>SKCR01030216.1:0-545317 GCA_019454045.1 Zanthoxylum bungeanum
GTTTTTAGGCTATACATTGTTTGACGTTTTTTGTTGACCTTTTTAGTTACCATTTTGAAGCTTTGAACTTATTAAAAATAAAACGATTCCTCCTCTCCAAATTGATTCTTTTGACAAATGAATCCAAAAATTAATGATGATACCACCTCATTAATAATATCTTATCACATGTATTAAATTATTACAAAATTATCATACAAATGATAATTTATTGTTGACAAGAAAATTTGATCAACTAGAAAATTATGAGTACAGTATAAAATAAAATAAACTCAAAATTTACGTGTTTCAGTACTTAATTTATGTTCACAGATAAGAAAAAAAGTTTTTTCTAAGAAATTTTTTTTTTTTGAAATCGTTGCAAATCTCGCCGCCAAACCACCTCTTCCGACTTTAAACGAAGCATGTAAAATCCATGACTGTCCTAGACTCTTAAAAAAAACACACTCCCTGGATTCGAACTGATCAGGACCTCAATATGAGATCCTGAACACTACACCATCAAAACACGCTCATTGAGAAACTTTTCCTATATCCTTGTGTCATTATTCTTGTACATTTTTACTAGGAGAGATACTCTTTTAATAGTCTTCTACCAATAAAAGGTAATGTCAAATTTTAATCAACTACATATCATTATCTCTCATGACTATCCCTATCTTTTAGGATTGGGATAGAATTACAAATTTCAAATATATTTTGAATCCTTAAGGTAATCGGGTGTTTGACCTAGTATCCTCGACAAGTCTTGTGTTGGTCTCATGATCATTAATTATTTGAGGCAAGCGAGCCTAAACTGTGGGTCTTTACTTTGAGTCTCATGAGAAAACTTGACCGCTCACGCAAGTAAAGATATGATCTTGAATAAATACTCATTTTTTTCGCTAGATGTCTCGCTCCCACAATTCACGAGTGAGGACGTGGTCTTGAATAAATGCTCATTCATTTCGCGAGAGGTCTTGCTCCCACAATTTACGAATAAGGACATGTGGGTCTTTAATAAATGCTCATTCCTCTTACTATACGTCTTGCTTGCATAATTTGTGAGTTGTAGGGGTGTGCAAACCGAAATGATTTTTCTGTTCCCAAACCAGAATCGATTTTTTAGTTTTGAAATGGAGCCGGTTCCTTTAAGGTCAATTCCGATTATGAAATTAAAGAACCGGTTTTAATCGATCAGATTCTGATTCTATAGTATTAGAAGCCGGACTCGGACCATTTAACTGAATCCAAAACTTTTTTTGGAATCGATTCTAGAACCGATTTGGGATCCAATTTAAATCCAATTTTAGTACCAAAAATGACAGCATTTCTACCTCTTAGATAAACATGCAGTTGTTGTTTTGTTGCTGGTGGTGGTGGTAGTGATGCTGGTGTTGTTACTGCCTGCTGGTGTTGTTGCTTTCTGCTGGTGCTGCTACTGGTGGTGCTGTGTTATTGCTGGTGCTATGTTGTTGTGCTGCTGTTACTATTGTGTTGCTGCTGCTGTCTGCTTGTGGTGCATCAGTCTGCTAGTTTTGCTTCCACTACTGTTGCAAGTTTGAGCAATTTTAAAGATAATTTAGCAAAATAGGGTAACCTAGAATTGGATTGGAATAGAATTAAGATACCATATTTAATTTGGTAGATTTCGGTTCCACTTAGAATTAGAACCGGAATCGATTTTGCTCATCCCTATTGAGTGGGGACATATGAGTCTTTAATAAATGCTCATTCGTTTCGCGAGAGGTCTTGCTCTTGCTCGCACAATTCTTGAATGAGGATACGTGGGATCTTTTAATTAATGTTCCACTTTTTTATTATAACAATTATATTTAATATAATTACACATCTCTTTTTTATACTAACTAATAGGGAACCCGCAAGTTGCGCTTTTGTCAGGAATATTTAAAGGTGTTAGAGCATTCAACAGTAAGATAGCTGAAGTGTTATGTGATTAGTGTAGGATTAGTTTAAGGGTAATATGGACTAAATTTTATACTATGAGCAGTCTAAACAAATATGAATATAATTTGAAATTAATTTTATTTCCTGTTCCTACGTAAAGGAGACAAGGGTAATGGCAATGCTAATGGAGGTGGCGGCAAGAACATGCTAACTTCTTCTCTCGCGCCCTTCCACATCCCTAAATTTTCATAACCCTAAAATCGTAAACCAAATACATAATTGCATGGGGAATAGGACATCGAAATGAAGAGTCCCTGCGCGAGACAACTCTCTCTAAGGAACTCGGCAAAATAGCCCCGTAACTTCGGGAGATTCCTTTCGGAAGTTTAATTGCGGCCTTTCAGTTGGAGAGGGACTCTGCTACTCCCCTACATGGGTTACCTCTAAAGGGAAAAAACGTTCGCTACCTTAGGACCGTTATAGTTACGGCCGCCGTTCACCGGGGCTTCGGTCGCCGGCTCCCCTGTCATAAGGTAACCAACTTCCTTGACCTTCCGACACTGGGCAGGCATATCGAAATGAAGAGTCCCTATCGGCAAGTATTTTGGAAATTACTCATGGCTTTTGTCTCAATCCTGAAATTTTGGAAAGTATAGATGTGACACTCCAAATTTAGGGACAAAGTTATTTAAAATGATTGCATGGATCACATACTTATAGTTGGTGTAAGGTTTTTTTTCCCTAAATATATGGGCAGTAATATTGGATGATGGTGGATTTGGTTACCTGGAATGTGGTCATAAACTGCATAGCATTTTAATGGCTAATGAATTATTTAATTACTAGCTTGGATTTTCCTTTCGACATGAGGATATGTTTTTGTTGATTATTACAATTGAATGTGATTAGAATTATTTAATGTATAAAGAAAATTTGGAATTATTTAATGTTGTACAATTAAGTAAGTAAAAAATTAATTTTGCTCTGGAAAGTGTAGGGATTTATTGATATGCTTAAATTTATGTGCAGATGATTGTTTTAAAGCAAACACTGAAGGCATTTATTTCTAAGGATGTCATAATGATTCACAACCATTCAAATACATGTAACCTCCACCCAATAAAGAGGAGAGCTTAAAATCACTTAAATTTGAATACAAAGTTTTGGAAAGACCGAAGATGAATGAAGAATAGGCTTTGAAATTTAGTATTTATAAATAATTGGCAAAAATGCAAAATTCACCCTATAACTTTCACGTTTTTTCATTTCAGTCTTCTAACTTTCAGTTTTGTCAATTCAGTCCTCTAACTTTCAATTTTTGTCAATTCAGTCATCCGTTACAAATCCGTTACTGCTGCCGTTACAGCTGCCAAAACGACACCGTTTAACGGAGGACTGAATTGACAAAAATTGAAAGTTAGAGGACTGAATTGACAAAACTGAAAGTTAGAGGACTGAAATGAAAAAACGTGAAAGTTAGAGGACTAAAATGAAAAAATGTGAAAACTAGAGGGTCAGTTTTGCATTTTTATACCTTAATTTAGGCCATATTAAATTATTTTTCTTTTTCTTATTTTTTTAAATAGTAAAAGAAAAAGAAAATAGGCTACAACTGTTAAGAAAATTAATAAATATAATTTTAATGATAACAAGAAAAAAAATTATATTCCAACAATTACATTTCAAAATGTAATTTTAGAGATTACATTTCAAAGATAAGTGATGTATTTTTTAATTTTTAATATTTGATTTGACAATGTAATTTATAAATATAATTTTAATGTAATTGAACAGTAATCTCTAATGTCTCACGAAAATGTTGAAGATAATGCTTGTTCAGGATCAACCTTCATCAGATCATTATTTCTTGAATGAATACGAATTTTTTTTAAAAAAAAAATGAATGAGTTGTTACTTAGCTCACTAATTACTTGTCTAATGTTGGAATTTGTTTTCAATTTATATTATTATTAGTATTAGTACAATATTAAATTAGTTTGGTCAATTCAGTCCTCTAACTTTCACGTTTTTTCATTTTAGTCCTCTAACTTTCAGTTTTGTCAATTCAGTCCTTTAACTTTCAATTTTTGTCAATTCAGTCCTCCGTTAAACGGCGTCGTTTTGGCAGCAGTAACGGCAGCAGTAACGGATTTGTAACGGAGGACTGAATTGACAAAAATTGAAAGTTAGAGAACTGAATTGACAAAACTGAAAGTTAGATGACTGAAATGAAAAAACGTGAAAGTTAAAGGGTGAATTTTGCATTTTTACCTAAATAATATCATCTATAAATATTTGGATTAATGGGTTGAGTCGTGGACTGTCATATAAGAGTCCGGGGTTCTGAATTTTATTAACTCAAATTGAGATCCAATAATACCCGATGCAAATTATGCAATAGATTTTATCCAAAAAAATATATATAAACACCATTTGTTCCAATAAAATTACTCGATATTGCCAGCGCAATCTGTTAACATGGCACGTAAGACACGTGTTAAAATTGTTGCAAGAAAAATCCTAGCTTTGCTATTTGTCAATCGCTGGACTGAATCAAACTTTTACCTTGTTTATGTCACCCACCCAACCAATAATTTTTTTCATCCCCAAAACGAAATTACACCATTCATCTGAATTTTCTCGAGAAAAAATATTCCGGGATATTTTTTTTTTTAATTTGAAGAGACTTCCAGATAATTCGAAATCCAATTCTGGGTTTTTGCAATCTCAGTTTCTCAGGTGCATGCGTCTCTTCACTTCGCCTTATTATTTATTTGATTTGATTTGATTTATTTTGTTTTAGCTTTAATTCGATTCAATTTAACGTAGGGCCTTTCCTGTAAATGCGAGTTATATATGAACCGATTTTATAGAATTGCAATGGCCTGTGACATTATTTATAGATTATTTAATGACAATTATAAGACATTGTTAAGTTTCCAGTGAAACGCCTAAAATAATAGATTAGGGATATTGATTAATTTCAATTATATTAATAATGATATTGAATATAGCTCTTAAATTTTTCCCCTGAAGAATCTGTGGTTTGCATTTCTCTTGGATTACTTGTTTATGTAACATTCACAGTCTTGTGCGTGAGAGTTCTTTTTTCTTGATTGTAGTTTGTAATCTTATTTGAATATAATATTATTTGACAAATTTTTTTTCTTTTGGTTTGGTTTTGTTTAAAGTTCAAACAGATGATGAATAGTCATCATGAGAATCCAATTGATTCATCGGAAACAAGTGATCTCCATGTCTGGGAAGATGGAAAAGAAAGCAAGGGCAAAAAAGGAAGGAAAAAAGTGAAATGGCATCTTGTTGAGTATCAGAAATTGCCAGGGTATTTGAGGGACAATGAGTACATTGTGGGTTACTACAGATCAGAATGGCCATTGAAGCAAATCTTTCTTAGCATATTCTCCATTCACAATGAGACTCTCAATGTTTGGACGTAAGGATTCTTTTCTCAATCACTTTCAATTTTGCAAGTCATTTCGCTCTTTCAATCATAATCATAGCAGTGATGATGTTTCATGGATGCATTTTCGTCAGGTAAAGGGTGAATTTACTCAAGATCTTTATCCCCTTGGCATCGTAAAATTCTTCCATTTTAACATTTTAAAGGGGTTCGTTCACTGTCATATAGAAGAATGTAGCTTAATTTGGATACTTCTATTGTCTATTTCAGTATTTAGTTTTTAGTTTCTCATGAAGCAGAAATAAGTTTCAAATATGAAAAAATCAAGTAGTTTTCTTCATGCATTTCTTAATCTCCTCTCTGTGACATCTAAAAGCTTTATGAAATATTACTTTGCCTCTATATATTGTAAACATGTCTTGTCATTCTTATATGATATTCTGTTGCCGTCTTTGATGCATGCCATTTTCAGGAAATGAACATTAGATGTAGATAAGCTTGTCATGTTTTCCATTCTAAAAAAAAAATATCTATTTGATTTTGTTCCAGGCACTTGATAGGGTTCTTCCTTTTCCTCTTTCTGACCATATACACAGCAATGAGGGTTCCAGCGGTTGTGGATCTAGATTCACTCCAACGCTTGCGTGATATGCTTCCAAGAGCTGATTGGCACAAGATTCAAGAAAAACTCTTAAGTTGCTTTCCTCCTATGCCCAACATGCCTGATCCTCACAGATTAATAGATGTCTTAAAGATGTCTTTGCCTAAAATGGAATTTCTCACATCACTTTCAGGTTGGCATTTATTCAAGCCCTTTACCTGTTGCATGCCTTAAGATTTCTCTCATGTATATCAAACAATCGATTGTGTGTTAAACAATGTAACCTACCTCATCTTTAGTTGCCATAATATATTTATAAACTTGTCTTTCTTGCTTGTTAAGCTTATGTAAATTCGTGTACTGTTCTTCATGCCAAGAGATATGCCTTTGGATCTAAATTACTTTCCAAAAAAAAAAACTCTAAATTACTTTCTTCAGATTCTTATTTGATGTTTTACGGCTGTTTCTCCAGTATCAGGCCTAATGTTTTCGCTTAACATTTAATTGAATGCAGCGTGTCTAAAAGATGATGTGCAGAACACGTTAGCCCCCGTTTCAGTTCAGGCAATCACAAGATGGCCCTTTTACACATTCTTAGGTGGAGCCATGTTCTGCTTACTAGCTAGCAGCACCTGCCATCTCCTTTGTTGCCACTCAGAGCGTCTTTCCTACATTATGCTTAGAGTTGACTATGCCGGAATTGCTGCTCTCATCTCAACATCTTTCTACCCTCTTATCTACTATTCCTTTATGTGCTACCCATTCCTCTGCAATCTTTACCTGGGGTTCATTACAGTGTTAGGTATCGCCACCATTGTCATCTCCCTCCTCCCAGTTTTCCAGGAGCCCAAGTTTCGTACCTTTCGAGCTTCCCTCTTCTTTGGGATGGGCATCTCAGGTGTTGCACCAGTACTTCATAAGCTAATATTGTTTTGGGGTAAACCAGAGGCCTTCCTAACCACTGGTTATGAGATACTAATGGGGTTGTTCTATGGGTTTGGAGCCTTGATCTACGCCGCAAGGATTCCAGAGAGATGGAAGCCCGGGAAATTTGACATTGCTGGGCACAGTCACCAACTATTTCACGTGTTGGTTGTGGCAGGGGCTTATACACATTATCTTGCCGGGCTAGTTTACCTCAGGTGGCGGGACTTGGAAGGTTGTTAGAAATTAGTCGAGCTTTAAATATCATCTTGACCATATGTACTGTGGGAAATACTTTACTTGTATGAATTCTCGCGCATAATTAAAACTAAGTGTAGCTAGCTAGTTGTACTGGGTTAATGTTGAATGAGATGTCCCTGTTACTTGAGAACTTCAAATGTATTTGAAAAAGACTGATGAAAATTTCTGGGAATCTCATTCTGGAAAGTTTGTTTTTGTTAACCAAGTTCATGTTCCTGGAATCAGTAATTTTAACTGCATTGAAGATGAGATTTTTCCAGCAACCAAATGCAAACTCAGTGAACCGAAACTCGGTCAAGATCAGTGGTCGTCATCAGATCAAAACCGTAGATAGGCGTTGCCAGTGCATGAGTTATGATGAAAAAGCCAAATATAGCACTCCGTAAGATATTGTTAAAAGATATGATTATGATTTTATATATCTCTAAGATTTTGTTACATAATCATATCTTATCTTAATGATTATTAGTATATTTAATTTTTATATTTAACTTAATGTAATACATATATAAATACATATCTCTTGTAGTTCTAAGTATTTAGAAATATAAAATCGTATTATTCCTTTAATATTAGTAATAATTTTTATAAATATTTAATATAAAAATATTATATCTCGTTATTTTTTTAACCAATTTATTATTATTTTTATTTTTAAAATAGTAAAATGATAGTAACTCTAAAATTAAGAGACGAGAGGCACTATAGAAGCCACGTGGCTCAATGCGGGTCATTGAATTTCGTGCTAAATAAGAAAAGATAAAAAAAAAAATTTATCCCTTATGCGATTGTACCACGTGGCATTCTAGGTGGGTCCAGTATACCATACATTGGAGTCATATACTGGAGCCACCCAAATTATTCATTTGGTGCAACAGTGGTACCACATCATTCATGCAACAAGTCAATCATCCATTGCCACGCGTGCTAAAAAATTTAAAAAACAACTAAAAAATATGTATTAAATTATACATGTCATTTTTTAATTCGCTGATAGTACCACATCAGTCATACCACTGTTGCACCAAAAATTTACTCCCAAACCGCTTTAATAGACGGTCATTCTGAGAATGACATGACATCTAATTGTCAAGTTTGCTCCACAGTCTTGTCCTTGGCTTGATAGAGACTAATAGAGTTAGCTTTTTTCTTTTTTTTTTAGCCCATGAATGAGAAATAATAAAATGATTGAGATATCTTTGAGAATCTTAGAAGGTAGGGTTTGAATTTTAAGATCAGAGAATGGCAACTGGGTAGCTAGCTTTAGTCCTTTGCATTATATATTGCTGGGGAAGGGGACCATGCATATGATCTTGAGCTTCTTACAGGCATTGCCCATATTGTAGAGGTAATTATTGACCTTAAGTGTTAAGTAGTGTTTTTAATAATTTCTTAGAACCATCGTTAGATGTAGACCTGGCCGCCGGTTCGGTTCCGGTTCGGAACCGAACCGAACCGGCCGGTTCACGGTTCCACAAGTGTGGAACCGGAACCGAACCGGTTAATTCCGGTTCGGTTCCGGTTCCACACTTAATTCGTAAACCGAACCGGAACCGTCGGTTCCGGTTCGGTTTACGGTTCCCCTTCCGGTTTTTTTTTTTTTTTTTTTTTTTTTTTTTTTTTTTTAATAATAAATTTTAAAAAATAAAAAAAATTCTATAATCGTAATGTTTTTTCATACTATCACATCATTTTTATAGAATCCTTTTTTTATAAAATTCTTTTAACATATAATCATTTTTATAGCCAACTCTTGGCTAGTGCTTTCTTTATATAAGCGATGTGAGATATTTGTTACTTGGCTATTGTGTCCCACATCGCTTATATAAAGAAGTCAGTAACCAAGAGTTGGTTATAAAAAGGATGTGGACATTCATGTTTTAGTATTGCAATTTTAAACCTCATTAAGTCATTATTATTAATTAAAAAAATTGAGATTTACTTGTGGAACCTTACGGTTCCAAGAAAATAACTTTTTTTTTTTTTTTTTTACTTTCGGTTCCAACCGAAACCGTACGGTTCCGGTTGGAACCGTTGGAACCGCTGGAACCGTTCGGTTCCAGCGGTTCCAACCGGTTCGGTCAGGGTAAGAACCCTAACCGAACCGGTCAGGTTCCGGTTCGGTTCCGGAACCCGAACCGGTCAGGTTCCGGTTCGGTTCCGGAACCGGAACCGGTTGGAACGGTTCCGGTTCGGTTCCGGTTCCGAACCGGAACCTTGGCCGGGTCTAGTTAGATGACTTGTGTGATATCATTAAATTAACGTGGTATCACCGACCTATTTATTATCTTTCATTTATATTATGAAATATGTTGCGGCCAAAGATTATTGATGTGTGTTAAGCTTGGTTATGTGTCTTCAACTCGTTGGTTTGGATGACGTGTCAATTGTCAACTTATTTTCCGATGGTTAGGTTGAGAGTCCGAAGTTAGATAAGAATGTAAACCAGGTGTCAGTACTCTATTGGTCAAATGGTGATGAGTCATCATAATATTCTTAGATCAATAGAGAAAATCTATAATACAACGGACATATTACGTCATCCGTATAATAATCTAATAATCCATTGTTCGCATGCTAAAATATTAAAAAAATAACTAAAAAAATAGATATTAAATTATACATGTCATTTACTAATTTATTGATAATATCACGTCACTCATGAAATTACCTACAAACAATACAAGTACAACTCTATATACCCAATAAGGGGGGGGGAGGGAGGGAGGGGGGGGGGGGGGGATGAATTGGGTGATGGCCTAAATACGCGGAATAAAATTTTTTTGTTGATTTTATACTATTAAGCTAATAGCTTTACCAATTTAGCTTATGTCAATTTTCTCAATCACAAAATATTCCCTAATAGCAAGTTTCTACTTAATATGCAAATATGAAAATAAACTTTCGATAATTAAAAGTTAAGAGATAGAGAAAATAACACCGGTGATTTATAGTGGTTCGGCCAACAATGCCTACGTCCACTCCCCCAAGCCGCGCTTGAAGATTTCCACTAAGTTGAGTCCACAACTTACAATCGAGGTAGCTCACCAGCAACCAAGAGTTTTAGCGACTAGGTTCACTCCAAACCTCTAACAATGAGGTTTAGATATACACTCACTCACAAACCTCTTACAATGAGTTTTCTATGTAGACTCACTCACGAACCTTTACAACCCCAAATGTTTGATAAAAAGATTTACAATATCACCCGTTTGAGAGGCAAGTGAGGTTCTTGCGTAGGAACTCACCAGCAACCAAGAGTTTTAGCGACTATATTACCATTTGAAAATTTGAACGTTAGACCGGTATGAAAACCAGTATGAATACCGGTATAATTTGGCCCGGTTCCAGAATGTATGAAAAATTCAGCTTTGATCGGTATCATTACCGGTATGGTACCGGTATGCCTGTCTACAATGGTATGGTGATCGGTATGGTGACCGATATGCCGGTCTTAGACCGGTATGCCTGTCTCAGTAAGTTTCTGATGACCGGTCAATCCTAATAGCACTTAGTATTTTGGCCATAACTTACTCTAGAAAATTCCAAATCAAGATCCGTAAATTTCTACATAAACTAGACACATATATCTATCATATATAAAAAATTCAGCCTTATAAACATTAATATTAATTTTGTGAAATTTTTCTAATGTGACAGGTCTGCAGAAAACGCACATATGAACATGTCATAGTAATATGGCTCTAGAAAAAGTTCTATATATTGGAATTGTATTTCGTTTGAACCGTAGAAAACTAGAGATACATATCTATCTAACGGTATATCATTTAAAATTTAATTCAACCGTTTTCTAATTTTTCAAAACCATTTTCTGATGCACTTGTGCATTGAAATTCATTTGGGTGCAAATAAAGTGCAAATGATTCTTTAAGCATTCTAAGCCATTTTAAATGCAAATGATGCAAAATGTATGATTCCTAAGAGCTTTAAAATGTTTGAATAAACTCACTTATAATTAGTTTTAGCTCTTAATCATCATCTTATTTGGCTCTTGCTTTGGCTTTTTCATCATTCTTTTGGCTCTTTATCATTTTTGCTCTCTTAATCATCTTGTACACATTTTAGCTCTTCACAGTTGCTTCGATATATTTTTGTAATGTCCGCAAACGCGCGTCGAAGTCTTCTAATATTGCATCATCAAAATCCATCTTGCGACTATGTCGCTAACAACTCATACCTCAATTACATTAAAAAATTATGCAGTTGAGTTGTACTTGGTTTAATCAGAGCTTACTATAAAAGAGTAAAGATTCTATTTCTCTACTTCTTGCTTTACTTTCTATTAGATTATTGTATGAATGATATGATACTATCGTTGCATAATTAAATATTTAGTGTTAGAAAGACTTGAACTAAAAACTTACCTATAAGGATACAAAAATATTATTAAAGAAATCTTAATTTGAGGCCAAACATGAAATAAGTACTTTTAGTTGTGTCAAGAGATCTAAAAAAACCGAAAGTGAGATAAATAAATTGAAATTAAGACGTTGTCTTTAATATCATATTAGATAAATCGCTTGACCTGAAAATTTACAACTGATTGAGAGTATCTGACATTTTCAAGAGTAGAATCAATATTCTGACTATCCCACCGAATAGGTAAATTTAAAGAACCTCCTTAATATAGTTTGAGAAGATTCTATCTCAACAAGTGATGTGTCGACATAGCTTCTTTTTATTATGGATTTATTTTTGAAGTTCTGTTTATTATGAACATTGACACAGGAAATTGTGGGTGACTGACTCCTACAAGGAATCATGATTTATCCATCTTTTAAACAAAGCATAACATTCTGCAGGCCTGGACTCAGAAGGAATGTGCCCTCCTCCCTGCAAAATAATCCAAGCAATAACAATTAGGAAAATTTCTCACAGTTATTAATATTATAATGTCATTACATTACAAAAATTTCTTGCCTTTATAGTTGCATAAGTCATCCGATTGGAGTAAGTCCTCGTGTATCTATCCAGCCATTTATCAAAAATATATCTTCAGTCTAGCTTCTATACATTTTTGTAAACAAAATGAACCTTCAAAATAATTCATGGCTTACCCTGCAACTTGGCTGCGGAGGATCCATGGCCTCCAGTCATCAACAATGGAGTAATTGAGGGATTTTATCCAAGCTTCTGTTCCCAGGAATGGTACAGTCATGTCATGATCACCACTGTTGAATTTTAATATACATTAAAACTTGATGAGCAGATAGTTGGTACTAATTTGTTCAACTTATAAATCCTCTTGTGTATGTGATATTGAAAACCTCAACACATGAATGTAATTGATCTTACCTATAAATTAAAGAGCGGTAGCCTTTAGTACTGAGGCTTACATGATACGAAAAACTGCTGCGGATTTCATGTGTATAAGGTAAATCGAAATTGCACCGCTGCCATTCCCATTTGCTTCCCTGTGCTCAGTAAGAGTCAGGCTTGATTTTTTTCACAGTTGGTTTGCACTTTTATTTCAAGAATAGATCTCATACCTGTCTTACATGAAGTGCTTTACGGACATTATAGTCATTATTCCAGTAGTAAGAGAGCAAATATCCATAAGTCTGCAGGGAACAAAATGGTTTACATAACACAGTTTCTCATTAGAATCTGAACAATTTTTTTTGTCTATCCAAGAAAATATTTATTCTATTTGAGAATGCTTTTGAGTTTTGATTCTGCAAGGAATGAGATTTTTCACATAATCAAACACACCCTCTAGTAAAGGACATCTCATTGATCATGTATGGTCATATTTCTCCATGTAAGGTATCAAGCATTGCTTTCTAATGCCTAGTCAAAGAAAGAATGGGAGTTCAATTTTTTTCCTCTTACGAATCATGCCAATGTATGATTCTTTGAATTGGCTGAGATTAATAGTTGTTATCAATTCAAGATTCATATATTTCCTATCTCATTAAATATGTACCAAGCCTATTAGAAGGAAGAGAATAAGGAATTACTCGACATTCAATAGCAGGAAGTGGCGGTTTAGGATCTAGGAACTCTTTAGATTGCTCGTTGACATTGAGAGATCTTCTTTTCTGAATTGAATCCCATGGCTTAGGAGAGAAAAAAGGACAAAGGGGTTCCAAAATATGTGCTTTTTCAACTCCTGAAGTCAACTGAATAAGCCAATTGTTAAGCACACATCAATACATATGTATATGAAAACTTGAAATGTTCATACAGGTAGCTTACCTTATTGAAAGCCTGAATATCATTCAAACAATCTTCATTTTTGGGATCTACATTTACGTACTCCCCTCCGCAAGTCATCTTCAGTGACTGCAATAGAGTTTTAGGGACTAATTACACTCCAAAATTCTGGGTATTTTTTTACATTTTTCTTTCACTGATGTGGAATATTGAGTTACCTCATAGAGTTCATTTGAAATAAGCGCCATTCCATGAGCAAATGGGATTTGCGAGTTCTGTTCTAGATTTGGTTCTGTTGAGGGGTTCCCTAGTATGTATCCCTGAAAATGATATCAGAACAATTACTAAATTAGCTACAAATTGAAATAATGACAATTAGTTCTTCATTAATTGTGCTCTGGTTTGTTAGATATCCTGATTTAAACTCTTAAAATGTTTCTCATAAAAGGAGACAGATTAAAAACCTGGAGATTTATCAGCGGTTTGATATCTTCTTCATTTTCTGCATGACCATAATCAAATGACTATGAAGAAAGGAAACACTGTAAATGCTACTACTGATATGTGAAGTTTGTGAAGGTTCCTGATATAGCATGTAGAGATTCTCATTTTAACTAACATATTAATCAACCTTGATTGCCATACCATTTGAAATCTGTTGAACAAGTTCTGGGACAATGATGCCAGAGTATGAATCCCCTCCGATGTAGATTGGATTTGTTAGGAACTCGGGGTGATCCATCAGCCACTACAAGATTCAACATGGTCCTTAAAGCCAAGTTTTTTGAATTTGATATTGCACAAAAAAAAAAATTGTATATGTTGAGAAGTATTATACCTTTCTAAGAAATTGGTGAGCCTGGTGAATTTGTTTAAAGTCACCCGTTTGAGAGGCAAGTGAGGTTCTTGCGTAGGAAAATCCTGTGTCAACGGGCGAATCCACAAATAATATGCTTGCTTCCTGAAAATTAATCAAAAACATCCAAATTACAGAAATTGTATAATCTAATCTACTGTCAAAATCTGATAGAAATCATAGTTGTAGTCACCTTTGTCCATGAATAGGATTCAATTGCAAACTAGGCAAGCTCCCATTGTACTCCGCTATGTTGAAATTTATGGGACCTAACAACTCGCAATCCTGAGAAATTCTCCTCACATTCTTAAGAAAACAACTGGAATAGTTTGATGGACTTACCAATTTCATAAGCAAGAGCTGAGAAGGAAGAGCAGCCAGGGCCACCTGTTAGCCAAAGCAAGAGAGGGTCCTCTTTACTCCTCTCTGACTTAACAAAGTAATAGAAAAGCTGTATATCCTCTGACTCACCGACACCTACATACCTGATTAAAAAATATATATATAAATATAAATAAATTCAGACTAAATACTCTTCAAAAATGTTAAATGATCATTAAAGCTATCATATATATCATCATCATTCATCATCAACTCACCCAGTTTCAAGTTCAAAGGGGAGGGGTCCCTGGAATCCTGGAAGATACTTGACTATTGAGTAAGAAGCTGCAAGATCCATGCAAAGCTGTAAAAGCAGAAGAAGAAAAAAACAGAACCTGGCCATGGCCATTTATGTGTTTGCTTTTTCCAGTTTCCAAATAACAATTTCTTTTCAAGAAACAAATTAGTGATCACAGAACTAAATAGTGGGTTGATGATAGTGTTATTGTGAAAGAGGACAAAGTACAGAGACAATAAGTGTTGCATTTTGATTTTTCTTGTATTAGGTAAAAAAAAATTTCTTTGGAACATTAGGTAAGCATTTGACAAATGCCAAACACATACAAGAAAATAAAGAGAAATTTTTAATGAGTTTATCATTTGGCTTCTATGAGATGCCTGCCGCAATAGCTATTGTCTTACGATACATCATTATCAGGTTACATATTTCTCCCACTCAACTCCCGGTGAGACAAAATCCAGTTCGCTTTCATGACAAATCTCTCTTTGAATGTGATAAATAACTTTTTTTCAATGCTAAAAAAGTAATTACGTATGTTTGTTTAAATATTTTTGTTTTGAATATATTACAACTCTACGGATATATAATCCGAAATCTACTGGGACACTAAATAGATACAATTATAGACCCAGAAATATACGTCTACGAAGAGATGAACTAAATTTTATACCGAAAATGTCACGACCCCCTCCCTAGAGCGGGCCCAACCCTAGAAAGGGTCCGCGAACCCCTTTCTAGGGTTGGGCCCGCTCTAGGAAGGGGGTCGTGACAGAAAATATCTACTCTCATTCAAATATTGGGGAGAAATCTACTCTCGATTTGGGAGATAATAGTCTCTGCAGGAGTCCATGTCCCTGTAAGGACTCGAACACATATTCTTTTGAGAATTGAACTTTGCCCTTGTCATATGAGTGAGAATTACTTTTGGAAAGTTTATTTTGTTCTGCAGAGATTTTGTTCACACCCAAAGTAAGTTGAAACTTTGCAAGTCCTTAGCTGCATTTGTCACAAGTATGTAGAATATATTTTGTTTATATATATATATACACACACACACAAAGAAAGAAATAATGCTGCTGTAATAAATTTTACAAACTGCTTCCATATCTGAGATTTCTTAATTTGTTCTGTAGGGAATAATTAATTATACAACCTTAACTTTGGCTCTGTTTGGTCTTGCTATCTTTGCAAAGTATTTGATAAACACTTGCAACAGTGATTTGGAAATTAAGGTGATTTTACTTCATGGTTGTTTGATGATGTTATAAATAGGAATCAAAATAGGAGAGCTGAAGAAAAATATATTAGTTTTCTTGATTTCAATATGAATTACAAATTACTTTTATATAGGCATTACAAAAAAAAATCAATATTAATTACATATCAACTAACAATTAACATTAATATCATATTCATCAATATTAATTACATATAAACTAACATTAATATCATATCTATCAATATTAATTACATATCAACTAACAACTAACATTAATATCATATCTATCAATATCCCCCCTCAAACTCAAGGTGGTTGTGAGGAAACCAGATTGAGTTTGGAAACGAGGGTTGTGTAACGGTCAGGAAGAAAAGACTTGGTGAAGATATCAGCTATTTGATCATCAAAGCATAGATACACCAACTGAAGAGTACCGCGAGCAATATGTTGACGAATAAAACGACAATCAATCTCAATATGTTTAGTACATTCATGGAATACATCATTATGCGCTATTTGAATAGCACTTTGATTGTCACAGTAAAGAGTAGTAAGGGGTGGTTGAGGCACTCCCATATCTTCGAGGAGCCAACGTAGCCATAGAAGTTTGACAGTAGTCGCGGTAAGAGCTCGATATTCAGCCTCAGTACTGGAATGAGCAATCAGTGTTGTTTCTTACTACGCCAAGAAATAAGTGAGTCACCCAGAAAAACACAATAACCAGTAGTGGATCGACGATCAGTAAGGTCACCTGCCCAATCTGCATCAGAGTAAGCTCGAAGAACAAGTGAAGAATTGGCAGAGAAATGGAGACCACAAAAGAGAGTGTCTTTAACATAGCGAAGGATGCGAAACACAACAGCATAATAAAGAGATCGAGGAGCAGCCATGAACTGACTTACAATATGAACAGCATATGCAATGCTTGGTTGAGTGACAGTGGGATAAATTATCTGTAGAGAGTATGATCATCAAGAGGAGTGACATCCATAGGTGTAAGTTTAGTATTATACTTGATAGTGGTTGGAACTATCTTCTTATCTATAAGATCGACTCAAGAAATAAGATCAGAAGCATACTTAACTTGATAGAGATGATAGTCATCATCAGAGGAAGTAACTTCAAGGCCCAAGAAGTAACTCAGAGAACCAAGATCTTTCATTTCAAATTATCAACTAAGAGATTGTTTAAGATCTATAATTCCTGAATCATCATCCCCAGTAATAATCATGTCATCAACATAAAGAAGTAGCATCACGATGCATATACCAGATATGCGAAGGAATATGGCAGAGTCATGTGGATTGGAGGTGAATCCAAGCTGACAAATTTCCGTACTGAACATGGCAAACCATGCACGGGGAGCTTATTTTAAACCATATAGGGCGCTAGGCGACATACCTTGTGTGGTGGATGATCAAGACCATGAATGGGTTTCATGTAAACTTCTTCAATTAAATCATCATTGAAAAAAGATTTTTTGACATCCATCTAAAACAAACTCCATTGTCGAGCAGCTGCAATGGCAAGTAGGTTACGTACTGAGGTAAGACGAGCAACCGAAGGAAATATCTCTTCATAATCAACCTCATTTTCATGAGTGAAGCCCTTAGTAACAAGACTTGTTTTATAACGCTAAAAAGAGACATCTAAATGTGTTTTTATTCTGTATACCCATTTGCATCCCACTAGATTTTTATAGGGAGGAAAATCAACTAGGTCCCAAGTACCAGTTTTTTCCAAATCATGTAATTCATCTTGCATAGTTTGCTGCCAATGAGGATTATATGATGCCTCTCTATAAGACTGAGGTTCATGCATAGAAACAATAGTGGAAAAACAATGATAATTTTGAAAATAAGTAGGAGGGTGTCTTACTCAAGTAGGATAACAGGAAGATGAAATATCAATATCGTGGGAGTGTTCAATTGTAAGAGTGTCAGAGACAGTATTTACAGAAGGAGCATCGTTGGGGACAGGTAGCAATTGGGGGTTGGATGTCCATAGGCTCACTGGAGGTACCTGCATCATGAACATTTGGAAACAACTCGATAGAGAGATCATGAAAAGTTGAGGCTGGTCAGAAGACACTTTGAAATCGGAAAAGAAGAGAACATAATGTGCTTCCAGAAGATAACATGACATGAGATGCAGAGTTTTTTGTGACATAGGAACCCAACAATGATACCATTTGTGTTCAATTCCATAACCTAAGAAATAACAGAGTCGACCATGAGGTTCTTGTAGGGGTTTTTAGGGGCAGAATCCGGTAACGCAGCGGAAGCGGTGGAAAATCATATTTTCCGATTTCAAAACTTTTTCTCGGATTAATTAAATAAACATATTTATTTAATATTCCAATAATCAAATTATGAAATAAAATTCAATAAATCATATTTAAGTGAATTTACCCAATTACCCTTACTTGGTATTTTTGTCAATTTTAGTCCGAAATTGATCAAATCAATTTTGAATGATTCTAAATCATTTCCAAGAAGAACTTAGCATGTTCAAAACATCAAAACACCAAAAGCAACAAAATCCCTAATTTTCTTCATTTGGCCGAGAGCCTCACTAAGGTTCCAAATTGTGCACTTTGTCATTTCATGCTTCAAAACACATCAAGATGTAATCCAATCAACATGAAACTTTATATGCATCATATACAAATCCAAATACACAACATATATGAAAAGCCCCAAATTTGGAATTGGT
This sequence comes from Zanthoxylum bungeanum, assembly GCA_019454045.1. Taxonomy (NCBI): domain Eukaryota; kingdom Viridiplantae; phylum Streptophyta; class Magnoliopsida; order Sapindales; family Rutaceae; genus Zanthoxylum; species Zanthoxylum bungeanum. Next base: position 18,684 of record SKCR01030216.1, read on the forward strand.
CTTAAACCCTAATTTTTCAAATTCTTCAAAATGAACCAATTAGACCAAATAGTTTAAATCAATTACTTTAATCATCATTCTTCCATCCAATCCAAGTCTCAACACAATGAAACAACTCAAGATCAAATCTAGGTCATTTAAGAGTGGGTCAATAACTCTAGATTAGCAACATGGTTTCCAAAACCTTAAAAGAATAGTTATAACTACAATAGTTACAAGCTTTCTTCATCATACATGCTCAACACTTTCAACAAAATTTCCATCATAAAAAACACAAGAAATAAAGAAAAGAATAACTTAAGAACATCACAAGATGTTGCCTAGATCCTAAGGAACAATTTCCTTTCTAATAGTAAGTTTGAAAAACTTACAAAATCCAAGCTTTTCTTTGGTTTCTTCTTTTCTTCCTCACTTGCTTTCTTTGTTTTCTTTAATGGAGTTTCTTGTAAAGTGTATTAGGTTAAAGTTCAAATGAAAAACAAAACAATATATACTTATTACAATAAGGCCTTGGCCGAATTCACCAAATGGAATAATAAGCAAATTTTGTTTTAATTTCATTTCAATTTCATTAAATCAACTTGCATAAATATCTTAATAACACTTATAGATATTTTATTAAGTCAACAAAGGCAACTAATATCATTTACATCAAATATCCTAATGTAAGATATTTATATTTTAATTAATTTAATCATTTAACAATTAAATAATTAATTAATTAATCAAATATAAATATATTAAATATATGTATAATATTTACATTAATATTAAAAACATATATTCATTTAGGATATAAGTCAAATAACTCATTTTGACTATTAATTAATGTGTATTTAAATTAATCAAGTATTAAATGTAAATACACAATAATTAGGCAAATGACTATCTAGTCCCTTTAGCACGTATCTTGCGTTTAACCTTTAAACGACTTATAAATAATCATATTATTTATTAATGTTGCTCTAGTGCTCTACGAGTATGTTTCATTATTGAGACTCTCTAGATTCAGGTATATCCGTCACGAAATCAAATTTCGTGTCCATAATCTATCCACCCGTAGATTATGACGATCACGGATAATCTCGCTGAACCATACAGGTCGAGGTCATGGCAAATGTATAATTCCTCCTCCGTCATAGGTATCCGGATAAATCCCAAAGATATAGATGTAAACGTCAAATCTCTACGGGGATTATCCAGTCGACTATTCCATTAGCAATCTCTAAAAGAATGTTTAGAACTAGTTTCTAAACTTTACCACGGGCCCATGGTTTTATCTGATTGCTAATCATATAGACTACCTATGCTCTGATACACAGAACTGACGGATCCTATCTTGATACACATAGGACACCCTGAGGATCTGTCTACACCCAACGAACAAGCGGAGGTCTGATCTAAATAGATCGGTGACGTGACTGCCATCTAAGTGTAGAAGATGTCTCATGTGCCCACAATGGCATCTCAAGTCTAAGAATCACAAGTGCTACTCAACCCGAGAAGATTCTTGTTGACGCTGGTGTATCATCCATTAAGAATCTTCGGTAAGTCGTTCAGTGTTTATCCGCTATAAACACCTACACGTCTATACTAGTCTCCAAGACTTAGGTTCATTGAGAACCATTGGAATCATATATTCCAGTATACGACATGTACCGGTCTCAACAGGTTTACTATACTGACCAAGTAGTGTAAACCTTGACCATGAACTATCTGAGAATGATAACGTCATGATACTACTCAATGTCCGTTGCGACGCTTTTGCAACAGTACCATGACTAATCATTCTAAGGTCAATACGTCTTTACCATTTAATAAGATAGATTATATATAGAAACTGCTATATTATTCATAATAATAATGTGTTTTACAGAAGTATTCAAAAGAAATACAACCGGGATTTGGCGCTCTGAGCACCAACCCCAACAAAATCTCCCACTTGCTCTAGTGCCAATATCGATTGTATCTAATACCCATCGACTCCACGTGTTTATCAAACAACTTCGGAGGTATGGCCTTCGTCAGCGGGTCTGCTACATTATCTTCACTCGGTACCTTGCACACGATAATATCCCCTCGCGACACGATCTCTCGAATGATGTGGTACTTACGTTCCACATGCTTCGACTTCTGATGCGCCCTCGGTTCCTTTGCTTGCGCAATGGCTCCAGTATTATCACAGTATAACGGAATCGCATTCTCGATACTTGGGACAACTCCCAATTCTGTGATAAAGTTCTTTATCCACACAGCCTCTTTTGCAGCTTCAGAAGCTGCAATATATTCCGCCTCAGTGGTGGAATCAGCTGTCGATCCCTGTTTGGAACTCTTCCAACAAACTGCACCTCTGTTAAGGGTAAAGACAAATCCAGATGTAGACTTTCTATCATCGGGATCCGATTGAAAATCGGAGTCTGTATACCCATTAACCTGCAGTTCGTTCCTCCATCCTCCATAAATTATTAACTTATCCTTGGTATCCTTAAGATATTTTAGGATATGTTTAATGGCCATCCAATGGTCATTACCTGGATTGGACTGATATCGACTAGTTACGCTAACAGCGAAACTGATATCAGGCCTCGTACATAACATGGCATACATTATGCTACCCAAACACGAAGCATAAGGTTGGTTAGACATTCTAACTTTCTCATCTTCTGTTTGTGGACACATTTTCTTAGAAAGATGTATCCCATGTTTGAACGGTATGTTTGCTGTCTTACAGTTACCAAAACTATACCGTTCCAAGATCTTATCTATGTACGTTGATTGGGATAACCTAATCAGCCTCCTTTGTCTATCTCTATAGAGTTTTATCCCTAAAACATAGAAAGCTTCTCCCAGGTCCTTCATGGAGAAATTCTTACAGAGGTACGCTTTGACGCTTTGTAACATACCTAAATCATTCCTAATGATTAGGATGTCATCAACATATAGGACTAAAAATACGACCATGCTCCCACTGGCCTTCTGATACACACAGGATTCTTCCGAATTCTGAGAAAACCAGACGATCTAATAATCTCGTCGAATCGAAGATTCCAATTCGTGAAGCTTGTTTAAGTTCATAAATGGACTTCTTAAGCTTACACACCATGCCCGAGTTTTCGCTGGACACAAAACCTTCCGGCTGTTCCATATAGATTTCTTCATCAAGAAATCCATTTAGAAAAGCCGTTTTGACATCCATTTGCCAAATCTCGTAGTCATGATACGCATCTATAGAAAGCAAAATCCGGATAGACTTAAGCATTGCTACTGGTGAAAAATTTTCAACGTAGTCGACGCCAGGTCGCTGCGTGTAACCTTTTGCTACCAGTCGGGCCTTGTAAGTCTCAACCTTACCATCAGGCCCGCGTTTCCTATTGTAAACCCATTTACAATTGATAGGAACAATTCCTTCGGGAAGCGGAACCAAGTCCCAAACTTGATTCTCATGCATTGAGTCTATCTCGGATTTCATGGCACTTTGCCATTTCACGGAGTCGATGTCTAACATCGATTCTCTATAGGTGAAATGATCTGTCTCTTCAACTAAGAGAACATCCAGACTCTTTTCTTGTATCAAATACAAGCGTTCAGGAGGTCTGGATACCTTTTCCGACCTACGAAGTGTGTGTGTTGAAGGTCCTTCATCTACTTGAACTTCAGGTTCCTTCCTCCGTTGGTTCGTTGTTTTCAGGTTGGACTTCATCAAGCTCAACCTGTCTATGATTACCACATTCTGACAAAAATTCTACTTCTAGAAATTTTGCGAAGCGAGCTACGAACACATTTCGATGCTCGGTATCATAGAACAGATATCCCCTCGTATTCGAAGGATATCCGACAAACCTAAACTTTTGCCCTCGAGGCGAAAGCTTATCTTGCTGAGTCACCCTAACATAGGCAGGACAACCCCAAACCTTAATATAATTAAGATTTGGTCTCCTACCGAACCATATCTGATACGGAGTCGTAGGAACAGCTTTTGAAGGAATCTTGTTCAAAAGATGTGCGGCTGTTAAGAGAGAGTAGCCCCATAAATAATAGGGCAAATCTGTGAAACTCAACATTGATCGGACCATATCCAATAAAGTCCGATTTTTCTCCTCTCAGATACTCCATTGTGCTGTGGAGTACCTGGAGGAGTATATTGAGCGAGAATCTCATTCTCCTTCATATAATCCATGAACTCACCACTCATATATTCGCCGCCTCGATCTGATCGAAGGCATTTAATATATTTACCAGTTTGTTTTTTCTATTTCATTTCGGAACTCTTTGAATTTTTCAAAGGTTTCCGATTTATGTCTCATCAAATAGACATAACCGTAACGTGACAGATCATCGGTAAAGGTAACGAAGTACAAATAACCATTATGAGCAGTTTGACTTAGTGGACCACATACATCAGAATGTACGAGTTCCAGTAAGTTAATGGCACGGTGTCCAACACCAGAAAATGGGACTTTGGTCATCTTACCCTGAATACAGGATTCACAAGTTGGATATGATTCAATGGTAAGATCTGATATCAAACCATTTCTAACCAATTGGGTAAGACGGTTTAACGCCAATGGGACCAAGTCTCATATGCCAAAGTTCAGTATTATTAATTACAGGTAAACTACGTTTATTAACTCCAGTATTTAATATATCTTTTGAAGTTTGCAATGTATAATGACCATGCTGGTTTGGACAACAAAGGATCTGAATATTATTACTATCATATAAATATAAAGAACTGTTCTTAATATTAATACAAAAGCCTTCTGTATCCAATACAAAAAGTGATATAATATTAGCTACACATCCAGGTACAAAATGGCATTCATTTAACAAAAGTGTCTCATTCGGCAATGAGATCTCGCATACTCGCACTGCAACTGCATCCAAAGAGTCTCCACTCTCGAACCGCAACTGCATCTCCCCGGGCTTCAGCCTCCTACTTTCCTTCAGCACCTGCAACGAATTGCAAATGTGAATGGGACAAGCAGAATCTAAATATCAGTTGGATGTAACGGCTTCACAAGCCAAAGATAAATCAATAACTGGAAAAAAAAAGTACCTGATGTAGATGCTCTGTCTCTCCTCAGCTGGGCGATGTAATCAGGACAGTTCCTTTTCCAATGCCCGAATTTGCCGCAGTGGTGGCATTTGTCTTCAGAAGCCCTCTTGGGCTTAGCAATCTTCGCCTGTTGTTGAGGACCGAAAGCCTTCTTCTTCTTCCCTTTCTTCTTCTTTCCCTTGGACCATCCTTGGGAAGAAGCAGAGAGATAAGTAGATCTAGGTGGGCGAGTCGGTACTCCATCTCTCTTAATATCCTCTTCTTGCCGTGAGCAACATCCTATGTAGCTCCTGGTAGGTACACAGTCCCGTTCATGTTGAAGTACATCACGAACTGGCGAAATGAAGCTGGAATGAACCAATAATGACACTCCTACCGATAACGTCATTCAAGATGAGATTATGTTGCCTCAATTGATCGATCAAATTGATCATCTGAAGAACATGTGGGCTAACATTTTGCCCCTCATCCAGACGCGCATGGAACAGTTCCATGGCGACTTGTGAACAATCACTTGTTCTTGGTTCTCAAACGATTGTCTCAATCGCGTCATCATACTATAAGAATCCAGCATACCATAATACTGTTGCTTGAGTTTCGGAGAAAGTGAACTAAGGATATATGATTTAACCCTTAAATCATCATCCTTCCAATTTCAAAAACTTGGCGTTCCTCCCTCCTCCGAAACTCCGCACCCACAGCAAGGGGCAACGGACCCTCAAGAACATATCTCAGCTTTTCGGAATCGAGGACAATCCTCAAATCCAATTCCCAGTCAGCGAAGTTCTCATCGCCTTTCAGTTTGTTCGCATCAAGCATACGCGCAAACTGATTTGTGGATTGTGCCGCCATCGCCAATCTATCATATAGATCAGAAAAACGGTTAGCAGAAAATAAACAGTTTCATATAATATCAAAGTATAAACTAGATCATGGATTTTTAATCTAAAAATGCCCCTCCCACTAAATCATGCAATACTGTAATCCCCAACAGAATACAAAGATTTAATAATAAATTAAATACTAATAGTGAAAGGTGGTCCCGTGAATATACTTCGGCTCACAGCAGAGACACGATCTCGCCTACGTATATTCATCAGGTAGACAACTCATTTGTCAATCACTCAATAGTGACTCATGGGTTTCCGGTCCTAGGCGTTTTCTCGTTGTCGCTGCGAAGGCAGGCCCACAAGGAGACGTACCAAGGTTAAACTCGTCAATGATAAACTCAAGTTACTTACGTAATCCTGACAGCTAGGGCACGTTCAGAATTCCGCTTTTACTTGAATTTACCTAGTATCTGATATACATCCGGCATAAATAAATCTCTATCAGCTACACCCTCACAGCAGAGGCACGGTCTCGGATGTAGTCACAGAGAAGTATTCATAAACCGTATTGACAAGACGGACCACATAACATGCATCAAATACATAATTACATTAAAACCTTATTAATTAGGGATTTTCCGCTAAGTGTCATACACCCTAAATCTAACCAAATTAGATTAAAAAAGCATGCATAAAGTCAAGAAAACATGATTAAACATTGATTCAATAAAGGCTAATCATTTTAAGTGGCCTAGAATCAGAAAAGCTCTGATACCATTTTGTAGGGGTTTTAGGAGCAGAATCCGGTAACGCAGCGGAAGCGGTGGAAAATCGTATTTTCGATTTCAAAATTTTTCTCGGATTAATAAATAAAAATATTATTTAATATTCCAATAATCAAATTATGAAATAAAATTCAATAAATCATATTTAGTGAATTTACCAAATCCTTACTTGGTATTTTTGTCCATTTTAGTCCGAAATTGATCAAATCAATTTTGAATGATTCTAAATCATTTCCAAGATGAACTTAGCATGTTCAAAACATCAAAACACCAAAAGCAACAAAATCCCTAATTTTCTTCATTTGGCCGAGAGCCTCACTAAGGTTCCAAATTGTGTATTTTGTCATTTCATGCTTCAAAACACATCAAGATGTAATCCAATCAACATGAAACTTTATATGCATCATATACACATCCAAATACGCAACATATATGAAAATCCCCAAATTTGGAATTGGTCTTAAACCCTAATTTTTCAAATTCTTCAAAATGAACCAATTAGACCAAATAGTTTAAATCAATTACTTAATCATCATTCTTCCATCCAATCCAAGTCTCAACACAATGAAACAACTCAAGATCAAATCTAGGTCATTTAAGAGTGGGTCAATAACTCTAGATTAGCAACATGGTTTCCAAAACCTTAAAAGAATAGTTATAACTACAATAGTTACAAGCTTTCTTCATCATACATGCTCAACACTTTCAACAAAATTTCCATCATAAAACACACAAGAAATAAAGAAAAGAATAACTTAAGAACATCACAAGATGTTTCCTAGATCCTAAGGAACAATTTCCTTTCTAATAGTAAGTTTGAAAAACTTACAAAATCCAAGCTTTTCTTTGGTTTCTTCTTTTCTTCCTCACTTGCTTTCTTTGTTTTCTTTATGGAGTTTCTTGTAAAGTGTATTAGGTTAGTTCAAATGAAAAACAAACAATATATACTTATTACAATAAGGCTTGGCCGAATTCACAAATGGAATAATAAGCAAATTTGTTTTCATTTCAATTTCATTCAACATTTCTAATATCAACTTGCATAAAATCTTAATAACACTTTATAGATATTTTAATTAAGTCAACAAAGGCAACTAATATCATTTACATCAAATATCCTAATGTAAGATATTTATATTTTAATTAATTTAATCATTTAACAATTAAATAATTAATTAATTAATCAAATATAAATATATTAAATATATGTATAATATTTACATTAAATATTAAAAACATATATTCATTTAGGATATAAGTCAAATAACTCATTTTGACTATTAATTAATGTGTATTTAAATTAATCAAGTATTAAATGTAAATACACAATAATTAGGCAAATGACTATCTAGTCCCTTTAGCACGTATCTTGCGTTTAACCTTAAACGACTTTATAAATAATCAATATTATTTATTAATGTTTCTCTAGTGCTCTACGAGTATGTTTCATTATTGAGACTCTCTAGATTCAGGTATATCCGTCACGAAATCAAATTTCGTGTCCATAATCTATCCACCCGTAGATTATGACGATCACGGATAATCTCGCTGAACCATACAGGTCGAGGTCATGGCAAATGTATAATTCCTCCATCACAGGTATCCGGATAAATCCCAAAGATATAGATGTAAACGTCAAATCTCTACGGGGATTATCCAGTCGACTATTCCATTAGCAATCTCTAAAAGAATATTTAGAACTAGCTTCTAAACTTTACCACGGGCCCATGGTTTTATCTGATTGCTAATCATATGGACTACCTATGCTCTGATACACAGAACTGACAGATCCTATCTTGATACACATAGGACACCCTGAGGATCTGTCTACACCCAACGAACATGCGGAGGTCTGATCTAAATAGATCGGTGACGTGACTTCCATCTAAGTGTAGAAGATGTCTCATGTGCCCACAATGGCATCTCAAGTCTAAGAATCACAAGTGCTACTCAACCCGAGAAGATTCTTATTGACGTTGGTGTACCATCCATTAAGAATCTTCGGTGAGTCGTTCAGTGTTTATCCGCTATAAACACCTACACGTCTATACTAGTCTCCAAGACTTTTGGTCATTGAGAAACCATTGGAATCATATATTCCAGTATACGACATGTACCGGTCTAACAGGTTTACTATACTGACCAAGTAGTGTAAAACCTTGACCAGGAACTATCTGAGAATGATAACGTCATGATACTACTTAATGTCCGTTGCGACGCTTTTGCAACAGTACCATGACTAATCATTCTAAGGTCAATACGTCTTTACCATTTAATAAGATAGATTATATTATAGAAACTGCATATATTATTCTTAATAATAATGTTTTACAGAAGTATTCAAAATAAATACAACCGGAATTGGCGCTCTGAGCACCAACCCCAACAGTTCTAACTTGTGGTGCTCAGTGGGACGAATAATGACAAAACAAACACTCCCAAAAACTTTAAGAAGATCATAGGAGTGAGAAATATCATATAAGCATTCATATGGAGACATGTGCTGCTTAGTGACTGAAGAAGGAATACGATTAATAACATAAATACGGTAAGATCAGCTTCACCCCAAAAATGTTTTGGACAAGAAGATAATATGAGCATGGATCAAATGAAATCCAGAATATGACGATGTTTGCGTCCTACTCACCTATTTATTGAGAAGTGTATAAGCAAGATCTTTGGGATATGATACATTGTTCTTTCAAAAACCTTTGAAGTATAGAGTCAAAATATTCTTTGGCATTATCAGTGCGTAATATTTTATTGGTTTTGGAAAATTATGTTTTGACTATTGACGCAAAATCAATGAAAATCTGAGGTAGTTCAGATCGTTGTTTCATGAGAAAGATCCAAGTAAACCGAGAATAATCATCAATGAATATGACAAAATATTTGGACCCTCTCATAGTGAGTGTAGGAGAAGGTCCCCATATATCAGAGTGAATTAAGTCAAAAGAAGCGACATAAGTATTATTATTATTTTTAAAAGATAAAGCTGGTTGTTTGCCAAGTTGACAAGAGACACAAAGTAAAGAAGACTATTCGGTAACAGAACCTAAGGACCCATTAGAAATCAAATGAAAAAGTTTACTTAAAGAGGCGTGACCAAGGCATAGATGCCACAATTGAAGAGAGAATGGTGTAGACACGCATATAACAGGGAGACGCGAATGGAAGGAATATGCAGGAAGGTAAGCTCAAATAGACGTCCAACTCTATAGCATGTCCCAAGAATCTGTCCCGTCTGCGGATCATGCACACGACAACCAGTAGAAGAAAATATTAGTTTGAACCCAAGTTCACATAGTTGACCAACAGATATAAGATTGAAAGTAAGTTTCGGAATAAGAAATGTGTTAGGTAATGTAAGGGCAGAGGTAGAAATTTATCCAGACTAAATTATAGACATTTGTGAGCCATCAGCAGTAAAAATAGAAGAGACAGTCGTGGTAGAATAGATGGAGGAAAATAACGGAGATTGAGAAGTCACGTGGTTGCAACAACCAAAATCAAAGTACCAAGGAGAATTACCCGAAGTGGTAGATAAGTCAATAGAAGTACTGGGATGTATGGAGAGTATATGTATGAGGAGTATGTCTAAGTTATCAGTGGATGTAGAAGAGGCAGTGACCTCGAAGGTAGTAGCAGCAATTGGAATTAGACCCGGCCGGCGGTTCGGTTCGGTTCGGAACCGAACCGAACCGGCCGGTTACCGGTTCCACAAGTGTGGAACCGGAACCGAACCGGTTAAATCCGGTTCGGTTCCGGTTCCACACTTAAGTGGAACCGGAACCGAAAACCGAACCGGAACCGAACCGTTCGGTTCCGGTTCGGTTCGGTTCCTTTTTTTTTTTTTTTAATTAATTAAAATAAAAAAATGAGATTAAATTTATAAAAAAAAAAAAATTTATTACATTGAAGAGCTTGAGCTTAAATTTTTAAAAATTTAAGTTGCCTACGTATCCTCCAAGGGTGAGAGGAATCAAAGCTCACGTAGTTCCATTACAAGTTTTAGTCTTTTAGACATATCCCCTTTGTAAATTATAATTTTACAATTATCAATCATCATTATCGGTTGATCCTTCGGCTCCGGTTCCGCTTGCACTTGTTGCAGAAGCATTATCGAACAAATCTTCACAATCATCGGGGGCATCTTCTTGTTGTCTCAGATCAGCTCGAGTCCAATCATCCACACAAGCTGTTGCTTCTAGAGTGCTTGGATGTAATGAAGATCGCCTAGCTTCCAATATATTACCTCCCAAGCTGAAGGCTTGCTCAACCGCAACGGTGGAAATAGGTGCTGCCAAGATCTCTTTAGCAATAATAGATAAAACCGGATATATATTTTGATGCCGGTTCCACCATTCAAGGATTTTAAAATTTTTACTGCATAAACTTTCATTAGAAAACTCAAAATTTGTAGATAAATAATTATCTAATTCAGGGTTATTAGTTGTCGTATCCCTAGCTTTTTTATTTCGTTGCAATAACCAACGATCCCCTGCGCTAAGTCTTGTTTGAATTACCGGTTCGCTACTACTAGATTGACCTAATGTTCCTAAGTTATATTACAATATAATCATTAAATAACTCAATTAAATCATTTCTTAATTTCGTCATTAATCTAGTAATGTCAATTTCATCTAATATTCCTAAATAACCATAATAAGCTTGTAAAGCACCATTCAAACCTTCTAATTTAAATCTATGATCAAAAACAGCAGCAATAAGATAAAGTAAAGGAATTTCTCTAAAATAGTTTAACCATTTTACCTTCATAACAGTAATGGCTTCTAACAAAACAATATCATTAGGATCGCTACTGTCAATATGCTCATCGAGAGTGCCAACAATATTTAAACTCTCAAGAAGAAATAAATGTGTTGTAGGATAATAAACGCCGCTAAAAACTAAAGTAGCATCATTAAAAACTTTTAAAATATCTAAAAATTTTTCACAAATATCCCATTGACTAGGATAAAGTGTGATATTTTGAACATGTTGAGAAAAAAAACTACATAATGCATCTTTGTATTGAAATGCTTGACATAAAAGAAAATAAGTAGAATTCCAACGTGTTGGAACATCTCTTGAAAATTTAATCGGTTTAATACCATTTATTTTACAAAACTTGGTCCATTCTCTCCTAATTTGAGAATATGACCAAATACAGTTAAGTGCCGTTTTAATTGGATCAAGGAAAGGTGATAATAATTTTAGACCGTCTTGCACACATAAGTTGAGGACATGACATGTACAACGAATATGAAAAAACCGACCTCCTAAATTTGGTTGACATATTTCTTTTAAATCATTGATGGATGCAGTATTTGCAGATGCATTATCAAATCCAATTGTTAAAATTTTTTCTCCTAAACCATATTCATCAAAAATTACCTTCATCATTCTATAAATATTATGTGCAGTATGTTGGTCATCAAAAACTCTAAATGCAATAAGTCGTTTTTGCATGGTAAATGATGCATCAATCCAATGACAGGTCACACCCATGTATGAGTGTGTTTGCCAATGATCACTCCAAATATCAGAACATACAGAAATACGACCTTTCATCTCTTTAAATATTTCATTTAAAATAATTTTACCATCTTTGTATAATTTAAAAATATGACGTTTTGTTGTGTTTCGAGTCATTCTACATGCAGAAGGGTTTAAAGCATTATGCACGTAATTAGTAAAATGAAGTTTTTCACCAAAGCTTAAAGAAAGATGTGCCATACAAGTTAATTTCGCAAATTCTTCTCTATTTTTTGCATCAGAATATTTAAATAAATCTAAAGCACTCGTACCTCTACTTGATGATGCGTACCTGGCCATTTGAGTTTGCGTCGTATCAATGCCAAATTCAACCGGATGATGTTTTTCCATGTGCTTGATCATATTGCCATATCCACCAGAAAATTTGTAGATAACCCCACAATAGTTGCAAACTGCTCGTTGTGAATCATCTTTAGGCGTTCCAAATTAAAATGAATTTATAAAATATCCGAGGACCGAGCCTTAACTTCTCTTCTCCGTGATTGTGCACTGACACTAGGGCCGCTCTCTTGTGTTGGCATATTTGACATTATGTTCTCAGATGAGCTTGCCATTTTTCGTTTGCGAAATTAGGAAGAAAAATAAGAAAATTGAATAATTGCGAATAACAGAATTATAGAAAATGAGAGAGTTGAGAATTTGGTGTGATGAAATTATGAAAAATGAATCATATTTATAGAATTTTAGAATTTTTTTGATACCAAAAATGCCATAAATATAACCATTTTATTACCGTTATTAGGGGTACATTAGTAATTTTTATTTTATATAATAAAAATATAAATTTTTTTATTTATTTTATTTTTTTGGCAGGGAGCCGTTTGGCAGGGAGCCAAACGGCTCCCTGCATCCCCCAACGGCACTAGCCGTTGGGGGAAATTTGGCCCCCAACGGCTAGTAGCCGTTGGGGGTCGTAGGGTTCCTGTTGGAACCCTACGGTTCCAACAGGAACCCGACGGTTCCAACAGGAACCCGACGATTCCTGTTGGAACCCTACGGTTCCAACAGGAACCCGACGGTTCCAACCGGAACCGTACGGTTCCGGTTGGAACCGTCCGAACCGGTGGAACCGTACGGTTCCACCGGTTCGGACCGGTTCGAGTTGGGGTGGAACCCCAACCGAACCGGTCCCATTCCGGTTCGGTTCCGGAACCGGAACCGGAACCGGTTTGAACCGAAACCTTCCGGTTCCAACCGGTTCGGTTCCGGTTCCAGTTCCGAACCGGAACCGTGGCCGGGTCTAATTGGAATTGTTATCTTGGAGGGATGACCAGGTATTGGGGGACGAGTGGAGCACTGCTCAATGGAATAGCCAGACAGCTTGTAGTAGAGACAATCCACCCTAGTAAAACAATGAGAGGCAATATGACATATTTTCTTGCATTTGTGACATTCAGTAAGACTACATTTATTTAGAGTATGACTAGATTTGTTGCAGGTACAACGTAATTTATTTCCACCTTTTGAGAAATGTTTGCCCACGGCGGCAAACACAACATCATCACGAGATGTCTTAAGTAGGCCGATGCGAGTTTCACCAAATAATAACCGAGAGACAACAGCTTCCAATGTAGACAGAGGGGATTAGGGGTGGCAATGGGCCGGGCCGGGCCGGGATTTTCGAAGCCCGGCCCGAGCCCACCCAAAAAAAATTTGGCCCGGGCCCAGGCCTAAATCCGGCCCTTTTTTTTTTTTTTTTTGAAAAAATCTTTAAAATAAAATATAAATATCTTAAATATAAATATATCATACATAATACATTCACATTAAATATTACAAAAATTGCTAAAATTTACAAATACAAAAATTTTCAAAGTATCATTCATGAACTAACAATCCAAAATTTACAATTAAATACCTTAAAAGTCAAAAGTTTCAATATTTCATCCATAAACTAAGTAACTGGCCATCCATATTCCATCCAAATGTCACAAACAAATACATCAAAAGTTTCAAAGTTTCATCTATAAACTAACAATCCAAATACCACAAACAACGAAACAAGTACATTAAAAGTTTCAATGTTTCATCCATAAATTAACAATCTAATTATCCAAATGTCACAAGTAATGCATCAAACTAATCTAACTCTTGTGGCTCAAAGTCTCCTTCAACTTCATCCATCAGTTCCTCTCCAGAAATTATAAGTTGTTCAGGAATAAGACCTAATGAGAAAAAATGTTAAAACGTGTAAATCAAAGAAAATAATTAATTAAGAAATAATCATTATAGTCTTATACCTCGCTCAGAAGCCCATAACCAATTTTGAGTGCATATTATTGCTTCCAATGTGTCAGGATGTAATTTGGCACGATGTGGACTCAAATGCCTCCCCCCAGTGCTAAAAGCAGACTCTGATGCCACAGTCGTAATAGGAATAGCTAGTATATCTTTAGCTATCTCAGCCAAAATAGGATATTTTCCCTTATTTGTCTTCCACCAAATCAAAATATCGAAGTCTGGAGTTCTAGTAACTATCGGCTCCTCTAAGTACCTTTCAAGATCGGACTTTGATCTTGTCATATGATTGCTTTGAGTGGCAAAAGAATCAAAGTCAGACAAATCTAAAAAAGAAGACGAATCAGTGGTCACAATATTATGGGAATGAACAACTGAAGTAGAAGATTCACCACCAACATCAGACTTAGCTTCATAATATTTAACATCTCTTCAGAAAGTTGACGTGCTCTCAAAATTTGCTCTTGAACACCCACACCATAAATCTTTGGAAAATACTAATCAATTAACAACATCTTAAATCTTGGGTCAAGAATGACAGCCATAACCAACACCCCATGAATCTCTTGCCAATATTTCTCAAACTTGTCAATCATAATAGAGGCCATTTGTTTAACTTGAGGAATAAGGGACATTTGCCACTCCATCAAAGACATCTTCATTTTACAAGCTAGTGGAAAAAACATATTGGCTGTAGGGTACTTCGTACCTGAAAACATCTCCGTCAACAAATAAAATGGACGTAAATATTCTACCATTTTTTCAGCCATCTCCCATTCTGCATCAGAAGGCAAACATTTATAATGGGGCTCAATTTGTTGCACTCTATGAAAAACTTTTTTGTACTTAACTGCAATATCAAGCATGACAAATGTAGAATTCCATCTAGTCGGACAATCAAGCACCAACTTTCTTTCAGTCTTCATCAATGATTGACGTGCAGACATAAAAAAGGTTTCATTCATTTTCGGTGTGCTACTCCAATAAGCAACACTCTCCATAATCTTTACAATACCCACTTCAATCACGCTCAAACCATCCTTCACAATTAGGTTCAAAATATGAGCTGCACACCTCATATGAAAAAATCTACCACCCACTAACAAAGATTCAGTTGAAAGCATTCCCTTCAATCTTTCTACCATTGCATCATTAGTTGAACAATTATCCAAAGTAACTGTTGACAGCTTTCGATCCACATTGCAGTCCATCATACATTTAATTAGAACTTGAGATAGACACTCAGCAGTATGTGGGGCTGGTACATATATGAACCTACATATACATAATGTATGTAATTAAATGTTAGCATATTCAATAAATAAGTTAGACATAATATTATAAGTACACAAAATTAAATTACCTTAAGACTCGACTTTGTAAATGCCATGAGTTGTCAATGAAATGTCCTGTAACAACCATATACCCTCTCTTTTGGTTACCAGCAGTCCACATGTCAGTAGTAATAGCAACCCTGCCGTCATTAATATTCAACAAATTCATTATTTTCATCTTTTCTGATTTATATAATTTGAAAATCTCAGCCATTAAAGTGTTTCTGGACATCTTCTTCACCAAAGGGTTGCAATAACTCATCAAGTCATTAAAAGCATCAAACTCAACAAACTTCAGTGGCAGCTCATGTTTTATAACCAATTACGTAATTTTTTGACGGACAATATTTACATCAAATGATCTAAGCTCCATAGAAGTCATTTCATCTTCTTGCTTTATAACATTAAGAGTTTTTTTAACTGTATCTTCAAACTTAGGCTGTTTTTTAGTATGACAATTCTTCATGTGTCTATTTAAGTGACTGGTACCTTTTCCAGCCATACCACTCAATAACTTAGCACAGTGATTACATCTTGCCTTTATTTGCCCACCACCAACAGTAATCTTGGTAAAATGATCCCAACATTTTGTTGTCGTTCGTCTCTTATTATCCATATTTTCTAATGCTACCCCCTTTCTTTTGTTACCATCTTCATCTATTTTTCCATCTTCAATATCAAGGATATCATTTTCATCATCACTATGCTCGCGTACATCTTCAAGGCCATTAAGAAAAACAGGGGAATTTGGCCGAATAGGCGTAGATTCTTCCAAGTTAGACATAACAAAATCTGGGAAAAAAAATTGAATCAACAATATGACAAGATAAAGAAACAGAGCATTCAAATAACTAATCCTTTGATTTGAGAACTTTGCCAAGTTCAGGCCAACATTTTCTGTTGTTAATTGCTGTCTAATAAAATCAGTCCTATCTAACTTTTCCAGTTTCTCATTCTGTATTACTAGCATTGGAGCCCCACATTGAAACATTCTCATTTGTCATTTATGTTTGTAACAGAATAAAATTCAGTTTCCAAGTAACAAGCAAACCCCTTTAAATTCAAACCCCTTTATCTATTTTTCCAATTCAAACCCCTTTAAATTACAAAGTAACAAGCAAATCACAATACCAAAAATAAAGATTTCAGAAATTGAAACATTAGTAATTACTGTCCTTGTCAATTGAATTTTGTATAGCTTTTTGCAAATCAGTTTCCAAGTGAATTTTGTATAGCTTTTTGCAAATCACATGTAAAAAAAATACCTTTCTCCTTGATATTGTCCTTGTCAATTGTGCAGAAACACCAAAGTCTGCAACCTGTTACAAGGAGAGTAAATGCAACCTGTAAGGCTGTAACTTTGACAACCAGAAGCAAATGCAAGAAAACCAACCCGAACAGAAAACCCCCAAGTTACAACTTACAATAGCTATTGACAACAAAAGCAACTTTCATATAACAAAAAAAATACCTTAGCCAACTGTCGAGACCCGAGACTGCGGGAGTGTGGCGACTGGCGACTGGCGAGAAGAGAGGAGAGTGGAGAGAGCAATTGAGATTCTGAGAATGAGCAGAGCAGAGTAGTGAGACGAGCCGAGAGACAATGAAATTGGATGTTATGTGAATTGTGAACACTGAACAATGAAATTGTGAATTAGGGTTAGGGCAAAAATGAGAAAGGATCGGCAGAGGAGAGGTAAAGGGCTATTGGGCTAAGGGCTAAAGAGTAAAGCTGTAAAGGAACAGCAGTCAGAAGCAATTGAATTTGAAAGTGAAATCATCACTCATCAATTCAATATCATCACCGCTTTTTTTTTTTTTTAATTTAAGCCCGGGCCGGGCCGGGCCCGGGCTTAAATCTTC
Organism: Zanthoxylum bungeanum; assembly: GCA_019454045.1. Taxonomy (NCBI): domain Eukaryota; kingdom Viridiplantae; phylum Streptophyta; class Magnoliopsida; order Sapindales; family Rutaceae; genus Zanthoxylum; species Zanthoxylum bungeanum. The sequence goes on from SKCR01030216.1 coordinate 36,349, forward strand.
GAGCCCGGCTCGGGCCCGAGCCGGGCCCTGTCCTTAAAGCCCGACTTGGTAATTTAGCCCACCGGGCCGAGCCGGGCTTGGGCTTTTCTGCCACCCCTAGAGGGGATTGATGTAATAAAGAGGCTCTACAAGATTCAAAATCATCAGTGACACGCTCACAAAGTGGTTCTTTACTCCCAAGTATAAGAGTGTCAAAGTAATAAAATAACCCGGTAAGACCGGGGTCAATCCACATGGAATAAATTTAATAGGATAAAAATAATAATTTGAGTAAAAATAAAAAGATTGAATTGTTTGAGTGATTGAAAATTTTTAAATTAAACTGCAATAATAAAATAAAATGCTAGGCTAGGGGATCCCTTTTAATATTTCAAATTAAAAATATCACTTTTTATAATATATAAATTATCATTATTACCCAATTAATTTATTTCAAGAATTAATTATGCCAAAACAAATAAAACCGGCCATAAAGACGGTGATAATTTTTGTCTATAACAAGTCTAGTTAGGTACTTAATAATGCCAAATAAATAAAACCATCTATATAGGCGGTAACGAAGTTTATCAATAATTAATCCAGAATTAAATTAAATATTAATCATTAAATTATAATTTATATATTATAATATAAGTGAGATTAATCTAAATTTTCATATTAAAAGCTTCACCATTTTCCCAGTAAAAAGAAATTAGCTACTCATAATTTGAACAAAAACACGCATAATTTTATTACTGAAAACAAAAAGAAATTACTAGAAAAAGCTTACAAATATAAAACACACAAGAGCTGGATCCCTTCACAAAATTACACAGAGAATCGTGTGAAAGAAGCTGGGGAAAATGAGGTGCATAGTACCTCTATTTATATATATTTTGCAAGCTTTCTCTACCATTTTCTCCACCATTTCCTCTATTTGCTCCACCATTTTCTCCACCAAACATGCAAGCATATTTTGTAGAAGTTTGACAATTGTAAATTGTTATTTTCCATTTTTCTTATAATGACTTTAATAATTACACATAACACACTTTGGATTTTTCATCAATTCCGGTCTTGCAAACCTCAGAATTAGAAACTCTTGTGAGCTTCAAAGTTGTATATCTTTGAGTCTTCTTTCATCTGGAACTGGAATCACTTCAATCCGATATCGGAGCACAAAGTTATGGCCAAAATATGAAAATTACACAGGGATGAAATTTCTGAATTTGTACACTTTTAGAACGCCCTTTCAAGTTTTTGGTCTCTAAAATCCAAATGTTAAGTCCATTTTTTCTAGTTAAGCATCCAACGTATTATTTCACCTACATAGAAAATAAAAATCACAATAAAAATATATAAAACATAAATTTAATTATTATTTCACAAATGTGCTAAATTAAGGGGATTAATTAAACTACAAGTGTAGAATGATTAATTTTCCTTTTAATAAATGTGCACTTTTTAGTGTTCATCAATCAGTAAGGGCCATAAGAAACTGAATCAACCTCATACTATCACGGTGGGCGATATATTTAGCTGCATCAACAGCACAACCCATCGATGGTTCGGAGAGAGCAAGTTGGTCCCAAACAAATTCCATTGTAGCCAAGAAACTAGTAATAGACTGAACGCGCTCTTATTTCAAGTTATGTAACTATTCCCATAACTGATACTTGTTAGAGAGAGCATAAGTAGTATACCTCGTAGCAAACAGATCTCATACCTCTTTGGCAGTTTCATAGCGGCCAAACTGGTGGTGAATGTAAGGAACCGAAGTATTCCGAAACCAGGTCAAGATCTGTTGATTCTTACTTTTCCAATCCTCGAGACAATCAACAAACTTGTCACCATGCTCATCAGGTTTTTGTTGAGAATATTTAACATCGCCAGTAACATAGCGCCATAACTTTCAACCTTTGAGAAATTACACATTCCTTGAACCCAAAGACGGTAGTTCGGACCTTGGAGGATGGTAGGAATGGGTTGCATAACATCAGATTTGTCCATTGAAAAATCAGACGATGGGGATGATGTTGGTGGCGTGAGTGGTGGACAGAGTAGTTGGAAGAGGTGGCGGTGAGAGGTGATTGTGGTGGCTAGGGTTTGAGGGTGAGAACTAGGTTTTGAAAATTGGAATTGAGTGTTTAGACACAAGAATAAGGGTGTATTGAAGGGAGGTAAGACATGTTTGGAGACAAAGACAAGGAAATATCCAGAGATCGGAACTCAGGCGTCTGATACCATGTTACAAATAGGAATTAAAATATGAGAGCTGAGAAAATATACTAGTTTTTTTTATTTCAATATGAATTACAAATTGCCTTTAACATTACAAAAGAATCAATATTAATTACATATGAACTAACAACTAACATTGATATCATATCTATCAATATTAATTACATATCAATTAACAACTAATATTAATATCATATAGATGAAAAACTTATATCATTCTTGCTACTTTTGTCAATATTATTAACTTCAAGTCATATTTACCAAACACTCTCAACATTTATTTCACGGTCGGAGTTTCCATTTCACAGTAACACAATACCAACCTGTCTTCATAGATTCATGTGGACAAAAAGGATGGTTGATGACTTGGTACTGTTCTTCAACCCATTGTTTTCAGGTAATGGAAGCAAGAGCAATGTGGATGCAAGAGCTACAAAAGCAAACGAAGCCCGAAAGTGACTGGTTTGGAAGAATTACTTCCTACATGAGAGAGAGTAGGATGAATGCCTCTGAACCAATCACTGCCACCATGACCACTTATTATGAGGCCAAAAAGCACCCAACTGAAAGCACAGAGATTCGGTTTATCGATGAGGCTGTCATCGAGGAAAAACAGGTGGTGATCGAGGATAAGAATTGCTTGGCCGGTCGTTCCTCTAAAATACAAATTCCAAACTATGAAGACGATGATGATGACTGGCCAGACGAAGATTCAGATTTAGGTGGACAGAATGAAACTGCAATTTTTATGGGGAATGAATTCAGTGATCTTGAAGATGATGATAGTGTGCCTGTAAAACCAAAGATTGTTTGAAAATGACCTTAATTTATAAGAATGCAATACCATTGTTTAGCTTCAGTGCAGCGTAAGCTTTGCTGATCAGAATATGAACTCGACGGTATACTGTATATACACTTCCCAAAAATCTAGGGTTCGATTCCACATCGTTGATCAAGTGTTCATAGAGATAAAGAGTGATGGTTTACCCAGACCATTGAGCTTTTATATATTTATTTATTAAATAATAAATAATTGTTTGAATTGTTTAATATTTGTAGTTGATTCAGTGATATCATTAACCAATAATTATATAATAATAAGAGATTATCATTTATTTTTGATCGTTTTTTATTATTTAACACGTGTGATAAGATATTATTAATTTATCGTATAAGTGACCTTATACCACAATTGCAAAGTAAAATATTCCTTGATTCTGACCATCCCAAGCATCAAAACAATGTGAGGGATACGTTGGTTTCTGTTTGTAATGGTGCTGCGGAAACACTTGTGAAGACATCTCACCAGGTTTGAACTCAAACTTCTAATTCTACATTTTCGGTTATTAATCATACTAACAAGATTCATATCATAATAATTCGATAAATTTTACGTTGGTTTCGATACCAAACACAAACACAATTCTACTTCTTTGTCCATAAAAATATTTCAATTGAAGCATATCAAGAAAACGTGAAGACTTCATATCGTAGCTTCATAGCGCTCGACCGCATTTTGTATAAAATGCGTTATGCTTTTGTGAGCCGTGCGAATGTGAGAAGCAAAATCCAACGCTCATGCTTGTTTTCAAACTAAAAGCTTATGAAAGTGACAAGACATGAAATTAATTGCAGCAGATTTACCAATGTCAAAAGTAACCATTACTTAAAAAAGATACAATATTACCGAACGAAATATTACGTCCGTATTTAGTTCGTCGGTAATATATCGGTAAAAACTTGACACCATTTTTTAGTCAACCGAATAATCCGTCGATCATTTTTCGATCGGAAAAAAATTGATATTTAATCAAAAAAATTAATTTTTATTAGGTCGGTATTCGATCGGTATTTATTGATCGAAGAAATTTGATCAGTAATTTCAGACGATAATTCATCATTTTCTTCTGATGCATGGTTAAAGCTTTACCAATATATTTTCCTTCAAAATGCAATGCTTCAAATCAGCTTCACCACCTTCAACAATTGAACAGAGTCTTTGTTGTAAATGTGAATTTTAATTGGGAAGTATGGGTGTTCGGGTCGGTTTTTTCATTTTTCACTTCAAACCGCGCGGGTTGGCGGTTTGGGAAATTAGAAACCGAAATCACAAATTTGATAAGGAAAATCACAGCAGTTCGGATTGGCGGTTTAGCGATTTGAATGGTTCGGGTCAGTGGTTTGGATTATAAATTTTTTAAAGAAAATTTTGTGTGTTTTCACATAATAATTGAAGTGAAAAATACTTAATTTTCATTTATACATTGCATATTATCATATGATCATTAAATATCTTAAATTTCATGGTTAAAGAAGAAGAAAAATATAAAATAATATCTAATTTGAACGCGGGTCGGCGGTTTAGGTGGTTCGGGTCGCGGTTTGAGTCAAAATTTACGGTTTTGGGCGGTTCGGGTCGCGGCTGGGTCAAAACCGCTTACCGACCCGAAATTTACGATTCGGTTCAGATTGACCCGAAATCATTTTTAATTTTTTTCAAACCGCGCGGTGCGGTTCGGGTCGGTGTGGTTCGACCCGAAACCGTGATCACCCCTATTGGGAAGTTATAAATTTTGAATTTAAAGAGTTGTTATAAAAATATTTTAATTGGGGAGTTATAAGTTTTTGAATGAATAGAGTTGTTACAAAAACCACCATTTAGGGAGTTGCAATTTTACTTTGGGACCTCCTCCCATATTGGAAAATTACTACACTTATTTTATTGTTTATAATGTATTGTGTAGAAAAGTGGGTTTGAACCCCAAGGGGTACTCATTTTTGTGGAATGGTGAGAAGTTAGGTTAATGATGGTTTACCACACATGCGCGCGCCGCCGTCTGTCGGTCGGGTGCGGTGCATATATATTTTTTCGGAGGATATTCATTCAAAATATATATTACACTTTTTTTTTTAATATCGTGACAACTTAAATATTTTTTTTAAATTACAGAAATTCAATGCAGCATTATTACTGTTTTGAATAACTAAAAACGTGACTTTTATATATATTTAATCTTTACCGTTTTTTTCAATGCATTTAAATATTTTTTGGGGACAAAAATACCCTTTTGAAAACACTATATAAGAAGATGTTATTCATTTGCAAAAGACACACAATTTCGAAAATCTTCTTTCTCTGTTGCAGTTATCCCTTTGTTATTCTTGTAATTTGAGATTCCGAGCAAAATTTTTATGTTGGGTGTGAGCATACCAATCGTGTTTGTGCTAATAGATTGAGACATAATATTTTTTGGACTTGTTTTATCCTGAGGATGTCGGGGCCAAATAACTGCAAGCATATTTTCTGGGCAGAGCCGCGAAACGACTTAAAGGGAATGACCTAGTCTGCGACTCAACCCAGCATCTTGTTTAATTCGTGCTGAACGGTAATATTGTTCTTGACTTTGCAAATTGATTCCACAATTTTAAGACGCATATATCTACCATGTCTACTTCTGTTGCTGCTGTTGATTTGAATAAACCTTTTCATTTTCAAGGCTTTCAATTTAAACATTGGAGATTAAAAATGATATTCTTCCTCATTATTAAAAAGCTAATAAATTTATGCATGTCTGGAAACCAAAACTGCCTGATAACCGTACCGTAGTCCAAATTATGGAGCATGAAAATTGGGAGGAAAATGATTTTATATGCAAGAATTATATATTTAATGGCATGTCTGATGAATTATATGATATCTATAGTTCTAGAAAAACTACTAAAGATGTCTGAGATGCTCTTCAGAACAAATATGATACTGAAGAGACTAGGTCTAAAAAATACGAATGTTAGTCGTTACCTTAGGTATCAAATGGTAGATGATAAATCTGTAGAAACTCAATCCCATGAACTACAAAAAATAGCTCATGAGATTATATCTGAGGGTATGTCTCTAGATGAGCAATTCCAAGTAGCTGCCATCATTGATAAACTTCCTTCTTCCTGTAAAGATTTTAAAGGTACCCTTAGACATAAAACTAATGAATTTTCCCTATAGAGTCTTATTACCCGCCTTCGCATAGAAGAGGAAGTACGCAAACAGGATAAAAAAAAAAGATCCTAGTTATGTCAAACAATAAAAAACCTGTCTTAGTAGTCCTGAAACCTAATGGTAAAAATATGAAGAAAAAGTTTACCCCTAAGAACAACAAGAACCACAACCACTAAAACACCAATAATAAAATTTAAGATAACCAGAACAAGCACCAACCTCCCTCAAGAAATGACAATAGCCAGTTCAAATGCTACAATTGTGCTAGGACATCTTGCCCGGAACTGTCGGAATAAGCGTTCTACTCCACAAGCGAACCTTAACGAAAACCAATTTGTTGCTATGATCTCTGAGATCAATATGATTGGTGGATCCGAGGATTGATGGGTAGACACTAACGCTTCTCGTCATGTATTTTATGATCGTGTTTTGTTCAAGTCCTGTGCGGAAGCTGCGAACAAGAAAGTGTTGCTGGGTGACTCCCACACCACTATGGTTGATGGGAGTGGTGACGTGGAAATGAAGTTCACCTCTGGGAAGACTGTTATTCTCAAGGATGTGTTGCACACTCCTGAGATAGGGAAGAACTTGGTTTCAGGTTATCTCCTGAACAATGCTAGGTTTACATAAACTATTGAGGATGATTTGTATACTTTCACTAAAAATAATATTTTTGTGGGAAAATGTTATGCTACTGATGAAATTTTTAAACTTAATATTGCTATTAATAAAATTGATTCTTCTGTTTATATGTTGTGTTCTTTTAATGTTTGGCATGTTCGACTTTGTCATGTTAATAAATGGATTATTAAGAACATAAGTAACTTAGGTTTAATTCCTGAATTATCTCTGAATGATTTTGAAAAATGTGAATTTTGTAGTCAAGCAAAAATTACTAAAACTCCACACAAATCTATAATTAGGAAATCAGAACCATTAGGCTTAATACATCAGATATTTGCGAGTTTGGTGGAAAATTAACTAGAGGTGGAAAATGATATTTTATTATGTTTATTGATGATTGTTCAAACTATGCATATGTTTATCTTATGAAAAATAAAATTGAAACGTTTGACATGTTTAAACTATTTCACATAGAAATTGAAAATCAATTTAATAGGAAAATTTAAAGATTTCGTAGTGATAGAGACATTGAGTATGATTCTACGTCTTTTATTGAATACTATAAATTGCATGATATTATTCATGAAAAAACTGCACCTTATTCTCCTGAAATGAATGGAAAAACCGAAAGGAAAAATAGAACTTATGCTAAAATTGTAGTTTCTATTTCACTTAATTCTGGTATTGCCTCATTTTAGTGGGGAGAAATTTTATTGACTATTTGTTATGTTTTGAATAGAGTGCCTAAGTCAAATGATAAAGTTTCACCCTATGAAATTTTGAAAAATAGAAAACCTAACTTGTCATACCTTAGAACTTGGGGTTGTCTTGCCATTATTAGAATTTCTGACCCTAAGAGGATTAAACTTGCTAGTAGAACATATGAATGTGTTTTCATTGGTTATGTTGTTAATAGTAAAGCATATAGATTTTTTATTTGAAAATTCATGTTGTTATTGAATTTGTCGATGTTGATTTATTTGAGAATAAATTTCCTTTTATTTTGAAGAATAGTGGGGGATCATCCTCTACTATTAATCCAATGATAGAAGTTAATGAATCTAAGGAAATTGAATTTACACCTAGAATGAGTAAACGATCTACAACAATTAAAGATTTTGGTCCTAATTTTTATGCATACACCTTGAAATAAGATCATACTACTCTAAAAGAAGTATTATTATCTTTAGATGCTGATTTGTGGCAATAAGCAATAGAAGATGAAATGAGTTTTTTAGAGTCTAATAGGACTTGGCATTTAGTAGACTTACCTTTAGGCTGTAAAACCATAGGTTGTAAATGGATACTTAAGAAGAAATTAAAACCAGATAGTTCAGTAGATAAATATAATACTAGACTTGTTGTCAAATGGTATAGACAAAGAGAAAATATAGATTTTTTTGACACTTTTTCACCAGTAACTAGGATTACCTCTATTTGTATGCTTATTTCTCTTGCTGCAATCCATGATCTTGTTGTGCATCAAATAGATGTTAAATTTTTTTTTTGAATGGAGAATTAGAAGAAGGGATTTATATGGACCAACCTGAAGGATTTGTAAGTAAAGTCTGTAAACTTGATAAATCTCTTTATGGTTTAAAACACCAAAACAATGCATGAGGAATTTGATAACCTAGTTTAATTTAAACTTGATTTTAAATTAAACTTGTTTTCGGTTCATGAGATTATTGATCTCTGTTGATTTCAAGATTGAACATAAATTGTATTTTTTCAATTATAATTATCTATTAATATTTATAAATTAGACCAATCATGAAAGTCGTCTGATATTGGGTAGCTGATGATAATAATAATTAGGACCAGTGGCGTATCCAAAAATTTCAGTCAGTGGGGGCAAAATTTTTTTCTTATCAAAATAATATATAATGAATTCATACATATTTTTTGAAATTATAAGATGATCCATATACTTTTAAAAATTATGAAATAGCCTCTTATTTCTAAACTTATAAATTAACCCAAAATTTTAGAATTATATTTTTATCCTTAATTTCTAAAAATATCAATTTACCCTAAAAATTTAAGTAAAAAATTAATTTTAAAATTATGTATTTTAAGTTTATGTCGTATATTATATACTAAATTTCCGCTAATTTATTGTAAATTAATCACTTTTTTAATTAAATTATTAAAAACCTAGTGTTAAAATACAATATTTGTGCTTTAAACAATTATAAATAAAAAATAAATATACAAAATAATTATATTTATATTAATATGAGAATATTTTACACATAACAACTATATACGACGTGGTTTAGTAAAAGAATCAAAATCAATATATCAATAAATTAGAATATCAATAACCAAACCTAAGTATAAATATAGTTATTTTTATTTTTATTTAAATATAATGGAATCTCTATTCTTTTGCAAATATAAAAACACATAAATGAGTGGATTTAAAATCAAAAATAATCAATTATCTATACACATATAAATTAAATATAATTATTTTAGATATGTTTAAGAAATAAGATTGATGCAAAAGTGTATTGGAATTTTTTTAACTAATTTGGGCTTGGGCCTACATTTTATATTAAAAAATACAACTCAAAAAAATTAATAAATAATGTATTTATGGGTGTTGTTTAATTATTTAGATTTTCTAATATATATATATATATAATATTTATAAAATTTATAAAAAAAAAAAAAAAAAAAGTAATGGGCCCAACTGCCCCCACTGGGCCCTTAGTGGGTCCGCCTCTGATTAGGACGCTAAAATGTTCTCAAAACTTCTTATTTTTCGGATGTTAAAAACATTAATTAATGCGAATGAAATTATATATTATTATCATATTATTAAGATATTTTCCTTGAACATTTCTTCTTCTGATCTGTGGCAAGGCTACAACATTAACAAAAATGGCAGCCGCTGCCTCCTCCTCCAGTAGTTGCTCTGTCTTATTAAGTTTTCGGTCAAATAGCATCAGCTTTCTTTCCTTCTTTAGAACGATGTTCTTACATCCGTACAGTGATAGGTCCCCGTTAGAGTAGGATTACGAATGAGTAAATAGGATATCCTGATATGAATAGACTTGCCTATTAAATCATTCAATAAATATACTGTCATGTATTAATCATCGGTAATTTTCTCTCTCAGTTGTTATTGGTAATGTCAAAATATTATATTAGTAAATGAATGTAATCACATTATCCGGGGAGTCCTCAAGAGGCGTGGCTTGGTGGTGTAGAGTTTATGATTTCACATTGAGGTCCTGAGTTTGAATCTAAAAAGTGTGTGTCTTGTAAGAGTTTTGGACAGTTAGAGATTTAACATGTTCCGCTTAAGCCGAAAGAGATAATTTGACGGCGAAATTTCCAACGATTCCAATATATATACGCACATAATCACATATATAATCACATCATCCGTAAAACACAAATTTTAAAATGAAACTAATTTAAATACTACATACAGGAAAATAATGGACCTAAAAAGTTTGAAGTAAAATACTCCACTTCCCTAAGATAAAGCCATAAATAACCACACACTCACAAATCCTAATTGAATATTGCCACTAAATCCTGAGTTCACGTTGCATGTATAACCCAAATGCTTTAGTCTTCAAGAAAGAGATGCACTCCAAGCATTATTCTTGGCATTTCCCTGGCTAACCCATTGGCTGCAAATGAGGTTATTCATCATACAGCCACTACTGAAGATGATGGGGATCAACAAAACGACGTGCCGTTGATTCATAATGATGCAAATGTGATTCTGAGCCATGAATCCACTGCTACTTGCAGAAGAAGGAATAGAAAAGGAAAAATGAAAGAACAAAGGTGTGTGAATATATATATTTTTTGTAGTTTATTAATTTTTCAAGTGTATGTTCATTATTTTGTTTGGTACAAATCAAACTAAACAAAAGTTTTTTCACATTACGTGCAATCGGTTATATGTATTTTTTAAAGTTATTGGGATCTATCTGAAATCACTGTTTTGAAATTGGGAGGATTGAAATACGTGTTAAATATTATGATCAAAATTCATGAAACAAATAATTAAATTTAATCAGAATTTACTCATACGAAACAAAATTCTGATTAAGAAACTCTACAGCAAATCCTCTTGGTTAGGAGAACATACAAGGACGAAAACAGAAAGTACATAGTTATGGTAATTAATCTGGATACACTACAAATTATATCCAAGATTAAATATTTCATTACATATCTAAAAACGGATTTTGCTTAATATCATCCTTGTGAATTTTGTAATTGGTTCTATTAAGATTTACTTATGAAGGGGACGGGGATCAGGCGGGCCATAGATGTGAACTAATCTGATTGGAGGATTAACTATAATTTATAATCAACCAGTTGATTCCGAAATTAATTGTACTCCAAATGCTAAAATAGACTCCTTCATTTGACACGTGTGGAGATACTTGCAAAAGGTCTTCCGATGCCAATGTCAGTAATAGAACTTTTTTTATTAAATTTTTTTGTTCAGTCTTTAAATTTATATCCCCACAATTACGTACCTCTCTGATGCTCATTTTTTATAAGAGAAAATAGTTTAATGGATTGTATAAATTGGGTGTTGAGTTTGAGCATGATATCTTTAATTATATGTTAAGATAAATGGATTATCTATGTTTACATGCAACTAATAATATATGATTTTCGGTGCCAACGAATCGTTTGTCTCGGTCGATCTTTGGATGAGAGTCAATCCATAGTGTTGTGATGAAACACACACAATAGGGGATATGTGAGAGAAAATTCTTCTTTATTATCACACAAACAAATAATTACAAAGCTTATAACCCTAAGCTTTACAAAAAACTCCAAACCATCTTTACTCTCTATTCTTACAGATTTGGGATTTTGGGATGCTTATCAATGGACTCAATGGCTCAATTTATAGTGCCCAAGACATGTGAACAGTGCCACACGTCTTGGACACGTTTTGCCAGCTTTCAACTTTGAAATTGCATGCTTTCGGTGCATGTCTCTTCACTCTTTCGGCTGAGTTTGTTTCTCCATTCATGTACTGGTTTCATGAGCGGGTTTCAACAAATCTCCCACTCGGTGAAGATTTCCCCAAAATCTGAGCCGACCATCAATCATCCAAACCGGATCCTCCAAAGGATCCTCCCCTGGCTGCATCTGTATGACTGCCTACGTACCCTGAGTTGGGATCAAGCCAATCGTAGTTCTCTGGATCTCCCCACTCTGATTATGTGGAGAATTTTGTCATCCCGGCTATGGCATGACAGATTTCAAGCTTCTCCTTCGGCAAAACCTTGGTGAACATTTCGGCACCGTTGTCGTCGGTGTGAATTTTCCTGAGTTCTAACAGCTTTGAGCTCATGACGTCCTGTATCCAGTGATATCTCACATCGATATGTTTTGACCTCGAGTGAAATGTGGAATTTTTACCAAGGTAGATAGCACTCTGGCTATCACAGTACAAATTGTACTTCTTTTGCTTCAAACCCAATTCCTGGACGAATGTCTTCATCCACAACAATTCCTTGCAAGCTTCTGCCATTGCAATGAATTATGCCTCTGTTGTAGAAAGTGCAACACATCTCTGCAACCTAGACTGCCATGCCACAGCTCCCCCTGAGAGACTAATCATATATCCCGAAGTAGACTTTCGGGTATCCACATCTTCTGCCATATCTGAATCGGTGTAGATCATCAACACTGGTTCACTGCTTCCAAAACATAACCTCATTTTTGGATGTGCCTCCTAGATACCGCATGATCCATTTGATGGCATTCCAATGTTCTCTTCCTGGGTTTGACATAAACCGGCTGACCAATCCAACTGCGTATGCTAAGTCTAGCCCCATGCACACCATGGCATACATGAGACTTCCTACTGCTGAGGTGTATGGAACCTGTTTTATTTCCTCCTTCCTTGTCTCAGTAGAGGGACTCTGTTGTGTACTCAAACTAAAGTAGGTAGCAAGAGGAGTGATAATCGCTTTAGCCTTGTCTATCTAGAATCTCTGAAGTACCTTCTCGATGTACTCCTCATGTGACAAGTATAATCTTCTGGCTTTCCGATCATGGCCGATCCTGATGCCAAGATTCTGTTTAGCCGGCCCCAAGTCTTTCATCTCAAAAGACTTACTCAGTTGCTGCTTCAAATTATCAATTCTCGATTGATTCCGGCCAACTATCAACATATCATCTACATACAACAGTAAGATGATAAAGTCATCGTCAGAGAATTTCTTAACGAAAACACAATGGTCTAAAGTGGTCTTTTTGTATCTCTGCTCCCCCATAACTGACTCGAACTTTACGTACCACTGTCTCGGTGTCTGTTTCAAACCGCAGAGGTTTTTCCTGAGTCTGCACACATAGTCCTCTTTTCCTCTGACTCTGAAGCCTTCTGGTTGTTCCATGTAAATTTCTTCTTCCAGATCTCCGTGAAGAAATACGGTCTTGACATCCATCTGTTCAATCTCCAGGTCAAGGCTTGCTGCTAAGCTGAGTACCACTCTGATGGATGACATCTTCACAACTGGAGAGAAGATTTCATCAAAGTCAATGTCTTTTCTTTGATTGAATCCCTTGACGACTAGTCTGGCTTTGTATCGGGGTTGTGAAGTGTGCTCTTGTTACTTCACCCTGTATACCCATTTGTTCTTCAAAGCCCTTTTTCCTCTTGGCAATTTCACCAACTCGAAAGTGTGATTGTCATGCAAAGATTTCATCTAATCTTGTATAGCTTCCTCCCACTTTTCCTTGTCATTTGTTTCCACAACCTCCTTGTAGATCTCGGATTCTCCCCCGTCAGTAAGCAACACATACTCATATGCAGATTATTTGGTTGAAGGTCGCCTCTCTCTGTCAGACCTTCTCTGTGGAACTGTTGGTGTAGCTTCTGGTACTGGTGGTTGATCATGATCATTATCTCTGTGAGCTTCATCATTTGTACCCTCATGTCTGGGAACCTCATCTTCAACTTGTGCTGACACCGGTGTATGAGGTTTTGGATTCACATCTCTGTATTGCTAGGGCATTGTCTTCATCTCCTTTATGATATCTTCTATGGTCTGGTCTTCAATAAAGACAACATCTCGGCTTCTGACAATCTTCTTCTCCATGGGATCATACAGTTTGTAATTGAAATCATCATTACCATAGCCAATAAAGACACATTGTCGAGGCTTTGCATCAAGCTTGGATCTCTCGTCCTTTGGGATGTGTACAAATACTTTGCACCCAAAGACATGCAAGTGTTCATAAGAAACTTATTTACTTGTCCAGGCTTGGTTAGGAACATTACCTTTTAGTGCGACCGTTGGGGACATGTTCAAAACATGTACTGTTGTGTTGAGTGCATCCCCCAAAAATGTCTTTGGCAGCTTGGCTTGTGACAGCAAGCTTCTGACCCTTTCTCATGAGGTTCTGTTCATTCTCTCAGCTAGGCCATTCAGCTGAGGTGTCTTCGGAGGTGTCGTTTGATGTCGGATTCTTTGCGTCTTGCAGTACTGATCAAACGGACCTTTGTATTCTCCACTGTTGTCTATTCTGATGCACTTCAGTTTCTTGTCAATTTCTCTCTCCACCATGGCATGAAACTCCTTGAACACTCCTAGCACTTGATCTTTTCTCTTCAAGGTGTATGCCCAGATCTTCCTTGAATGATCATCAATGAATGTCACAAAGTAAAGTGACCCTCCAAGTGTTTGTGTCTGCATCGGACCACATACATCTGAATGTATGAGATCAAATACCTCCGGTTTTCGCTGAGGCGGGGAGCTCTGGAAGGACACTCTGTTCTGTTTTCCAGCCATGCAGTGTTCAAACTTCCGTAAGTGTGAGTTCTTCAATTCGGGAAGAAAATTCCGCATGCGTAGTATTTCCATCCCTGTTTGACTCATATGACCAAGCTTTTTATGCCATAGCTCAATTGTCTCATTAATGTTGACTGTATTTATGCTACTATTGGAAAGCTTAGCATTCATCAAATACAGAGTTGAATCTTTCTTACCTCGTGCCACCACCATTGATCCTTTAGTGACCTTCCAGGTTCCTTCACTAAAGGTGCTGCAGAAATCTTCATCATCCAGCTTGCATGTTGAGATCAGGTTTAACCGGATGTCTGGGATGTGTTTGACTCCCTTCAACAATAGCTTTGTCCTGTTGTCTGTTTCAAGACATATGTCTCCAATACCGACGGCTTTGGACTGGCCGTCATTCCTCATCCTTACGGCACCGTAGTCTCCTGGTGTGTAAGATGAAAAGAAGTCTCTGCGAGATGTGGCGTGTATGGAGGTGCCACTATCTATCACCCAACTGATCTCGTGGCTGGGAAGATTCACAACATCTTCTTCGTACATAATACATAATTCTTTGGAGGTATTGTCAGTGGTAGTAGTCATATGACCTTTCTTTTTACATTGGAAACATTCAATTTCCCTCATTCTTGATTTCCCTCGGTTTTTGTCTGATTTACTTGGGCCACGGCTTTTACTTCTCCCCCTTCTGGTGTTCTTCTTTGTCACTAGAGCTTTTGAGGTTGAGGTTGATGCTGACTCTTGCATTCTGATCCTCTTTTCTTCCTCGAAGATCCTGGTCTTTGCCATCTCCATAGTGACTTTCCCATATGCGGCTGAATTTATCACCGTAGATCTGAACGTTTCCCAAGATTCTGGTAACGTATTAATGAGTATTAAGCCATTTACCTCATCTCTGAAGTCTATGCCCAATCCAGACAATTTTTTCATGGTGCCGAGGAAATCGTTGATATGGTCTGCCACAGCTGTACCTTCCTGGTATTTCAACCCCATCATCTTCTTGATGTAGTACAACTTATTGTTGTCAGTCTTTGCTCGAAAAAGCTCTTCTATCTTTCTCCATAAGACACGTGCATTTGTTTCTTCACTGACATGGTTCACGATACTGTCGTCATTCCACTGACGAATAGTACTGCATGTTTTCAGGTGAAGATTAGCCCACTTCTCATCGGACATTCCTTCTGGTTTCTGCTCCAGAAATACCGATCCATCATAGTCATTCACATACAGAAGGTCTTTCATCATTCCTCTCCATGTGAAATAGTTGGTACTGGTTAACAAAACCATTTTTCCGTTGCCCACATCCATCATAAAATTTATAAGCAGAATTTCAAAAAACGGAGCTCACCGTTGCGTCCGGAATGGTCACAAATGGTGGAAATGACACTTCGTTTGTCAAAATCCGACACATTGGCCAAATTACAAATTTCAAAATTTCAGAGGTCAAAGTACAATTTCCGAAAGTTCGGCCAAAGTGTAATTACGAAAAAGTTAAGGGGCTAAAATGAAATTTCCTAAAAGTTTAGGGACCTATCTGAAATTTATCAGGCAGATTGCTGACGTGGCAGATTGCTGAAGTGTCAGACACGTGGCTGCTGACTGTGCGCTGACGTGGGGCTGATTGGGCGCTGACTCAGTGATGACTGGACTGCTAACGTGGCAGTCGTCTTCTTCCTCAAGCAGGCGCGTTGAGCGCGTGAGTTGCGGGTGGTGCGCGTGAGGTGGCTGCTGCCTAGCGCTTGCGGCGTGCTGGAACCTCCGTTTGATCGCCGAAAAATACCAATGTGCTCGTCTCGCTGTGAAAAGTCTGATGCTATGCTCAAAATCGATTTTCGACAACTTTCGTCGGAATCGACTTTCCGAATCGAAGCTCTGTTTCCGAGTTTCGGGATCCCACCGTGGAACCTTAGCTCCTGATACCATTTGTTGTGATGAAACACACACAATAAAGGAGATGTGAGAGAAAATTCTTCTTTATTATCACACAAATAAAGAATTACAAAGTTTACAACCCTAAGCTTTACAAAAAACTCTCAACCCTCTTTACTCTCTATTCTTACAGATTTAGGATTTTAGGATACTTATCAATGGACTCAAGGGCTCAATTTATAGTGTCCAAGACATGTGAACAGTGCCACACGTCTTGGACACGTTTTTCCAGTTTTCAACTTTGAAATTGCATGCTTTCGGTGCATGTCTCTTCACTTTTTCGGCTGAGTTTGTTTCTGCATGCATGTACTGGTTTCATAAGCTGGTTTCAACACATAGTTATATTGATTTACAACTGGCGTCCACAATAACATGTCAAGAAGTAGTTTGCGGTGAGTTGTGTGTTGCAAATAGTCCAATTTCATTATGAATCTTGCATAAAAAGAGTGAGATATATGGTTTGACGGTGTAGGGTTCATTATCCTATCTTGAAGTCCTGAATTCGAATACAGTGAGTACGTTTCTTATAAGAACTTGTGACAGTTGAGGATTTTACTTGCTCCGCTTAAGCCCGGAAAGGGTGGTTTGATGGCGGGATTTCCAACGATTCAAAAAAAAAACAATGTGATATATGGCGGTGACATTTGACATTATAGGGATAAATGTAATTATGGCACCTATAATTTATAATTACAAGCTTGTTTATACAATTTTACTTATTTGTAACAAAAATTTATTACCAATACTTAAATATATATATATATATATATATTCTTTTTCTTTCCTTTTCTTTTGCTATAGCTTTGGAACACTGCTTGTAGCCTAAGCCTATACCATCACAATACATGCGTGATGCGCATATCTTCTAATGTAAAGCATGAACACTAGAATCTAAATTAAAGGTGCTTTAAAATAAAATTCAAAAGTGGTCTTGGCTACGATTTTGATTGGGTGGTTACCATCATGATCATGTCGGTTTTTTTGCCAAAGTTTCCTTTTTCTTCTCCTTTTCTCCTTTATTAACATCATCAAGGCAGGGTATCCAATGATGATTGCCGTGCTTAATATGACTTCAATCAGGGACGGAACCTTAACGAGTTTTTAAAATATGTGATTTTTTTTTTATAAATGAGATTACTTTTTTTGACTTTATTATTAGGGAGAATTCATAATTTTAGTTTAAGTTTAGCAGTCTTAATCAGCCGTCTATGTGGACTGCTCCCGGACTATCTCTAACTTCAATATTTGTATTTTGGAAATTAAAACACAAGTATATTTTTTATAAAAAAAAAAAACTGCTAAAAATATATGCTTATTTAAAAAAAAAAATATTTCATTCTTTTTATATATTATAATCTGAAATTTACTCAGAATTTAGATATACACATATGAGCATAATTTAGAGATATGTTTAGCATTAATTTATAAGCGAAAGAATATGAAGAAACATGTAATAATGTTGAAATGTTTTATTATCTTGTAATTTTCTTGAACAATCTGATAGATAGATAATACCTATGGCTACCGATGGAAAGATTTTAGTTCAAAGAGGGCTAAAATGATAAATAATAAACTTGATTAGGTCAGAAACAAAAATTTTAAAAACTAAGAGGCCAAAACATAACATATTCAAAAAAAAAATGTGCTCACTTTTTATCAGAACCCTTATATTTCCTGAAATTATTTTTCAAACATAAAACTTGCCCTGCCTATCTTCAAAGTATTATGGTAGTGGCGGTATTGTTTCCCAGAAATAACAACAAAAAGAAACGAAACGAAAAGAAACAATAGAAGCAATAGAAGCAATTAAGGTAACATACATACATACATACAACATAATGAAAGTTGTTGATAGAAAAAGCAAGTGATCACGATTTTATAAATCTATCATGCAAGCGTACTTATCGTTTAAGTAATACAGTGACAAAAGTCGGATATTGTACCCCCGTGGATTTATTATTTATCTATTAATACGAAGATTAACCTACTTAACTTAATAAAACTGTTGGTTGAGAAAAAAATGTTTATTATGAAATTAGCAGAAAGTAAATAAAGAGTAAACAATAATTTGGAGATAAACTTTATGCGCGAGAAGAACTTAGGGTTGTAACTTCACATAAGCATGCAAGCAATAAGTTCGGACACTTGTCATTCAATTGGGTTGTTACAAATTATTAACCTAGAACACCAAACTATCTACAAGCTTATTTCGATGTCAGGTATAAATATTCAATTTAAACCAATTAACTATATGTCGACATTAATTAATTTAAACCAATTTCATTAAGGTCGGGTTGTAATATTGGCTACGCATGCCCTGCAGGTATATGTCTATCCTGAAGGGAAAATTATTCAACGAATAAATCACATGCTATTATTCACATGGTTAATCCAAATTTACTTCGTCTAGTTCCTAAGTATTTACCAATACTATTTTATTGTTGACCAAACAAATAAAATAAACATCAAAGCACAGAGAATAATAAATGATAAATAACAAACCCAAATGAATAAAAAAATACAATTAAAAAAAGTAAACATGTTCGGAATCCATTACAATCCTAGATTTAATGAATTAGCTACTCATAATATTCAATAGATACAAGCTAATCTTTATAACAAGCTAGGAACTCATAAAAGATAAAACTAAATAAACTCTTGTTTGCAGACTTCGGCTTCAAACTCCATCTCCGGTTGATGAACTCATTCTCGCCTTGCTATAGGCGTTCTTTCATGCTTTGGAGGCTCCAAAATATGTTATGGTATTTTTTTATGGTTTGAGACGGACTTGTACTTATATATGAGGTCCTATGGGGATTTCCTTCTTATGAATCTTTTAATTCTTCTCAAATTAGGATTTTCGGGCATATTGGCTCGTCAATGGAAGACAGAGAGCAACATTTGCATACCCATACACTCTACGCGAATTAATTCTGGGGTACAACTTAAAACACTTGTAACTTTCTCGTCCCTTTGCCAAATCATATGTTCTTTATATATACGGGATTGTCTTTAAGTCTGCTTTCCAATGCAACTTGAACCACCTCAATTGTACATCGTATGAAAAAGTTATAGACAAAAAACTGAAGACTGCGTAAATCATGAGGTTATTGGCGCAAAACACATTGATTTGTTGACGTTTCAAATCCATATTTTTCCATATGTATCTCATCCTATAAAAGTACAAAAAAAACGTATCAAAACACTCACGAAACTCGAATTAACTCATAAAATATTAATTTAGGGGCGATAAATATGATATATTGACGGCTTATCAGCAAGTATGTATCTAATCGAATTGAATGGCACATATATGCACATGAAGCCAACTTCGACACTGAGAGGGGGGCAGCATTCAGGGTTGCCTATGTTCACTTTACATACCAATTAATGTTAAAAATAACTGTACAACGTGTTGTATGCACGTTAGCCTCCACTATACAAGCATATATACCTAACATATGCCCCAACCAAACTAATTAACTGCCAACTAATTGAGATAACTACAAACCCATCTCGTTTAAAAATATACATAATTGATCGAATTGATTGGTTCATGTATAAGAATAAGATTTAAGTCTATCGATTTGTTAGGGTGTTTCATTTTCATTTGACACCTATCGGAATGATAATAATTTGTTTCTATTTATTTGTTGCATCGTAAGCATAGTTGTCTCCGGAGGATATGCAACTTAGGTTTTTTGCCTAGGGCTCCTTCTTATGGCAAAAATTTTATAGGAAAAATTGTGGCTCATAACCCAAAATCATTTCGAATACTATTATTAATAATTAATTAATTTAATCTAACTTAAGTCTTATTTTAAAGGACTCGCCTAACACTACTCAAATTTCAAACTCGACCCTCATCGTAAGTCGGTTCAAGAGCTTAGAGGTAGTCGGCGGTTTTTTTTTTTAAATAAAAAATTGAGATGAATAAAATAATATAATTTTAAATTATGAATTTGAATTTATATAATAAACTTACATTACATAATAATTACATTAAATTACAAATAAAATTCTTATCTTAAAAAAAAATTAAATTAAAAAGCTTGAACTTAAATTTTTAAAAACTTAAGTTGCATACGTATCCTCCAGAGGTGAGAGGAATCAAAACTCACGTAGTTCCATTACATTTGAAAGATATTTCCCCATTGTAATTTTATAATTATTTAAATATTTAATTATCAATCATCATCTGTGGCTGTTGATCCTTCAGTTCCGTTTGCACTTGTAGATGCATTATCGAACAAGTCTTACAATTCATCAGGGGCATCTTGTTGTTGCCTAAGATCAGCTCGGGTCCAATCATCCACACATGTTATTACTTCTAGAATGATTGGATGTAATGACGACCGTCTGACTTCCAATATATTGCCTCTGATGCTAAAGGCTTGCTCAACCGCAACGGTGGAAACATGTGCTGCCAATATCTCTTTAGAAATAATTGATAATACATAATATACATTTTGATGTCGGTTCCACCATTCAAGGATTTGAAAATTTTTACTAACTAAAAATTCAGTTGAAAACTCAAAATTTGTAGATAAATAATTATCTAATTCTGGGTTATTAGTCATGTTATCCCTATGTTTTTTATTTCGTTGTAATAACCAACGATCACCTGCACTAAGTCTAGATTCCACTACGGTCGTTTCGCTATTACTAGATTGTCCTACTGATTGCAAGTTATATCTTATGACATATTCATTAAATAACTCTATTAAGTCGTTTTTTATTTTAACTATTATTCTTGTAATATCAACTTCATTGGTTATTCCTAAATATCCATAGTAAGAGGGTAAAGCACTATTCAAACCTTCTAATTTAAATCTAGGATAAAAACAGTAGCAATAAGATAAAGTAAAGGAATGTCTCTAAAATAATTCAATCATTTTCGTTTCATAGCAATAATAGCTTCTAACAAAACAATATCATTAGGATCACTACTATCAACATATTCATCGAGAGTTCCAACAATATTCAAACTTTCAAGAATAAATAAATGTGTCGTAGGATAATAAAATCCGCTAAAAATTAGTGTAGCATCATTAAACACTTTTAAAATCTCTAAAAAAATTTAACAAACTTCCCATTTATTAGGAAAAAGTGTGATATATTGAACATTTTGAGAAAAAAACCTACATAATGTATCTTTGTATTGCAATGCTTGACATAAAAGAAAATAAGTTGAATTCCAACGTGTTGGAACATCTCGTGAAAATTTTATCGGTTTAATACCATTAAATTTACAAAACTTGGCTCATTCTCTCCTAACTTGATAATAAGACCAAATACAATTAAGTGCAGTTTTAATAGGCTCAATGAAAGGTGCTAATTTTTCCAAACCATCTTGAACACATAAATTAAGGAGATGACATGTGCAATGAACATGAAAAATATGACCCCCTAAATTTGGTTCGCATATTTGTATTAAATCTTTGATTGATGCAGTATTTGCAGATGCATTATCAAACTCAACTGTTAAAATTTTACCTAATAAACCATATTCATTAAAAATTACTTTAATCATTCTATAAATATTTTGTGCAGTATGTTGTTCATCGAAAACTCTAAATGCTATAAGTCGTTTTTGCATGTTCCATGATGCATCAATCCAATGACAAGTCACACTCATATATGAGTGTGTTCGTCAATGGTCACTCCAAATATCAGAACAAATAGATAGACGTCATTTAATATCTCTAAATGTTTCATTTAAAATAATTTTATCATCTTTGTATAATTTAAAATTTTGAAGTTTTGTTGTATTTCTAGTCATTCTACATGCAGCATGATTTAAAGCATTTTGAACGTAATTCGTAAAAGCAATTTTTCACCAAAACTTAAAGAAATATGTGTCATACAAGTTAATTTAGCAAATTCTTCTCTATTTTTACATCAGAATATTTAAATAAATCTAAAGCACTCGTACCTCTACTAGATGATGCGTACCTGGCCATTTGAGTTTGCGTCGTATCAAGTCTAAGCTCAACCGCATGATGTCTTTCCAGGTGTTGATCATATTGTCGTATCCACCAGAAATTTATAAGAAACCCCACAATGGTTGCATACTGCTCTTGAACCTTCATCAGCAACGTCTAAATGAAAATAAATTTTGAAAACATCCGAGGAACGAGACTTAACTTCTCTTCTCAGTGAACCGATACTAGGGTCGCTCTCTTGGGTTGGCACATTTGACATTGTGTTCTCATATGAGTTTGCCATTAGAGAATTGAGAATGATAAATTATAATTTCTAATTTGTAAATGAAAGAATTGAGAATAAAAGAATTGAGAATTGAGAATTGAGAAATTGGTGTGTTGAAATAATGAAAAATCACATCTATTTATACATTTTTAGAATATTTTTGTGATACATAAACTGCCCCTAAAATTAACCGTTTTATTACCATTATTATGTGTAATTTTGGAAAATTAAAATAATTTATTTACTTTTTTTTTAGAAATTGGGGCAGAGAGCAACGGCTCCCTGCCCCCAGCCCAACTGCTACTAGCTGTTGGGCTGGTTGGATAACACCCAACGGCTAGTAGCCATTGGGTGTTACCGTTGGAATCCTAGGGTTCCAGCGGTTCCAACCGGTTCGGTTAAGGTAAGAACCCTAACTGAACCGGTGAGGTTCCGGTTCGGTTCCGAAATCGGAATCGGTTGGAACCGGAACCGTCCGGTTCCAACCGGAACCTTGGCCGGCTCTACAAGAGCCAGCTCCAACGAAGGAAAGAGTTACTCCTAGATGATAAGAAAGTGGATTTTGAAAATGTCTTCAAACTGAAATTAAATATCAAAATTTGTTAACAAGTGTTAGTTCATTTAGTTAAGATATTGTTATTACATATAATAGATTTTGGGTTCGATTCCTCACATATGTGTGAGTGAATAAAAAATTCATATAATTATTATCATTCGGGTATGATTTTATTAGCTTATGAGTCTTATTCTCACAGTTTTCAAGTGTAGTTCTATCAGTCTATCAGCCTTGTTCTCATCCCTTTTGGAGCCTAGTCAATGTTGATTTGCCAGCGAAAACTAATCTTTATAAAAATATTATAAACGTTCATATTCTCTTCTTATATGTAATGAAATAAAATAATAAAATAGATATAAAGAAGAGACTCAAACCTTAATTAAACTTCTTAAAAAAAAAAAAAGCTTAGAAAATTTATGGAATCGTCATTGTCATACAATTCAACATATGTATGCCATGCAGCATGCACCTTTGGACCAGTGAAAAGAGAATATGAGTGTATAAAATCAAATAAAACCTTAACACAACCTCTTAACTTTTTTTCAATCACACCTGCGAGTAATAATTATTGGGAAAATCAGCATGACCCTATGATATTTGACAAAATTAATCGAAATCTCTGATGTTTAAAAATTAAATAAAAATCTATGTTATTATAACAAAACCCCCCAATAGTAGGAATGACAATCGAGACGTTGTGTCCCTACCGATCGAGTCTCATCTCGTCCCATCCCGATTAGTATTCGGGATGGAGAAATCATCCCGAATCCCGATCGGTATTTTAAATAGGGACGAAAAATCATCCTGAATCATGGATCAAATAGTGCGGGATCTCGAATCCATATCGAGAATCGAGATTTTTTACGCTAAAATTTGGGATTCGGGACAAAAAAAATGTCACGAATCCCAACCCGATTTTTTATTCAGGACGACATATCGTCCCGAATCCCGACTGAAATTTTCATTTAGTATGAAAAATCATCTCGAATCCCGGATCGAATGGGACGGGATCCCAATCGGGAATCATAATTTTTTACCAACCCTACCTGATAACTTTGTTGAGAGTGAGTATTTTTGAAAGGTATGAGGGTTTTATTTAGTTTTTAAACATTAAAATGGTTTCGATTAGTTTTGTCAAAAATCAGGGGTTATGCTCCTTTTTCCATAATTATTTGGTACAATAAATATATGAATTATGTAGTACCATTGATTAATTATAAGCATATGATATGTATAGTTGTATTAAATATAACTATCTTCTATTAGAAAATTTCTACTATTTAACGGTAGTTCAATATCACACATACAACAATTCAATAATATCTTCTACATGTGCTAAAATTTAAAAACCAACTATATTTAATACAAATTCACATGTTGTAAACTTATTGATTAGTGCTAACACGTCGCTTATATAATAATGGTATAAAAGAATTACTTCATTATATTTTAACACGCGTAAAAAAATATCATCAAATTATGACATAAATAACGTGATACATCATAAAAAAATTCCCCACATGCGTACCTCATACGATTTTGTTGCAACCTGTCTCGTAACATTGCATTCCCAATCACTTTTATTTTTGTGTTTTTGTTTGATTCTTCGGGATTAAGCTAATACCCTACACAAGTTTTACTTTTCAATTTCTTGGACAAAATTGCCCCTCATTCCTCCAAAATCTTTTGCTCAAAGGGACCCACATTCACCTTTTCTATGAGTATAAATACTCATCTCTTACATTTGGTTCTTCCCTTTTCCCCTCCTTTCCTTTAATCTATTTTTTCCTAATCACAATCCCTAAATCCTAATAATGTTCTTAGCCGAAGAAGAAGAAGAAGCGGTTCATTCTCAGTTGCCGGTTCTTGAAACCGGGTTCACTGCCACTGACATCCAAGAATTATTATCTATCTTGCAGTCAAACTCCGGTTTTTCGGAGGAGTCAAGCCGAGCGGTTCACTCAGTCGATGAGAGGAAGAAGAGGCGCATGATATCAAACCGAGAGTCAGCCAAGCGGTCCCGCTGGCGAAAGAAGAGACATATAGAAAATCTGACAGAGCAGCTGAACCGGTTGAGAGTAGAGAACCGGGAGCTTAAGAACCAGTTGAACTTTGTTTTAAACCAGTGTGATCATTTTTGGAAGGAGAATGAGCAGTTAACTTCTGAGTACTTAGCTCTATGGACCAGACTCTCCAATCTTTATCAGATTTTAGGCTCCATGCAGATGCAGTCACAATAATATTATCATGCAACGTTAAAACTTAATTTCACCAACTCACTATAAAGCTGAATAAAGCTCTAATATATATATATATATACCTAAAAAGAAAAAAGAAATTAGAGCTAGCTCTCTCTCTCTCTCTCTCTCTCGCTGCATGTTTGGATTTAAAATTGGCTTTGTTTGTCAGAAACCCCACGTTGTTATACCGTGTAAAGAATTAGTGGTCTGCCTTTTGGTTGTCTTTTTTAAGCAGCTGCTTTTTCATACGTGTCTTGTTAGTGATAGTGACCTGAGGTTAGTGCATGTGAGGAATTTAAGTTCTAGTTTTAGCTTAAGTTCATATATATATGATCCATCAATGTAAATATAATCTTCGGAATACCAAATATTTAATGAGAGTTTTGTTTTTAATTTCCTCTACTTCATTTGTAATGACTGATTGTCCCTTTGTTACATATATGGGATCTAATAATTTACCTTATTGGAGCCTAACGTCCAACACACACAACGGGTTAACAGTGACATTCTGATTCATTAGTTATATATTATTTATTTATTAATATATTCGTTTTCACGATTTTATTCTTGACGTGAACTGTAACACATATAAAACGTGTCTAACTAATTAAGGGAGTCTTGGGAAGGACCCAAGAATTAAATCTAGATGGGGCTTAATGAAAATATTTTAATAATTTTTTAGGGAATGATGGCGGATGGCAGAAAATAATAGCGTCGAAATCAATCATATATAGATCAAAATAATGGCAAGTCTTGCGGTATGCCGATGACTGCTATAAAATAGTGTGCGACGCAAGCGAGGTGCCTCAATGGTGTCAAAAGGGAACATCCATCACCGTTACTGGCTACAAACTTCTGTCAACCAAATTACGCTCTCCTTAATGATAGTGGTGGTTGGTGTAATTCTCCGCCGGCCATTTTAACATTGCTCCACTTTGTTGCGATATAAACAATTACTATATGGGAAAAATGAGAGGAAAACTCTTTTTTATTATTCAAATAAAAGAATTACAAATCTCACACCAAAGTTTTACAAAAAAAACCTCTCAAACACTCTTTACTATCTATATTTACTGATTTTGGGATGCTTAAGAAGTGAATTGTGGCTCCTTTTTATAGTGCCACACGTTTTGGCCAACTTTCATCAGCTGGTCAAGTTGGCCAACTGGAACCTAGCATGCATGCAAGTTGCATGCATGCGGTAATCCAACACACTTGTATTTGAGTCCATTACCATTTATAGAGCCCTAATTGTATATTTAAGAAATATGTTCAATATCTTTCTCTTCCTAACAAATCCCTTCATTTTTTTTGGTTGAAATCATTGGAAACCTATCACCATTTTTGAACTTAAGTGGAATATGTAAAACCTCTGGTAAGCCCAGATTCTTACAATAAACGCACTCTCTGAATTCAAACCTAGGATCTCAAGATCAGATCCTGTGTCCTACACCATCAAACCAAATTCCTTAAGGATAACAAATCCCTTCCTTGTTATAAATTATTATATATATAGAGAGAGAGATGACTAAAGGGAAATTGATAAAGAAACTAAGAGCAAGACAGAAACTCATTTTAAAATAAATCTAGGGTATTTATAGAGCCAAAAGGCAAGCTAGCACTTGCCGCAAGATGCAACAGCGAATAATCATTTTAAGGCCAATAAGAAATTGACAAAGCTAGCATCAATTGCTTACAAAATAATCAATAGATAATTGTCACCAAATGAAAATAAATAGTAAAGATTGACGTGGGCTGATCACATGTGCTTCATTCATTCGCAACATAATATAATTCTTTCTATATTTTCTTCTGTATCATTCAAGGTGAACCCAACTCAAAATTTACTTGGAATCTCAAAAATTTGTTTCCCTTCCAATCAAACAACTATCAATTACCAATTATTGAATGTGATGTTTGTCTTGTCTCGTCTTTTGGAAATTGCTTTCTCGCTGGATTGATCATGATGTCGATGAACATCTTTTATCTGTCCAAACAGAAATCGACAGACAGGAATTGGAACAACTATCAATTACCAAGTACGTGGGGTCTGCCAGTTGGGTAAACTTATTTTAAGCTTCGGCCCACAAAATCGTGCTAAGATTCATATACGAAAAAGTTGATGGGACTGAGAGGTTCCGTAAGTAAAAAGAATTGTGTCGAATTTATGCATCCCATTGTTGCAGTTTTTTTTTATCCATGCATTGTATTCAACACGTGGTGGTCCTAGCATTGAATTGTACGGAATCAATACCTTTTTAGAAACAGAAATGATAAAAATACTTAAACTTTTATTTAAAGTTTCTACGCCCCTCTTACTGTAGTTACAGTAAATTACTCTATCTCACTATAGCTACAATGATGGAGTGTAAAAATTTTAAGTAAAAATTTATATGTGTATATCATTACTCTTTTAGAAAAACTTCTTGTTTTAACCCAGATGAAGGTCAGACAGTTGTGCTTGGTACCACCCTTATTGGAGAAGGTGCGGGCAGCACCGCTGACCGAGCAACCGATTTAGTTTTTCCCCTGGCATTCGCGGGAATCGGGGTGGTCAACCGTCTCCGAGAGCTTCCAGCTTCACCCGGCCCGGGCTTCTTCGCCAGATCTTTGATTCTGTCAAGGACTTTGGGCTACTTCGACATTCCTGCCAAGTAAAAGGCAAAAAGCATGGTCAGTTCGGAATTCAGTTGATTTCAAGTCATTTATGAGTCAAGCAAACAAGGAAATCAGTTAGAAAGTTAGTGAGAATCTACATAGCCGCCTCGGGACCTGTGGGGGCGCACTCCGAAAGAGGCCCGACTCAAGGAAGGCCGAATCATTGACTACCTTTTTCCAGTGGTCGGCGTAGCTCCAGGCCACCGTGATCCTACTTCGGACCTCATGGGTAACCTTGGGAGGATCCCTCCAACAGGCTGAGAAATGTTAAAGAGTTAGCATTTTATCATGAAAGTTGAGAAAAAGAATCCAAGAGCTCGGGTCCTAACCTCCAGGTCTGAAGATATCAGGGACCACTGTCATCTTCGAGCATGTTGGCCAGGTTCGTCCCCAGTCGCCAGTAGCCCAGAACTAGGGGTCTTTGAAGTTTTTGTTGGTTTGGGGAATGTCCTTGATAATGGCAGGGACATCGGCAATAGAGGAGAGGTAATACCAACCATGATGGGATCTTGGGTTGGCCTTCAATTTGTATAGCCTTTTCAACTGCTCAAAAGTCGGCTCTCCGAGGCCTGCCCGATGCCAGATCACATGCAAGCCGACCAGAATTCTCTAGCTATTCAAGTTCAGTTGACAGGGAGCGATCTACATCCTGGCCAGCATCCCCGCGAAGTATGGTTGAATGGGTAGTCGAAGATCGCATTCAAAGAGAGATGGAAGAAGGGCGACCGAGCCACCGTCAGGTTGGCTCGCGCGGTCTTACGGACCGGGGACCTTCAGGTCTATGTCTATTGGGATCTCGTACTGCTGACGGAATACGCATAAGGCATCTCCCGTGATGGTGGAGGGCTGGTTCATGTCCAAGGCCGAGCAGTCCAGTTCTCTCGGTTCGAGATCTCTCCGAGGGATTCTATGGTGGTAAGTGTCATTTCGTTCTTGAGAATGGGTTGGGGTGGTGTCTAGCTCCTCTATGCTAGGATAGCCCAAGCTGTAAGAGGTTTCTTCAGTATGAGAATATTGAGGTTTTACGGGCTTGGCCGAAGAAGATTTAGCGTCAGACATTCCTAACAGTCGCCATGAACGTGAAGGTCAGTCAGTGGTCAGTTTAAGGCACAACGGATCCGAGGGCTATTCTAACATCCGGGGACCTAGGCCTACAGTCTCTAAATATCCTAGCAATAGCCATAAACAGCAAATCTCTCCCTAAACACATACAACCAAACATGAAACTTAAAAAACCCGAAATGCATGTATCATACCCCACTACCCATACTTCAACCAAATGACACTTGTACCATACACACAACACCAAACCAGAAACATGCTTCGCGACACAGAACGAGAAGATGGAAATGAAGAACAAATAGTAGCAAGTGAACAAACATCTGCAAACACCAAACAATGATGGAAACGTACAAAAAATGAAAAGAGAGAGGTCGAGCAGGGACTTACTTGATTTGGGAAGAAGAGTTGGCGGTTGGTCTGGTCGGTTGGAAGTTTGTTGGTCTCGCGAACAAGGTAACTTTTGCAGTTTGAGAGTTGTGATTTTCGTAAAAGTGAGAAAGAAGCATTGATTTGCTTTCTTATGGTCATCACAATGCATTTTTTGGCCGTCGAATCGGGAGTCTCCGGATATGAACCACATGTCGTCTTCGGGCTCCATCTGATCAGATTGTGATGAATGGTTGAGATTGAAATACTTTTGGCTGCCTCGAGAACGGTCGATTGATTTGAGTTTTTTGGCGGGAAGACCATGAGCTCCTGACAAGGGGCACGCTCGGGTTAAACCCTAAAAGTGATTTGATGGGCATTTAAGGAGATGTGATGGCTTGCGATTCTCGAGGGACGACTACTAGAAGGGTAAAAGGGACATTTGCTTCAAGTTGGGGAATCATTTGAAAGACATCAGAATCTTTTTTGGCTGAGGACGTATGGCCGAAACAGTTTTCTACTTTGTTCCTACTATCGACTGCCAGATGATGGAAGTCGCACTTCAGACTTTTGTAGTTCCCGGCACCAACTAATACACACGTTGGAACCGAGAACTATGGGACAAATGTTGATGGGGATTTATGTGACTAAGGTATCTGAACAGCTCGACAGGGGCATAAGAGGGAATTCTCCTCGATCGGAGGATCAATGTTCAGAGAGTATAAGTTATTCTTTAACTCTGCGTGGAGCTCGAGTCCAGTTTTCTCGGGATAACCGACCAAATCACACAGGATGGACCAGATTTTAAAGACCGACAACATCAGAGGCGAGGCCGATCACAGTAGACCGACAGCTCGACTTGGTTTTACTTCTGTAGGCACTGCATTTTTGCATATAAGTCCCGATGATGAGTCTCACATGGAGACACTACCTCTTTAAGTTGTGGAAGTCGCGGGAAACGGACGTCGAAAGGGAAAAGTCAGAAATTGATATCTTGTTGGACTAAATTCATTTTCTTAGCTGTGGGTTCGCTCGTTGGACCTCTGTTTTAAAATTCATCCTCAGCCCAAACCCCCTGCAAGCCACACACCAAGCCCACACACCACCAAGCAAAACACCAAGCCCACAAAAAAGAACCAAACCCACGCCCAAATGACCTAATTCACGCCCATCACCCTTCCAAAATAACCAATTCACACATTAAACACATGTTGAAATCAAATAAATCACCTTCCCGAATTAAAAGAATCAAATTAAATCTCATCAATCACCTTCCTAATTAAATTAAATCACATTCATAAACTAAATAAAATCAAATAAAATAAAATCAAATTAACTTCCTAAAATGAAGAGATCATGTCCTTATGATACATAAATTAAATATCCTCATAATTACACAATATTCTTTCCCTATTCGCATAAGGTAAACCCCAACTCTTGCCTATAAAAAGAAGCCTAAACCAACACATTCAAGGCTAGCACATTCATGAAAAAAATAAAAAGAAAATAACCCTGAGCTCATCCATGTCTCTCGCCTAACTGCCCCATTCTCTTCTCTCTTCTCTCAAACAGCATCCTCACGCCTCTAACACAAACCATAGACACATTCAATCTTCACGCCATTAACAGCCTATGCCCCCTTACACGCACATAGAAACCTCACTTACACTCGGCAATCAGCCCATTAAGCACACACCCCACACACCTTACGGCTTCACACCTCCTTAACCCACACGCGTCTCTCTCTCTCACCAAACATATGCCGCAAAGTCAGCCACGAAAACAAATAATAACACCCCTAGCAGCCCCACCGAACTGACCAAGACATACACTTCACACAACTAAAAAATGCATGGACAGCAACACACAGCTCTCCCACATCGACCAACAAAGCCCTCTTCTTTCAAATAAACAAAGCCCTCATGATTAGGTTGTTTAGTATGTTATTTTTTATGCATGATTAGTTGATTATTTCCAAGCATGATTTAGTTATTTCTTTCGCATTAGGAACTTGATTATGTCTCTTCTACGTTTATGTTTAGATTATTATTTATTTACATTGCCATGCTTAGCGATTTAATGTATGCATGAGATTGTGTGCTTGCCGTTATTCCAACTTACTTTTATGCATGCAAACTTAGATATAGGTAGTATGCAAACTTATATGTAGGTTGTTGTTGCGTAGACTCGGTTATATTATTACATAAATCTGTTCATTACAAATGGCATAAGTAATAGACCATTCTGAACCCAACGGTTTGAGGTCTTCCCTTGCGAGGGGTGAGTGCGGCCTTAAATCATTTCCCAGTTCACACTGGGTGGTGACTCCATTATTCTCCGGTTTAGTCCCTCGCTGGCTACTCCGTACTCCCGACCGGGCCGCGAGCTTGGGACAGCGTCGCCGATTTCTGTGTTTTACAGTCTGGCGACTCCACTGGGGATAGAGAATCGGCCCCGAAATAATGTCTTGTAATGTTTGTGATTTTTGATTTAGTTAATCGTGTCTACCGTGGGTTGAAAGGGTTTTAATCAAATGCACTATTAAAGATAGGTAATGGTTTGGTGTCTTCCTTCATTCAGTACCTTTCTATAAGGAAAAACTGTGAAGGCACCTAGATAATCATTACCCGCAGCTTACTGTGACAGACAAATTTGGAGGACTTGTTGTTTATTCATGTCACCAATGCGATAAGAGCCTAAGAGGCTTGGGTATTTAAGAGAGTTCGCTACACCCTCCCTCTAGGGAATCTATAATAGGAAATCTATTTGACTCGTTGGCCCGTACCTTAAGGTATAAAAAAAGGTGCGCTCACTTGGTCGCTCGAACCCTTGAGTGGGGAGTCCTAGTTGTGGGCAATTCTTCGTCAGCGGGAGCCTTTGTCTACACCCCCGCAAACTCACATGTGAACCATAGTTATATGACCAATAG
This sequence comes from Zanthoxylum bungeanum, assembly GCA_019454045.1. Lineage (NCBI taxonomy): Eukaryota > Viridiplantae > Streptophyta > Magnoliopsida > Sapindales > Rutaceae > Zanthoxylum > Zanthoxylum bungeanum. Next base: position 68,930 of record SKCR01030216.1, read on the forward strand.
AAATTCTTTCTTTATGCTTGTGTTGAGGACCACCATCATTTGGATTCAGTTGGACTTCTTGTCAAGAGATGTGAACTTGTTGGGCCATTTAAACTGGGACGAGTTCGTGTCTTTTGACAATTGGGCCAAAAGTTTCTGAAATACCGATGGGCCATTTTGTGTTTGGGCCTCTTATCATTTGGAGTCATTTAGCCATATTATCGTAAAAGTGTAAACATGTTGGGCCTTTTCAACTGGGACAAGTTTGCACCTCGCAATAGTATGATTGAATGCTTTAAAATGACAATGGGCCGACTTATATATTCCATACATCGCACGCATCTCATGCACCTCATGCATACACGCATCATGTTAACCCTTGTGTCTAAAAGCCATCATAGATACCCGTTGGGTTAGGAAAGAATGAAGACTCGTCAAAAGACCGTCAGCCAACATGAGCGAGTCAGTCAATGAGGGATCCCACCTGGATCAATTGGAGACCAAAGTAACCAAAATTATTGAGCAGTTGCAAGTGTTGACCAATGTTGTGGCCAGTTTGACCGTACCCCATATAGCCAATAACAGAAAGTTGTGCAACGAGAATGGAAAGACCATTGGGGAACCTTCAAGGACCAAGCCCACTCCCTCTGAGGTTTCCCCTATCAGAAACAGATGATTATCCAATCTTGGTAGACCTTTGTCAGAGGTGTTTGAAGAGCTGAAAAGGCAAGGATTCCTAAATCCCTTAGAGCCTAAACCACTTCCAAACCCTGTGCCACGCTGCCTTAACCTACACCTTTACTGTTACCTCTAGGGGTGGGCGTGGTTCGGTTTGGTTCGGTTTTTGTTAAAAACCGAACCAAACCATATTTTACGGTTCGGATTTTTTACCTCTCAAACCAAACCATTAAATAACGGTTTGGTTCGGATTGAAAATTTTTTAAACCAGCGGTTTACGGATTGGTTCGGTTCGGTTTACGGATTATTTTATTTAAAATAATTTTTCATCCACTTAAGTGAAAAAAAAAAACTAGTATATCCAACAAATAGTATGAAGTGATAGGGTGTAAGCTGTGACTTCAGGGGAACACATGCACTCCATAAAGGATTGAAAATGAGGCACAATAAATTCTTGTATTTTTTAAAAATTACCCTGAATATTGATGCTACCATCATTCTAATTAAGAGACAAATCCAACATCTAACTTTCAAGAATAATGATGCTACCATAAAATAAAAAATTTAAGAATAAAAGTATTAACATACTAATAAAAAGAAAACATAGAATAAAATTAAAAGTAAAATACAAATTTTTTATAAAAATATATAATTTTTTAATTATAACGGTTCGGTTCGGTTTAACAGGTGCGGTTCGGATTAGCTCCTGAACCGAACCGGTAAACCGTTTGGGGTGGGCCAATCCGAACCGCAAACCGAACCGTTAGAAAAAAAAACAGTAAATTCGGTCCGGTTTGGTTCGGTTTGCGGTTTGGTTTGGTTCGGTCGGTTTTTTTTTGCCCACCCCTAGTTACCTCCATCAGCAAAATGCCACAAACCGACAATTGTACACGCCTTAGGCATGAGATCCAAGACCTCATTGATTCCCATAAAATACCCCGACCTAGAAAAAGAGCAACTCAACACGTACAGAAAACCTCCACCCACCCACATGATCAACTCCGGCCTACCTGACAGCCTTGTCCTCCAAACTCATAACCACCAAACTTCTCGCATGGGGATATGGGACAGCAGTGGTAAAGGTGAAATAGAGCATAGGGGGAATTTCTGGGAAAACTCTCGGACAGTGACGAGAATGAGGTTGCAAAAGGGGAAGTAAATGGGAAAAAGAATTATTGCACTTGGAGAATCTGATGGTCGAAGGAAGCAAGAAGACGGGGGAAGAAGAAGTTGAAAATTATGGAGATGTTTGTTTCCCTGATCTTATTCAAATGTGATCCAGCATTTATTAATAATAAGGACATTGACTTCGTCTACTTGTTCGAATCTTTTCCTTAATAATAATAAAGACGTTCATTTTGCTTACCTGTCTGAGTCCATTCCTTTCAATCTGCACGACGTGAGTATATTTGACAAAAGCATTCAACCTTGGTACTATGATATTAAGCGATACTTAGAACACGGGGAATTCCCAAAAGAAGCAAGCAGAAAAGACAAGATAGCCATTCAGAAGTGGCTTATCAATATGTGAGTTTGAAGGGAGAACTATACAAAAGACAAGCGAATGGCATTCAGCTGAAGTGTTTAAGAAAAAAAAGAAGCTTGAAAGGCAATGGAAACAGTACTGCCGGTGGAAGTTGAGATACAGTCCATGAGGGTATTAGCAGAAGCAGAGTTACCTGAACAAGAATAAGCCTCGCAGAGATTTGAACAGTTGGTATTGCTCGATAAGAAGAGAATGAAGTCCTTACATCTTATGCAGTTATACCATAAGAGATTGGCCCGGGCATTCAACAAAAGGTGTGTTATACTAAGATCGGAGAGGGGGATCTGGTATTTAAGCAGTCAAAGTCGTTAACGATGGACCCGAGAGGAAAGTTCAGACCTAACTGGGAAGGGCCATACGTAGTCAAGAATGTAATAGGAAACGGGGCAGTGAGACTGTCATACTTAGAAGGGAACGAGTTCGCTGAGCCAATCAACGTGGACAGACTAAAGTAGTATTTCGCCTAAGGAAGAAGAGACATAGCAGTTACTGGGAGAACTGGCAGAAGACATAACCCACGGGATAGGAAATTCATCCATGCATGCATGCATACACGTAACGTACTTGTAATTTTTATGTTTGTTCTGTGTTTGCAGGTTTCAGACAAAAGAGAACTGCACAGTCACCAGAAGAGAACCGACATGAGGAAACTATAAGCAGACCCAGTGGAGATCAGAGAAATGCGTAGACACATGGCGCCAAGGAGCACAATGAAGGTCTAACCCATCAGGAACAGAGAGTACCTCCACACATGCATACATACATATCGCATGCACACGTTTTTATTCTGTTGTTTTGTTTGTGTTCACAGGTCTCAAAGAAAAGAAGGAAAAGCGTCAAAATACAAGCAAGCTGAGAGCAACAAAACAGTATTAACAGTTTTCAGAAATGGATCCCCAGGGTTGAGGCCCACACATAATCATCCGTTTTGGGAATGAACCCTCAGGGTTGAGGCCCGCGCTACCAGCAGTTTTTTAGAATGAATCCCAGAGGGCGAAGCCCACATTATTAGCGGTTGAAGAATTCCAGTGAAGTGAAAAAAAAGAGGGAGAGAGAGAGAGAAAAGTCATTGATGGCTAAGCATATGTCCGGTGATGAAATTGTTTGTTGTAGGGTGAAACCTTAGAAACGATAAGTGTGAGATGTGCTCTCATCCTGTATTCTGAGTAGTTGATCTCGGCTAGACTCGCGAGCACTTGATTACGGGGATCTTAGCAGTAGAAGCCTGAGTAGTTGGCGAAATGACTAGTTGAATAGATGGTGGATCAGTGAATGACTGTTTGCCTAGATGTCCATCCTGGTTTACTTATGCTACGATATGTGATATGGTTGGAAATAAAGAAAAAAGTCTATGAAAAGAAAAGGAAAAAATAGACCACTTATAACCGATAAGCGTGAAGCTACCCGTGGGCGAGTATTAGGACCACCATGAGGAGAAATGCTACCTTAAAGGGTAGGTGTGTAGGAAAAAAAAGAAAGAAAAAGAAAATTCAAAATGAAAAGAAAAAAGAAAGAGACGAAAGAAAAAAAAATCATGTCATGTTGAGTACGAGGAAATAATCACAGAGTATGATCGAGACATCTCGGTTGGTTAGACCCATTGATCCAATTCTCCGAGATAAAATCATCGAATTGTCTTACTTAAGGATTAAGTTGTGAATGAGCCTCGGCACACACACACTAGGAGTCTAGTTCAGATCACTCATTCAGACGATCAGATTTGAGTGTATTAAGTACTTTGAAGGTTCTCTAGTTTCGTCACGAAGCATTCGTTGAGGACGAAAATATGTTTAGCTATCAGGATTATCTCGTGAGAAGCAGTACAGTGTGTTGGTATGTAACATCACATCAGGAGATCTACCTTGATCTAATGAAAAAGTAGTAAAGGACAGAAAGATGAACCGAGACTGGGGGCGACCAGTCTACCATTTCTCATATAGCACGGTTCGGAAATGGACCACTATCACAACAGAGGCCAAAAATGGCACTCCGAAAATGGAGCACGGTTCGAAAATGGACCACTATCACATCAGACGCCGAAAATGACACTCCGAAAATGGAGCACGGTTCGGAAATAGACCATTATCACGTCAGACGCCGAAAATGGCACTCCGAAAATGGAGCACGGTTCGGAAATGGACCATTATCACATCAGACGCCGAAAATGGCACTCCGAAAATGGAGCACGGTTCGGAAATGAACCACTATCACATCAGACGCCGAAAATGGCACTCCGAAAATGGAGCACGGTTCGGAAATGGACAACTATCACAATCGCGACACTTCAGAAATGAGGTTTAGCATGCCGAAAATGGCACTCTGAAAATGGAGCACGGTTTGGAAATGGACCATAATCTCAACTCAGTAACGGTTTGAAAATGGACCACCTCTCATCAGTAGTGATTCCTAGAGATCGCAGCATCTTGCAGGGATGAACCTCGAGGTCGCAGCACCTCAACATCAGATCAACTTAGTTCGAAGCAACAGACAAGTCAAGCGGACTTTGATAGGATTGTCATTGTCACACACTGCACAAGTCCCATCAAAGTGGGGGCGACTGTAGGCACTGTATTTTTGCATATAAGTCCCGATGATGAGTCTCACATGGAGACACTGCCAATTTAAGTTGTAAAAGTCGCGGGAAACGGACATGTCAGAAGGGAAAAGACAGAAATTGATATCTTGTTGGACTAAATTTGTTTGCTTAGCTGTGGTTTCGCTCGTTGGACCTCTGTTTTAAAATTCATCCTCAGCCCAAACCCCCGCAAGCCACACACCACCAAGCCACACACCAAGCCCACCAAAAAGAACCAAACCCACGCCCAAAAGACCTAATTCACGCCCATCACCCTTCCAAAATAACCAATTCACATATTAAAGACATGTTGAAATCAAATAAATCACCTTCCCGAATTAAAAGAATCAAATTAAATCTCATCAATCACCTTCCTAATTAAATTAAATCACATTCCTAAACTAAATAAAATCAAATCAAATCAAATCAAATTACCTTCCTAAAATGATGAGATCATGTCCTTAAGATACACAAATTAAATATCCTCATAATTACACAATATTCTTTCCCTATTCGCATAAGGTAAACCCCAACCATTGCCTATAAAAAGAAGCCTAAACCAACACATTCAAGGCTAGCTCATTCACGAAAAAAAACAAAAAGAAAATAACCCTGAGCTCATCCATGTCTCTCGCCTAACTGCCCTCATCTCTTCTCTCTTCTCTCAAACAACATCCTCACGCCTCTAACACAAACCCTAGACAAATTCAATCTTCACGCCATTAACAGCCCATGCCCCCTTACACGTTGTAGGCATTGCATTTTCGCATGTGAAACCCGATGATGAGTCTCAGTTGGAGGCACTACCTTTTTAGCTAAGGATATTGCGGGAAACGGAGGTCGGAAGGGGAAATTCGAAATAAGTACGCCATCAAGTTCATTTCACAAGCTCACTGTCTTCGTTAGTGCTGCAGATTGCGGACGTTCGTGTAGCGTTCGAATTGCCGTTCGAACGGCGTCGGTGTTTCTGGTTTTGCTGCTAGCCTCGCACCCCAGCCCAATTAGCTCCCCAAAGCCCATAAAACACATCCCAATTTAATTAAATTAAACATTAAATATTAAATAAAATATTTAAACCATTTACCAATTAAATAAAACACAAAATATAATCATACCTAATGAAGATAAATCAAAGATATTAACTTCCTAACTAAACAAATCACATACTAAATTAAAAAGATGTCATGCCTAATTAAAATCAATCATAACAAATTAAAGATATTGACTTCCTATTCTAGCCAAGATTTGTCCCCCCTCAATCTTTGACTTTCCTTACTCAACACCAAATCAAATCCTCATTTTAATGCCAAAATCCCTTCCTTGTGAGACAAGGTGGAGCCCTAGCTCACACACAAGACTTACACGAAAATCACAACACCAAGAGCCCTAGTCACTCACGGCAATAGCAAGAAGAAAAACATAAATAATTCTCTTCACCCCCCACTCCACAACCGAAAACAACAGCCCCTAAACCTCCACACATCACCGAAAATACACCCCCAAACAGCAGCCCCTTCCCACCGAAAACAGCACCCCCTACACCTCCTAAAACACGCCTGAACAGTAGCCCAAATCACCCCCAAAAAAGCAGCCAAATCCTCTTAAATCAGTCCCTAAAAACCTTAAAGTAATAACATAAAAAAACGGCATTCATAATCCTTAAAATAATCACACAAAACTGCACTAAGAACCCACACAAAAACTCGGAACAGTCCGTGGAAACGTCAAAACAGGTGACCTGAACAGTGAGCAGCAAAACAGAGGCCGAACAGCAGCAGAACGGAGTCCAAACAGCAAGCAAAACAGCAAAGCAGTGAGCTAGGACGCTAAACCAGTGAACCGGAGAAGTTGAGGAGTTGTACCCTTCCGACGTCCGTGAAACGCAAGCCTGAAAGTTGGCAAAAAGGTTAGACCTGAGGGTACTTTTCACACTCGTTTTTTGTATTATTTATTAAATATTGCTTGCATGATTGTCATGTTGAAATGCATGTTGTGGCCCTTGAGTAGATAAAGATGCATGAATTATGAGATGTTGTATGTTTGGCTGTGGAATAAAATGAGAGATGTGTCAACTCTCGCGGTATATCGGATGGAAACCCGGACATAAATTTCATAGCCGATTCCGAATGGACGGTAATATGATTTGTACTCGGGACACAACTCCACGTACCGCTTGAGTAAACGACACCCTCTTTTGTTTTGTGTTGCTTTGGTTTATTTATTTTTCGTCACTTGAATTCTGTATGTTGCTTATTTATGCATGATTCAATAGAGCGCATGGGCTTAGTAAGTGGAATGAAAGATCCCCTATGGGGAGGGGTTAAAGCCCTTTACCACGATACTTTGCCGCGCCGGTTGATGTGTGTTCGGTTGAATGCAAGATACGTTCAATCGGGCATACTAAGTTTGATATTATTGCGTTTAATTCTTTGTATGCATGACTCAATCGAGCGCATGGGCTTAGTAAGTGGAATGAAAATCCCCTATGGGGAGGGGTTAAAAGCCCTTTACCACGATGCTTTGCCGCGCCGGTTGATGTGTGTTCGGTTGGATGTAAGATGTGTTCAATCGGGCATACTTAGTTTGATATGATTGTCTTTATGTTTGTATGATGCGATCGAGCGCATGGGCTTAGTAAGTGCGATGAGAGGTCCTCTAATTGAAGAGGTTAAAATCCTTTACCACGATGCTTCGCCGCGCCTCGCATTGTACTATTTGCCATTTATGTATTGCGTCCCATTTCATGCATCAGGTCTGTTCCCGTTCGAACACGTTTACGAACGCAACTCGAACGCGCATACATTTTTGCCTTATCATGCATCAGGTCTCATCTCTGTTCGAACGCGTTCACGAACGCCATACGAACGTGAGCATTCTGTTTCATTTCCGTTCGAACGCGTTCACGAACGCCATACGAACGTGAGCATTCTGTTTCATTTCCGTTCGAACGCGTTTACAAACGCTACTCGAACGAGAACCTTCTGTTTACCGTTCGAACGCGTCTACGAACGCTGCACGAACGCCCACGGTAAACAGATCCTCTTGTATCACATTACGACATGTCCATCTTAGCACATAGTTACCTTTTTTTACGTTATGCATTTGTATTACCTCTCTAGTTGTCTATTTCTGTTATGCGCTTAAATATCTTTTCTTAATATGCATGCTAGTAAGAATGTTATTTGTTTGCGCTTCTGTGTCCACCAATGCGTTCATTAACTTGTATGCTTGCCGTATGATAATCCTTATGTATGCAAATTGAGACATAGATTACATGCAAATAGGCTGTATGCGAATTCGAATATATGTTACATATAAATTTAGATGAACTTGTTGATGTATGTATGTGAATTTAGAAGCATGATATTCTTAGAAATAAGTGTTACTTAAGCCTGATTAAGTTATTACATAAATCCTGTCATTATAAGTGGCATGAGTAAAGGACCATTCCGAACCCAACGGTTTGAGGTCTTCCCTTGCGAGGGGTGAGTGCGGCCTTAAATCTTTGTCCCGGTTCACACCGGGTGGCGACTCCATTATTCTCCGGTTTAGTCCCCCGTGGCTATTCCGTACTCCCGACCGGGCCGCGAGCCCGGGACAGCATGCGTCGTCCAGTTTCTGTGTTCCCACACACGCACATAGAAACCTCACTTACACTCGGCAATCAGCCCATTAAGCACACACCCCCACACACCTTACGGCTTCACACCTCCTTAACCCACACACGTCTCTCTCTCTCACCAAGCATATGCCGCAAAGTTAGCCACGCAAACAAACAATAACACCCCTAGCAGCCCCACCGAAATGACCAAGACAAACACTTCACGCAACCAAAAAACGCATGAACAACAACACACAGCCCTCCCACATCGACCAACAAAGCCATCTTCTTTCAAATAAACAAACCGACAATTCAACAAACCAGCTCACTTAGCTTAAACTGCCCCAGCCATTCACGCAACTCCCCACACAACACACTCACTAACCTCTTTCACATAAGCAGCTCATATAAGCCAAGCACTATCCACGCCATCAATAAGACACAGCCACTCACGCCACATTAATAGAACCCAAGCAGCCCCATCACTCACGGCCACAACCACACTCAGACTCACAAATAACGCACACACCGAACAAGAACCCACAAACAGCAGCCCACACTTCCCCCTAAATATGCCCCAAAACATTCCCAAAATACAACCAAAACAATGAACAAAAACGGAGGAAACAGTAGCCCAAAACAGCGATGCAACGAACCAGTAAATCGGAAAAGTTACAGAGCATTAACCCTTCCGACAACCGCGTAGCGCACTTCCAATAGACGACTTAAGAGGTTAGACCTGAGGGCACCCTTTTTATTTATTCTCCTTTATTTTTTTATTTATCTTCTTATTTTACTTCGCATGAGTATTGTTGATTGGTGTATGATATGACATTCGGATGAATGGAATATGTGTTCTCTCTTGTGGTATATCGGATGGAAACTCAGACGTAAATTCCGTAGCCGAATCCGAATGGACGGTAATGCGGTCTGTACTTGGGATACAATGCCACGTACCGCTTGAGAGACACGCATATTTCGTGTCATCCGATCTTATGTTTATTTGTTGTTTGTTAGAAATAGTATGTTACTTTTATGCATGATTAGGTTGTTTAGTATGTTATTTTGTATGCATGATTAGTTGATTATTTCCAAGCATGATTTAGTTATTTCTTTCGCATTAGGAACTTGATTATGTCTCTTCTACGTTTATATTTAGATTATTATTTATTTACATTATCATGCTTAGCGATTTAATGTATGCATGAGATTGTGTGCTTGCCGTTATTCCGACTTACTTTTATGCATGCAAACTTAGATATAGGTAGTATGCAAACTTAGATGTAGGTTGTTGTTGCGTAGACTCGGTTATATTATTACATAAATCCGTTCATTACAAGTGGCATAAGTAAGGGACCATTCTGAACCCAACGGTTTGAGGTCTTCCCTTGCGAGGGGTGAGTGCGGCCTTAAATCATTTCTCAGTTCATACTTGGTGGTGACTCCATTATTCTCCGGTTTAGTCCCTCGCGGGCTACTCCGTACTCCCGACCGGGCCGCGAGCCCGGGACAAAAATGTGATTTTTTGTCTCGGGAGGGTTATCTCGAAACTACCTCTGTGACGAAAATCACCCGTCAACAAGGTGTTTAATATCCATTTCCCTAAACGATTGGGATTTAAATGTGATTTTTTCTTGAAAAAAACTTACATTAAACCGCTGTATATTATTATTTATGCGCTTACCGTCTAGGAACAATAATCAATTTTAAAATTTAATGGTTTGGAGAGGAATTCTCTTGAAATTTCTTGTTCCCAGTAGATTATTTGTATATATATGTATTGAGATTCCGATTCTTGTAATACATATATTTTAGGATAGATTAATTATAATAAAGACCAAAAATTAATTTAAAATACGTGACACGTAAGCAATAAGGACTTCGTAAAATTAGAATAATTGTCCCGATTTAAATATTATAGCTAATAGCAATTTAATGTAAGTTCTAATACTATAATCGTAATATGATTAAATAAAGGATATTGCTATTCCTAATGCAAAAAAGAACTATAATCTTATGTTAATACATTATAAGAAAATATGAAATTACCGACCAACAATTTTGGTCGGTAATTTTTTGATATTTACCGACCGAAAAGGATAAAAATAATTTCTGATCAATTTCCGACTTATTACTGACCGAATATTCAGTTGATTGTGGTGGATAATATGGCACATGAGATTAATTTGGCGCCAGTTTACGCAGCCAACAATTACCGACCGAAAATTTCGGTCAGTAAATGATAACAAATAACAACCGAATATTCATTTGATCGCTAAAAGAATATTAATTATAAAAAAAATTAAAAAAAAATAGTCAGTTTACATACCGACCAATGATCGGTCGGTAAAATTTAAAAAAAATCAATAATTTATCACCGACGAGTCAAATACCGACCGAAGATATTCGGTCGATTTTCGATCGATAATCATGATCACCGATTACCGACCGAATATTCGGTCGATAATCTCCGTTATTCTTATAGTCATAATAATTGACGCCTCTGTCTAAGAAGTTAATTCGAAATTAAATCAAGAAGTCAATTTGGAAGCCAATTACTATACTGCGCATGCTGCCTTCGCGTAAAATGCATGCAATCTTCTTCATGTAACCTTGCAATCTTCAAGTAGCAGTATCTATTATGCATTTGTTCTGCAGCCATAATCATGGAAGGTATCCTGGATTCTTCTTGGCTTGCCGGAATATTTTTGTAACCCATTAATGATAATTATCAAATTTTTTTTTTTAAATGAAACAATAAATATATTGAAAAAAAATAGAAAATAGGATAACCCAGAATCAGACCAAAACCGATTAGAAACCGATAAATATGATACCATATTTAATGTTGTATTTTGATTTCATTGTTGCTTATGTACCGTTGTTATAAATTGTTATAGTTTCATGTCATCGTTATTGTATCAATTTAGATTTACAATTCTTTGTTTTAATAATAACTGATATAGTTTGTGTAAGAAATTACAAAGGTAAAGGGCAGTTGGCAGAGGTAGTTAGACCCGGTCACGGTTCCGGTTCCGGTTCGGAACCGGAACCGAACTAGTTCGGAACCGGAATCGAACCGGTTCGAACCGGAACCGTGATTGATCGGTTTGGTTGGGGTTATACCCTCGACCGAATCGGTTGGAAGCGCTGGAACCGTAGGGTTCCAACAGGAACCCTTTCTTCCCCCAACGACTAGTTGGCTCCTTGCTCCTTAATACAAAAAAAAAAAAAAAAAAAAAAAAAAAAGGCCTTAACGGCCATTAAAAATAAAATTGAAATAGTTAATTCCTAATATACCCCTAATAACGGTAATAAAATGGTTATATTTAGGGGCATTTTTGGTATTAAAAAAAAATTCTAAAACTCTATAAATATGGGTCATTTTTCATTATTAGGAACATTAGGTGAGTTATTTAATGATTATATTGTAAGATATAACTTAGGAACATTATGTGAATCTAGTAGTAGCGAACCGGTAATTCAAACAAGACTTAGCGCATGAGATCGTTGGTTACTGCAACGAAATAAAAAAACTAGGGATACGACAACTAATAACCCCGAATTAGATAATTATTTATTTACAAATTTCGAGTTTCCTACTGAAAGTTTAGTTAGTAAAAATTTTAAAATCCTTGAATGGTGGAACCGAGATCAAAATATATATCATGTTTTATCAATTATTGCTAAAGAGATATTGGCAGCACCTATTTCCACCGTTGCGGTTGAGCAAGCCTTCAGCTTGGGAGGCAATATATTGGAAGCTAGACGATCTTCATTACATCCAAGCACTCTAGAAACAACAACTTGTGTGGATGATTGGACTCGAGCTGATCTGAGACAACAAGAAGATTCCCCCGATGATTTTGAAGACTTGTTCGATAATGCATCTGCAACAACAAGTGCAAGCGGAACCGCAGCTGAATGATCAACTGATAATTATGATTGATAATTACAAAATTGTAAATTTCCAAAGGGAAAATATCTTAAAATTGTAATGGAACTACGTGAGCTTTGATTCCTCTCACCCCGGAGGATACGTATGCAACTTAAATTTTTTAAAATTTAAGTTCAAGCTCTTTAATTTAATAATTTTATTTATTTATTAAATTAATCTAATTTATTTTCAAATTTTTTATATAATTTAAAAAAAAAAAACGGTTCGAACCGGAACCAACCAATTCAAGCGAGTCTTTTAAAATCAAACATGTCACCTGTTAGATTGGGCAGGTAAGCAAAAGGCTCTCTCTCTCACACCCTACTTTCCATGTGATAATCTGCTTTGTCTGTGTAGCATTAATAACTTTCTATATTTTCATGTGATCTGTAAACGTTGGATTTTGATGCTTCCTTAGTTGTTTGTGCAAGTTCCTAATTAGTGAATTTTTTCTTGCCTTGTTAAATTTATTCATTAGCATTTGATGCTCTTTGAGATGCTATCAAACACCCACCTTAGAGACTGTGAAATGAAGTTCTGCCAATTTTTGTTTTTGCATAATTCAAGTAGAATTTGATGCTTTTTGGGCTATTTAGTTACCTACCTTAGTATATCGCAAAAGGATTTATTCAATTTCCTTTAGTAGATGGATTTGCAATTTTCCTTTTGAGTCTATGCCATGCTCCAATGAAGAGTTTCTTTTACTTTTAACATCCTATCAGTTTTATAGAGCTGCCAAGGATATTTGTTCCTTGTTGAGTCCTGCAAGATATCACCAGCTAATTTTGGTCTGAGCCAACTGTTGACTGATTTGAGACAAAATATGGGTGGTGGTGACAATGATGATATGGGGTTTCAGCATAGAAATGAGAGTGTGCTATGGATGGTGGCCGCGGCCGCGGCTGCAAAAATCCATTGCCTCAAAAGGTTTCAGGGATGCCAATGAACACATTGTCAATGTACAAGTCTGCTAGTGCATCAGACCATTTCTTTGATTCTGGGTGGAATCCAATTGTTTCATTGAATCAGGGTGAAAACTTTGGAGTCTTTTCAATGGTTTCTTGCAATGAATTTGCCACTTCTTACCCTGTTGCACTGGGAAACCAGGGAACTGGTAGCACGTCCAACTTAGATCGATATTCATCTGATCCAAGTTTTGTTGAGCTGGTGTCAAAAATTCCATGCTTCGGAAGTGGTAATTTCTCAGAAATGGTTTGTTCTCTTGGCCTACCTGAAAATGTTCCAAATAAGGAGGGATGCAATGAAAGGACTTCAACAAACGTTCCACAATCTTACGAGGACCGTCAGGTCTCAGAAGAGGCAGTTATAGGAGTTTCAACCAATGGAAAGAGAAGAAAACGAGCATCTGAGTTGAAATTTCTTCTTCATCCAGATAAGGTAAATTAACTAGCTTATCATCTTCATACGAGTAAGGAATCTAAGGATCTGTGCTTCCTTTTAGGTTGCCTAGTAACCCACTGTTGTAAATTCTCTAAATATAGAATATGGATGGAGGAAGATCATGTCCTTTGAGTAATGTCCTATGGGAAAGGCATGGACATGTAGGGACATGTCCTCTAAAATTGATAGAACATACCTTTAGGCTCCAAAGGGTTTAAATAATGGGTATAACTCTTGGGAGGGTTACACCCCAAACCAAAAGGTGCTCTCAAGAGCACACTTCCATATCTATTTAAAGGAACCTTCATTGTTCTTTCAAGCATCTGAAATCCAGTACAAAAGTCTCATTCATTTGTTTTAGAGTCAGAGAGAGTTCACACCATTGTCCTAGTTCAAGATATTGTTAAGGAGTGTCCCTTGAACAAGAGGAATTCAAGTAATCTTGGGAAGACGTTAGCCACAAAATATGTAGAGCACCGAGACGGGGCTAATAAGTTCTTAAGGACAGATGCAACTCGATTTGGACTACATTTTTCGTCAATTTTCCAGGTTTTTCTTATTCTTTAAGGTTTTAGGGTTTATGTCTAAGTTGTCATTTTAGTGTAGATCTGTATTTGTGTTCTAGTTTAATTTTTTTAATGCATGTTGATTTCGTTTAATGACACTTAATTCACCAACAATTTTAAGAACTTATTAATTTTAGTGTTGTTAGATGAGAATTTGCATGTATTAAAAGTCATTTTTTCTGGAAAAATATAGTCTGTGCATGAAAAATACGCAAGGGCGTTCGAACGCCCGACAAACACGTAGGTAAAATTTTGAATTTTCGTAAAAACGTTCGAACGCGTATTCAAACGCAACTCGAACGCAAGCCTTCTGCCTTAGAACGTTCGAACGCGTGTTCAAACGCAACTCGAACACAAGCCTTTTGCCTTAGAACGTTCGAACGCGTCTTCAAACGCAACACGAACGTAAACCCTTTGGAATATTTCGTTCGAACGCGTTTTCGGACGCTACACGAACGTAAACTCTCTGGAACATTCCGTTCGAACGCGTTCTCGAACGCTACACAAACGTGAACTCTCTGGAACACTTCGTTTGAACACGTTTACAAACGCGACACGAACGTGAACTCACTGGTTAGTTTCGTTCGAACAAAGATACGAACGCGACACTAACGAATTGATCCTGAAATAATTTCTAAATTTAAATAGACTTAGATTAACTTCATTTATCATAATATTAACTTAGTAAAATCATATATTATATTACAATAACCTTGGTAGTATAGATTTAAGTTAATATTATGGTGTTCAATTATCACAAGCATACACATAGTGATAAAGTTGAAATTTAATTGTGTGTTGCATACTTGGTTGAGAATTAAAAGTGTAATCTTACACATATAATTATGTCCAAGCTTGATTGATTTATACACATATACACACATATATATATACACACACACACATTGTATTGTGAAATTGGAAGTGTAATACTAAGTTTGAATTCCTAAGAGATTCTATTGAGGGCGTGTTTAAGGGATATTATGTCAAAAATGTGATAAGAGCCTAAGTGGTCAGGGATTTAAGTGGTTACTCCGAACCCCCCCCTCGTCCTCTGGGAATATTCCTTTATTTACTTATCATAAGAAACCTTAGTCGTAAATTCAAGGACTTGTGTTTGTTGGTACTACTGTCCAATATAACAACGAGTGGATACTTGGTATATCACTTGAACAATATCATTTGTTGATCATTGTACAATTTGTCTTTTGTAGACTTATTGATCGCTGTTGATTTTTCCAGTTACATATGGCTAGCGGAAACATCTAAGTACAGGTCGTTCATGGAGAAAAACCGAAAAAATTTGGTGGAGCAAACTTTAAACAGTGGCACAGCAAAATATTATTCTACCTGACAACTCTCCAGTTGGCTAAGTACCTCAAAGATCCTCTAGGTCATGTGGAGGGAGAAACGAAAACAGCCAAGCAACTACGAGAAGAGTCATGGTCGTCTGACTACTTCTTGTGCAAGAACTACCTTTTGGAAGGACTTGACAATACCATGTACAATATGTACCAAGACATGATTTCTACGAAGATTCTCTGGGAATATCTTGAGAATAAATACAAAACCGAGGATGTCAGGCAAAAGAAGTTTGTCGTGGGTAGGTTCATGTACTATAAAATGGTAGATTCAAGAACGATAATGTCTCAGTTGGGTGAACTGCAATTGATCATTCATGAAATATTGGATGAAGGGATGAAACTCTGTGAGACGTTTCAAGTTGCCACCATCATTGAAAAGTTGCCCACATCATGGAAGGACTTTATGAGCTATCTGAAACACAAAAAGAAACAGATGAGCCTTGAAGACCTTGGAGTTTGATTGAGGATCTAAGAGGACAACAGGAAGTCCGAGAAGGCCAGCTACAAGATTGTGGAGTCTAAGACCAACATTGTTGAGGGTGTAAAGGGTAGCAAAAAGAGAAAGAACAATGGAGCTGATTCTTCCCAAGCTAACAAGAAGTTCAAGGGGAAGTGCTACAACTGTGGAAAAAATGGTCATATGGCAAAGGACTACAAAAACAAAAAGTCTCAGGACAAGGGCAAGAAAAAGAAAAATGAGGCCCATGTCACTGAAGATGAACAGCTGACTGATGAGATCTCGGAGATGAACCTCTCAGCAGTGGTAACTGAAGCCAACTTAGTTGGGAATCCGAGAGAATGGTGGGTAGACACTGGGGCTACTCGTCATATCTGTGCAGATAACAAGATATTTTCCTCGTATCAGAAGGTCGATGGTGGCGATCATCTGACAATAGGAAACTCATCTACCTCTAGAGTGGTTGGACAAGGCACAGTGGTTCTGAAGATCAAATTTGGAAACGAGCTTACATTGAAGAATATTTTTCATGTTCCTGATATTCGAAAGAACTTGGTCTCAGACTCTCTCCTTAGCAAGAATGGTTTTAAGCTTGTATGTGTTTCTGACAAGTTTGTATTTACCAAAAAATGATGTGTATGTAGGAAAATGATATCTCACTGAGGGCCTTTTCAAGTTCAATGTAATGACTGTCAATCGACACAGTGCTAATAATAAAGCTACACCTTCTGCTTATATTATTGAGTCACAAAATGTATGGCATGGTAGGTTAGGACATGTTAATTATGATACGATGCGTAAATAAATTAACATGGACCTTATACCTAAATTTGCAATTGATAACCAACATAAATGTGAGGCATGTATTGAAGCAAAAATGCATAGAACATCATTTCATTCCATAGAATGAAGTTCTGTACCATTGGAACTGGTACACACTGATGTGTGTGATTTGAATATTGTGCAAACAAGAGGCGGTAAAAAAGTATTTTGTCACTTTTATCGATGATAGTACAAGATTCTATTATATGTATTTGCTGAAGAGCAAATATGAAGCTATTGAGAGCTTTATACACTATAAGAACGAAGTTGAAAATCAAATTGGCAAGAAAATCAAAAGAATCATGAGTGATAAAGGTGGTGAATATGTGTCACCGTTTGGTGAATATTGTTCCAATCATGGAATTATTCACCAGACTAATGCTCCTTATTCGCCTCAACAAAAAGGGATTATTGAGCACAAAAACCGAACGTTGAAGGAAATGATGAACGCCATGTTAACAAATTCTGATTTACCCCATAACTTGTGTGGGGAAGTCTTCCTTTTCGAAAATTACGTTCTGAACAAGCTACCTCACATAAGATTGGACAAGACACCGTATGAGTTGTGGAAATGTCACGTACCTTCCTATAAATATCTGAAAGTGTGGGGGTGTCTTGCCAAAGTAATGGTTCTTAAACCTAAGAAGGTTAGAATATGACCCAAAAATGTTGATTGTATATTCATTGGATATGCTGGCAACAGTAGTGTGTATCGATTCTTGGTACACAAGTCTGAGATTCCTGACATCAATCTGAATATAATAATTGAGTCAAATAAAGCGACATTTTTTGAAGAGACATTTCCTTGTAAGGAAAGACAAAGAATATAGTCTCTCAAAAGAACTATTGATACTGTCAAAGACAGTGATCAGGTTGACCAAGAGTCATATCAACGTGAAAATATTGAGACAATCGAACCTAGACATAGCAAAAGAGCTAGAATGTCTAAGTCGTTTGGTCCCGATTTTCTGTCATACTTGTTAGAAAATGACATAACCACTAGAAAGTCATAGTAAGAGTTTTGAGGTATCTGAGAGAAATTTCAAAATATAGGCTGCATTATGCGAGATATCCTACTGTTCTAGAGGGATACAGCGATGCTAACTAGATATCTGATACAGTGGATTCCAAATCTACGAGTGGATTTATTTTCACACTTGGTAGTGTAGCCGTGTCATGGAAATCCTCGAGGCAAATATGTATTTCCCGGTCTACTATGGAATCGGAGTTCATAGCATTAGACAAAACAGCGGAAGAAACGGAATGGCTTCGAAATTTCCTGGAGGATATTCCAAGTTCCAAACCGGTGACAGCGATAAGCATACATTGTGATAGTCGATCGACTATTGGGAGAGCCCAAAATACAATGTATAATGGTAAGTCTCGACACATACGTCAGAGACATAATACCATACGTTAACTACTCTCAAATGGCATAATATCGATCGATTATGTCAAGTCGAAGGAAAACCTAGCGGATCCACTTACTAAAGATTTACCTAGAGAGCAAGTTGAGAATTCATCTAGGGGAATGGGCTTGAAGCCTATAAATTAAGAATTGTCACCGTGGAAACCCAACCTAGCTGACTGGAGATCCCAAGATATAGGTTCAAATGGGACAACTGAAACTTTGTGCAATTCAAAACAAGCACTATAGAGTTTTGTACTCTTTCCCATTCTGATAATGATGCAGAGAGGCTAGGCTAAGCTAAGGCTTCTAATTATCGCTATATTAGGAGATGAGTCCTAATGAGGGTAAAGTCATATTATTTCTTTATAGTAGATCACTTATTTCAAGTAAGAAGTGAGACTGCTTCCATGGGATTTTGAAGGCTGACTTCCCTAAAGTGCTTGATGAATCCAGGACCGATGTTCATGGCGAAATGAACACAACCTTAGAACGGGAAATGGTCAAAGTAAAGTTGTGTGTTGGCAATTGTCTTGGTTTACACCAACGGCAGGACAGTTCAAGACTATGGGTCACTGGTTTTCCAAGTAAATCCGATTGTCATTCACTAAGAAAGGTTCAAGGCGAAAGCTACCTATTTCAATGCATCTTTAATTAATGGAAACTTTCTTAAGTGTTTGCATGAATATTTAGAGAATTGTGGGGGATTGTTGTAAATTCTCTAAATATAGAGTATGGATGGAGGATGGTCATGTCCCTTGAGTAATGCCCTATGAGAGAGGCATGAACATGTAGGGACATGTCCTCTAAAATTGATAGAACATACCTTTAGGCTCCAAAGGGTTTAAGGGATGAGTATAACCCTTGGGATGGTTACACCCCAAACCAAAGGGTGCCCTCAAAGGCACATTTTCATGTCTATTTAAAGTAGTCTTCATTGTTCTTTCAAGCATCTGAAATCCAGTACAAAAGTCTCATTCATTTGTTTTAGAGTCAGAGAGAGTTCACATCATTGTCCTAGTTCAAGATCTTGTTAAGGAATGCCCCTTAAACAAGAGGAATCCAAGTAATCTTGGGAGGACTTTAGCCACAAAATCCGTAGAGCACCGAGACGGGGCTAATAAGTTCTTAAGGACATAGGCAACTCGACTTGGACTACATTTTTCATCAGTTTTCCAGGTTTTTCTTATTCTTTAAGGTTTTAGGGTTTATGTCTAAGTTGGCATTTTAGTGTAGATCTGTATTTGTGTTCTGGTTTGATTTGTTTAATGCATGTAGATTTCATTTAATGACACTTAATTCACCAACAACCACTTGAGTGTATTCTTTGGTAAATCATGTAGAATGCTGAAGCAGAGCTTCAAATGGATCCTTTTGGAGACAGCTTTGTCATTTTGAAAGAAAATATGTCAAGAAACAAAAAATTGAATAGAACATCGGTGCAAATATGCGTGGTAAACGAGCCAAAGACGGTTCTAACAGTGGAGAGGCTCCTAAAGAGTACATTCATATGAGAGCCAAAAGAGGCCAAGCTACTAATAGTCACAGGCTCATAGCCTTGCAGAAAAGGGTACATTATTGCATTTACCTATAAAAAAAATACAAAATGTTGGATTTTCTACATGGAATACTTACATATTATTTGAGAAATCTAAACAAAATTCAAGTCTCTATCTAGATTTCAAGTGAAACTATGGCGGGACCATGCCCACAACCACATCCCACGTGGGTATGCTCCTTAATGGGCCAAAACTGTGAGAGAATAAACGCTCTATGAAGTCTTTTATAAAGGTCATTTTCTACAATCCCATCATTAAGAGGTACATTTGCCTGCTTTAGGATGATGTA
The DNA here is from genome assembly GCA_019454045.1 of Zanthoxylum bungeanum. Classification (NCBI taxonomy): domain Eukaryota; kingdom Viridiplantae; phylum Streptophyta; class Magnoliopsida; order Sapindales; family Rutaceae; genus Zanthoxylum; species Zanthoxylum bungeanum. The sequence goes on from SKCR01030216.1 coordinate 89,112, forward strand.
GGAACCCATATAGTTATGTGATTTTATTTCTATAACGAGCCTACCCATATGAGATGACCTTAAATGATTCTTAATCCATATGTTATGTCTTGAACTCAAAGGGGACAAATTCGTAAGGAAATAAAAGCTTTCTAGAACTCTCAAAATAGACAAATGTGTCATGTAGATGAGGTCGTAAAAAAATGCAATTTCCTACATAATTATAATGGTGCTTGTGTTCCCGAAGGGTGTGGTTTCTTGTAAGAGTTTGGGGTAGCCGGGGGTAAGGAGATGACTTTATATACATGTTTGTTGGACAGGTCGAATACATATATTGACATTTTCGTTCAAATAAACATAAAATTTTCATGTGAATGGTGACCCACACGGGTCCGTGGGGACTCGACATCTTAGGGCCGGATAAAAGGATAATTTTAATACCGGTTAATTGAATGGATTAGATACGAGTATTGACATCCTTATATTATACTAGACCGTTGTCATACATCCATAGGGATGACATATTGCAGATTTTGATCCATGTAGATCTGAATCTAGATCCGCGTTAAGTTTTATTGATCCAAATCTAGATGCATATTTTATCTGTGCGGATCCCCGAAAATCCAGATCTGTAAAAAAAATCTGATTTTTAATTTTTAATTTTTAAATTATTTAATTTTAAATAAATAAACTAACATCCATAAATAAAAATAACAATTTAACATATAAAACAACATTTATAATTCAAAATCTATCTAAAATCATCTAAATCTAAGTATAAAATTATATTAAAACCATAAATATATTTAATCTTTTAATCTTTTTTTCTTTAATTTTATATCCGGATCCATACGGATCCTTAAGATTCAAATCTGAATCTGTATATTTCTTAATATGGATCCAGGCCGGATTATAATAAATTTGCCATCTCTATCCATCTATAATCAAATATTGTTGCGAACGACATAATTAGAAAACTGAGAATTTAGCTCGAATTACAACTTACTACTTAGGAATGTCTAAGATTTAAGCCAAGTTAGGAGTTATGATAAAACTCAATAACATAAATAATATGTGTATTATATGTTCCCGTAAATAATAAGAAAACAATGTAAATTTTCTTTTTTTATCTTTTAATGTATTGTATTATGTAATTTTTTTTTATCTTTTACAGACGTTCATATTTTAGGAAATGAGTGTACTTGCAATAGAAAATGATTGCTGTTGTCTGGTGATTTTCGTCTCAGGGGCAGTTTTGAGATAACTCACCCGAGACAATCCTTCTTCAACCTTGAATTTGTTTGGTTACGGGGAGACCAAAGGCAAATTTGGCAAAAGACAAGATACACACAGGAATTCGGAAAAAAAATATTTAACGTGGATCGGCGGAGCTTATCCAGCCTACGTCCACGGTCACAAAGCGAGGTGGGGGTTTGATTTTATTACCAAATCGAGTTCGGCCGACCTATTTTAGTGATGGTCTAAAGAAACCGAGCAGATTATTGTCTTTCAATATTTCTTACAAGTGGTTCTCAAATGGGAAATTTCGTAACCTTTACAAATGTGATCAACCTTCCCTTATATACTAATGGATATTCAACACTGTTTCCATATATTTGTGACGCCAGCCCTGCAGGTCTGCGGATTTCCGGCGATTTCACAGGTTTTCTTCCCCAATCTGCCATCGCCGAAAGTAAAACATACCCTCTAATTTCCTATCACATCCTGCCGTAAAAGTACATTGTCAGACATTTTCATTAATGATGACAGCCTGTCGAATTTCGAATATGAGAATTTTGGAGGGAAAAATCCAATTACTCTAATCTCACGCCGGTCTTCGAGAGGTCGGCCAAGTGACCTGTCGGGCTTCCCAGATTACTCACATTCTGACCCTAAATATCCGAACTCATCAGTTAGCTCTAGGAGGGATGACACAATCAAACCGAGCTTCCGCTCTAATGTGGTCGGCCTCGGCTCTGATGTTGTCGATTTCTGAAGTCTGTACCATGTTGCATCCTCTGGTCGATCATGCCCAAGAAACTGGACCCGAGCCCTACGACGGGTTGAAGAACGACAACTATCCTCTGACCCCTGGTCCTCTGGATAAGGAGAATTTCCTTCTCTGCCCTTACCGAGCTACTCAGAAACCTTAGCCGCAGAAATCCACATTTTCTCATCCACTCTGTTTTTGAACTCTCCGACAACCTAAGGTTCCCATCTTCCGCCATCGTCTTACCACGTTAGTTGCTTTTAGCTCTTTCCCCACAGACGGCGCCAACTGTTGACGGGTTATTTTCATCTCAGGGTCAGTTTTGAGATAACTTACCCGAGACAATCCTCATTCAACCTTGAATTTGTTTGGTTACCGGAAGACCAAAGGCAAATTTGGCAAAAGACAAGATACACACAGGAAATCGGAAAGAAAATATTTAACGTGGTTCGGCGGAGCTTATCCAGCCTACGTCCACGGTCACAAAGCGGGGTGGAGGTTTGTTTTTATTACCAACCGAGCTCGGCCGACCTATTTTAGTGAAGGTATAAAGAAACCGAGCAAGTTATTCTCTTTCAATATTTCTTACAAGTGGTTCTCAAATGGAAAATTTCGTAACCTTACAAATATGATCAACATTCCCTTATATACTAATGGATATTCAACAATGTTTCCATATCAACATTCCCTTATATACTAATGGATATTCATCTCATGGGCAGTTTCGAGATAACTCACCCGAGACAATTCTCCTTCAACCTTGAATTTGTTTGGTTACCAGGAGACCAAAGGCAAATTTGGCAAAAGACAAGATACACACATGAAATCGAAAAAAAAAATATTTAACGTGGTTCGGCGGAGCTTATCCAGCATACGTCAACGGTCACAAAGCGGGGTGGGGGTTTGTTTTTATTACCAAACCGAGCTCGGCCGACCTATTTTAGTAAAGGTCTAAAGAAACCGAGCAAGTTATTCTCTTTCAATATTTCTTACAAGTGGTTCTCAAATGGAAAATTTCGTAACATTTACAAATGTGATCAACATTCCCTTATATACTAATGGATATTCAACACTGTTTCCATATCTTTGTGACGCCATCCCTGTAGATCTGCGGATTTCCGGTGATTTGACAGGTTTTCTTCCACAATCTGCCATCGCCGAAAGTAAAACCTACCCTCTAATTTCATGTCACATCATGTCGTAAAGGTACATTGTCAGACATTTTCATTAATGATGACAACCTGTCGAATTTCGAATATGAGAATTTTGGAGGGAAAAATCCAACTACTCCAATCCCACGTCGGTCTTCGAGAGGTCGGCCAAGTGACCTGTCGGGCTTCCCAGATTACTCACATCCTGACCCTAAATATCCGAACTCATCAGTTAGTTCTATGAGGCATGACAGAATCAAACCGAGCTTCTGCTCTAATGTGGTCGGCCTCGGGCTCTGATGTTGTCAGTTTCTGAAGTTTGTACCATGTTGCATCCTCTGGTCGGTCATGCCCAAGAAACTGGACACGAGCCCTACGTCGGGTTGAAGAACGACAACTATCCTCTGACCCCCGGTCCTCTGGATAAGGAGAATTTCCTTCTCTACCCTTACCGAGCTACTCAGAAACCTTAGCCGCAGAAATCCCCATTAACAACTGCTTATAGTAATACAAGGAAGTAAATTTAACTAATTAATGATGTCTACATAATTCTATTAAGAATGTAATTATTTTAATTTATTTAAGCAATAAATGCAAACAAAAAGTCGAATTATTAACTTAATCAATCAATACTAAATGAAAATCATGGAAAAAAATGTGAAAATAGAATTACCAACTAACATAAATGACCTATAAAAAAATATGAGTCATTTAATATTACTAAAAATATTATGATTATAAAATTAAGAAGTAGTGATAGGTGAACAAATAGATGATAACTTTTTTTGTGTATTTAAAAATTATAATTTAATGATTTTACACTTTCCAAAAAAATATATATCCTCAATTTGTTTCATCTTTGTTCATTTATCATTTTTCTAAAGTTAAGATACAAAATTTTACAAATTTATTTGATCATTTAATAAGTTATATATATTAAAGATGGTACTTTGGACACTCCACCCATATATATTTGTCCATTTTGGGAGCTTGTACTATGATGACATAACATATGGTCTCGTACATATTTGTTTATGTAAGAAGCATATCTCACATGGAATACTTACATATTTATTTGAGAAACCGAAACAAAGACTCAAGTCTCTATCTAGGTTTCGAGTGCAACTATGGCCAGACCATGCCCACAACCACATCTCACGTGGGTATGCTCCCTAATGGGACAAAGTTATGAGGGAACGAACGAACGCTCTCCGTAATTTTTTATAAAAGTCTTTTTCTACAATCCCATCATTAAAATGTACATTTGCCTGCTTTAGAATGATGTAAGAACTCATATAATTATGTGATTTTATTTCCGTAATGAGCCTATCCACATGAGATGACCTGAATGTTGATTCTTAATCCATATGTTATGTCTTGAACTCAAAGGGGATGAATTCGTAAGGGAGTAAAAATTTCCCCGAGCTCTCAAAACAGACAAATGTATCATTTAGATGGGATTGCAAAAAAAAAATACACTTTCCTACATAAATATAATGGTGCTTGTAAAATAGCATAGTCTCGAATAATAATAATAATAATAAAAAGAAAAAGAAAAGTAAAATTACAATTTACAGGGCACGCTCTTTGGAGATGCGTGAAAGAATCAATTTTTTAAAAAAGTAAAGGCACATTTAGAGCTTTCAATAAACTGGAACAACTCTTTTAACTCATTACTAAGAAGGGACTTGGTCTCAACTTCTCCTCCACTCCACACGTCCAAATGCTATTTCATTTGACCCCCCCTAAAATAAAATTATTTTTAAAACAATCTTTTTTTTTTTCCAAAAAAAAAAAAAAAAAACCCCAACAAAATTTTTAAATTAATATAAAAAACAAAGACCGCTTTGTTCATTTTCAGGCCCAACCGTACGAGTTGAGTTGTACTTGAAACTTTGAAATAGTTCGGTCGTTTCGTTTTTTCCTGGTTTGAACTTTCGCGGAGTTTTGCACTTCTGCTCACGTTTCAATTTAAAATTAATAGTAAGTGGAGTAAAACAAATGGTTTTGGATATCTTTTTAATTTTTTTTTATTACATAATAATTTTAAATAATTATAAAATTTAAATAATTAGTGTTGATCTCATGTTAAAAACTTAAAATAGAATGTGCTCTAGTGTCTAGGAATTTTTGTTTTATTTTTATTAAAATAATTATTTTTTTTCCTGAGAGAAGGAAATGAAAAATAATCAAAATCAAAGACGTGTTGAGCTCTTACCATCTTTTTCATAAAAATTTTTATAAAAAAAAAAATTAATTTTTTTTTTTCTGTGTCGTGTTTCTTCATTCTTTCCCATAATTTCTCTCATTCGCTGGTTGTTTGTACTAAAATAGCCAGAGAGACCTGAGTCTCCATTCTCATGTGACATGTCACCTCCTATTTCTTCCACGTGTCTCCTTCTTTCATTACAATGAGATCGGAGTTATAACAACAACAGACAGCTATTTTAGAGTTTTTAGCATTTGTTTTGTTTGTTTGTTTGTTTGTTTTTTTCTTCGGTCTTGGTGAATCTGATCAGATGGCTCCTCCTTCGACGGCGTCGTTTGGTTGGTGGTGGAAGAAGAATAAGAGTCGCCCTCACAGAGGTGGCGGTACTCCCGTCGTCGTTAAAATGGAGAATCCAAACTGGTCAATGGTCGAGCTCCAAGCTCCGACCGAAGATGATTTTTTTAAAAACCAAAACAGAATCAATAATAACACCGACAAGACTCGTAACAAAAACGCGAAGCAGCTGACGTGGGTACTTTTGTTGAAAGCCCACAAAGCTGCCGGCTGTCTCACCTCCATTGCATCCGCATTCTTCTCCCTCGGCTCCCTCGTACGACGCCGTGTCGCCTCCGGCCGAACCGACGGACCCGCCACCGACGCTAACAAAAATAAGAAACTTCACACCGTGTTCTTTTATTCATGCATCAAACTCTTCCTCTGGCTGTCGGTTGTGTTGTTCGTTTTTGAACTCTGTGCGTATTTCAAAGGCTGGCATTTTGCTACTCCGAATCTGCAACTTGAACACATTTTTAAAAGCCCTTTAGCTATCAAGGGAGCTTTCGATTTGCTTTATTCCAGATGGGTTTTGATTCGGGTTCGGTATTTGGCTCCGCCTCTTCAGTTCTTAGCCAATGCTTGCATTGTCCTCTTCCTAATTCAGAGCCTCGATAGACTTATTCTCTGTTTGGGTTGTTTCTGGATCCGCTTCAGGAGAATTAAGCCCGTCCCCAAACACGATGACACTCCAGATCTTGAATCCGGTGATAAGGGATTTTTCCCATGGTTCTTGTACAGATCCCTATGTGTAATGAGAAAGAGGTAAAGTTAATCTTTAGCAATGGGCTTGGAGTTTTATTCTAATTTATTTCGAATTGAAAAAAAATATATATTAATGCTTTGTTTTTTTCCTTCCCGTGATTGGTGTAGGTGTATCATCAATCTATTGCTGCAGTGTGTAATTTGGACTGGCCTAAATCAAAGATTTTGATTCAAGTGCTTGATGATTCTGATGATCCAACAGCACAGACATTGATTAAAGAGGAGGTCCATAAATGGCAGGAAGCGGGTGCCAACATTGTGTATAGGCATCGCATTCTCAGAGATGGTTACAAGGCTGGTAATCTCAAGTCTGCTATGAATTGTAGCTATGTTAAAGACTACGAATTTGTTGCCATTTTCGATGCTGATTTTCAACCCAACCCTGATTTTCTCAGAAGAACTGTCCATCATTTTAAGGTAACCAAACTAATTGACTTAATTGATGTTAAACTGTCCCCAATACAGTTAGTGAATGGAAATTTTAATGCTTGAGATGATAATTTAATACAGGGTAATGAGGAGCTGGGGTTGGTTCAGGCAAGATGGTCATTTGTGAATAAGGATGAGAATTTGTTAACAAGGCTGCAGAACGTAAATTTGTCATTCCATTTTGAAGTAGAGCAGCAAGTAAACGGTGTATTTATAAATTTCTTTGGGTTCAATGGGACTGCTGGTGTGTGGAGAATTAAGGCTTTGGAGGATTCTGGTGGGTGGATGGAGAGGACAACTGTTGAGGACATGGACATTGCTGTTCGTGCTCATCTTCGAGGCTGGAAATTCATTTTCCTCAATGACGTTGAGGTGTGTCTCTGCCTCAATATATTTTGATGAATTATACTCCACTGCTTAATTTTTTTTGAGATTAATGTTTAATGGTTTGGTCTGTTTCTATGTGTTCAGTGCCAGTGTGAATTACCGGAATCTTATGAAGCTTATAGGAAACAACAGCATAGATGGCATTCTGGACCAATGCAATTGTTTCGCTTATGCTTGCCTGATATAATAAAATCCAGGGTATATATTTTCTTGAACACTTTTTGTTTACGAGGGTTCTTTGCCAGAATTTTCACATCCAACATCAAGCTAGATTCTCATTACTGACTGGTACTAATCTGTTATTTTAATTGGTTTTGCAGATAAGCATTGGGAAGAAATTTAATTTGATCTTTCTTTTCTTTCTGCTGAGAAAACTGATCCTACCCTTTTATTCATTTACCCTTTTTTGCATAATTCTTCCCATGACAATGTTTATCCCAGAGGCTGAGCTCCCGGCTTGGGTTGTCTGTTACATACCAGCCACCATGTCATTTCTCAATATTCTCCCTGCTCCGAAATCCTTTCCATTTATTGTCCCTTACCTTCTTTTTGAGAACACAATGTCAGTTACCAAGTTCAATGCCATGATCTCTGGCCTCTTCCAGCTTGGAAGTGCATATGAGTGGGTTGTTACTAAGAAATCTGGCCGCTCCTCTGAGGGGGATCTCGTGTCATTGGTTGAGAACGAGCGAAAGCATCACAAGGGGGCCTCTGTACCCAACCTTAATGAAGTGAAGAGGGAAAATAAACAAGAGAAAATAGTTTCCAAGAAAAAGAAGCATAATAGGATATATATGAAGGAATTGACGCTGGCCTTCCTTCTATTAACAGCCTCAGCTAGGAGCCTCCTATCTGCTCAAGGGATACATTTCTACTTCTTGCTCTTTCAGGGGGTATCATTCCTCCTGGTTGGTCTAGACTTGATTGGCGAGCAGGTTGATTGAAGGTAATAAACAATAGGCTCTGTAGGATAAGATTTGGATAATTTAAGCATACGTGAAAAGGGTGGACATCAAATTTGATTATCACTGAAAGAAAACATCTATTGGGAGACTTTGGTGGGCAGAAAACGCTTTGCTTTCACGCTCATTCTCCATCCACCCTCCAAATACCGAACCCATTTCCACCCAATACTAGAAGATACTGTGTGATAAAAGACAGAAGAATGGCTTCTCTTTGGATTTGGAGAGAGCTGACACATTAGAAAACGGTGTTGCCCTTCAGTATATGTAAGATTCCTTTTTTTTTTTTTTTGTTTCCTGCACTTAATTTTTTTGTTATTGGCATGATTCTTTTGTAAGAAGAAATTGTTGTTTCTAACATCAAACAGGATTTTTAGATACAATTCGAGGTAGTTAAATCAAATTTTAGTTTTGCTGCTATTTCTTCTTTTAGTTAAATTGATGTGAGAATGGAAATGTTGCTTTAGTTGTAGATAATTTCTGTTCTGCAGCACCAGAAAGAGGGGATAAGTTTGAGATTGAAATTAATTATGTCAATCTTTGTAATTAGTAAACTTTAATCACTTTTGAGATTGAAATGTTAGCTTTGGATTCTCCTCAAGTTTTACTAAAAGTTGCCATCAAAGCTGCAGTATTGTCGTTAACAGCTAACAAGCATATGCGTGTGTTAGTTTTGGGTGATTTTGGTGGTGTGGCTGTGGGCCATTTTTGAAGCTGGCATGGCTCACCGAATTTATTGTTGGTAGATAGCAGCTGTAATACACTTTGAACAGTTGCAGAGATTTTTTTTTTTTTTTTTTTTTTGAAACGATGGAAACCCCGCCACCAAACCACCCATTCTGGACCGCGGCGCAGGTAAAACCACCGGCTGCCCCAGGCTCTTACAAGAAGTGGATTCGAACCCAGAACAGTTGCAGAGATGCTAAAGAAAATTGGCTCCATTAATTAACACAAGTGTGCCTGTAGTATCTCAAAATTTCAAATTTCATAACCAAACCAAACAAGGTGGGGTCGGTATTTGACGTATTTTATCCGAATCATTATTTCATCAAATTTCATAAAATTTATATATTTTTTTATGATTTCTTTACATGTCAATTTAGGTTTTGTCTTACATTGTTTGACATGTGGCGGTACTATTTACTCTCATTTTCTTATTAGAACATTTAGAAGATCGACAATGGATATGGCCCGAAAAATCTTAATCAAGTTTCGATCATCTTTTCCTCAATCAGTGTTATGCCAATTCTCTTCCTAATTTCTTAATTTTTAATTATGTCTTTCCTTGTCCATGCACTGATCATTTTTCATCTCAGCTACTCCTTTTTTTTTGGAAAAACTAATATTTTATTATCCAACGTTATGTTTCATAAAATATTGCAGATCTCACGAATGTCTTGTAAAATTTTTCTTAAAGTTTTAAAGGAATGTAGTGGTCACATAAGACTTCAAATGCACACCTCTATTCCTCCGACCCGATTGAAATTTATGGATAATATCTCGATCTGTTTCCACGACTCTTTGAAGAATGTAACCTTGAGATTGGTTAGTCTCCAATCTTTATTTTTACCGCATCATCTTTACGATCTTTGTTAAATTTTAGCACCATGCATGTGTAGGGACATTACATGGATCTTGTACAAGTAATAGATCAAGATCTCAAGCCCCTAATACTTTTTACCAAACTTATCCAAACCGAATTTTGGATGGTTCACAGGCCCAATAAATTTGATTTGAATTTTCGTTGCTGCATTGGTTTGTGCTAAATCCAAACCAACGTTTTTAAATATATTGAATTTTATATCAGTTCCGGATCTGAGATTTGGAGGCCCTTAGCGGACTCCTGAAAATTGGCCTTTTATCTTGAGAAAAAATATGTGCATTTTTTTTCTTCATAATATGCATATATGAATTGGGCCTAAACAATTTATTAGAGTTAAAACTAAACTCAATTTTTATTCTTTGAACCTAAAATTTGTAATATCATAATATACAAAATTTAATTTTTAATATCAAAATATTAAAAATAAAAAAAAAAAACATACCACATGAATTGGACCTAAAATTTATTAACAATTAGGGGTCCTAGGCAGTGGACTAGGCTGCCTAGGGCCCAGAACCGACCCTGTTTTAGGTCCTGGTCGATTTTACCCACCCATAATCTGTATGATACATGACCTTCTTTTGTACATGTATACTCAATTGTCAAATACTCACCATTCATGCTTGATACCAACCTCAGCTTAATTTCCTAAAGAAATTTTGCCGAGGACTCGAGTTCTGCAGACACTGAATTACGAGGTGGTATATCATGTGCCGGGTGTATATGTCATTTCTCTCACAACAGGCGGGCCCCATATAGTTGTGGGGCCCGCCTATTGTGAGAGAGATGATATATACACCCGGCACATAATATAATTTTCGCTAAATTACCGCTAGAATAAGGTTTAATTGATAATATTAAAGAAGTAGGAGCCTTGCTTCTTATTCCCTACAACTTCTGTGGCCGCTTTAGTAACTTCACGAGTTCATGTCCTTCCTTTCTTGCTTTATAGCTTCACAGGACACAATTACTTCTTTGAATTTTGCCTCGGCAATAGACTTTTCTAATCCATTTCATGTCAAATTACAGGATTTTAGTTAATGATGACCACTCATATCTCACCTTTATTATCCTGATTCTGATCTGGGCGAAAGCCCATGAACTTATAATGTATCAGTCAATCTCATACTTAATCAATGTGATATAAATGGATCACAACATTAATTCCACGCTAGTCAGTCATGGTGCCTACGCCAGCTAGATTTTGCACTAGTCCAAAGAATCCCGGCTGAACACTGCAATTAATACTACGTCACCTTTTGCACCATATTTTTACAACCGGGAGATATGGTATTGGTTTTGATACCATTTATTACGAACTCATGAATAAACTCATCCTTAAAAATTAATTTATAAGGGGAATGAACACATGAACTTATAAAGCACCAACCAATCTCATATTTAGTCAATCTGAGACAAACGAACCAGAACACTATTGGCGTCCAGAGGAGCTTAGAAGAAAATGAAGTTGCCAGCAAGAAGTTTGAACATGCTGCTAGAAAGAATTCATACAAACCAAATTTTCCATCAAGTCCTTTCACTGACATCTCTAAAGAATTACTTTAGTACAAGTGGAGCTTTGTAAATCAACTCTGTAGGATATTTCATTTGCTAAAAATATTTAATACAATTGCTTTAACTTCTTCTGTATTCAACAGCATTATGATTTTAATTCTTTCAGTGGAACAGTACGTTATCTGTAACATTACAACAAGACCCCGTATGGTCTCTGCTCATATGTATAATCTCAAACTTGGTCTTCAGGATTGTTGATTATATTTTTAAAAAAAAAAAACTGGGATTCGGAGGCTATACATGTTATTGTGTATTTTTTTATTATGATAATCAAATTTAGCGTCTCTATATTGATTCAAAAGTATGTGCTCAGTTATGCATCATATAAATCCATCTTTTCAGCTATTTACACTGGTGACTAGCCGAAACTCGTCTTTAGAAACTCATATTTTATAAACTCGTCTAGCGCCTGAGCCTCCAAAACTCAGGATCACTCTTACATGTACACTTCTTTAGGTATAATTTCTTAGACATATGTATTTTCCAGACAAAGGAAGGTTATGTAAATCTTGTCCCAGAGGTTTCAAAACCACAAGCAGTTTTGAATTTGATTGCTTCAAAAAAGTAGTGGGGTTGGGGGAACGCACATTCAACTTTACATAAGTTCGATTCTAATTCGTTATATTTATGACAGAAAGCCTGTGTTCTCTTATTTGTTGGAAAAATGCTTATTTATAAGCATTTTGAGGCTCAATTTTAAGCATGGTCCACTTCGTGTTAGTGGTTGTTATTGAATGATTCGGATACTCCTCCGTGAGTACTTCGAAATGGTATATTCATATGCTTAAAATGGTGCTTTGGTGAATGAGAAATTGTTGCTCAAAGTTCACAATTTTCAAGACTTTTGTAATTCCATAACAGCTAATTTAATTAGCTTGGTGGTTACAAAGTTTAATCTCCATAAGTGCTAATCTAATTAGCTTGGTGGTTATATAGTTTAATTTCCATTAGTGCTAATTTAATTAGCTTAGTGGTTACAACAATGTGTAACATCTCCCATTATGAAATTTAATTGGCAAGTTAATTTCTATTAATTGAGATGTGTTTTTCTTTTCCTATATAAACAACATCAGTTCTTGTTTTCAAGAGATGAAATAGAAAATAGAGAAAGACATAGCACACACACGAAAGATCATTTTTTTGTTTTGTTAAAAGGAGAGTTCAAACACTTTGTGGTTCGTTGGATACGAGTCTGGTGGTGCCCTTTCTCGTACGTTTCCGTTGTATCCTGGGAAACAATCGTCTCACGTTCTACTGCACCTACGGTAGGGGACGAATTTGTTTTAAGGATATTGTTGTTTTACAACAAGCCTCGGGAAAGTTCTGATTTGCCTCAGCTTCAGCTTCTGCCTCTGCCTGACTCAGCATCTGCCAACAGCCTCTGCCTCAGATCAGCATCTGCCAACAGACTCTGCTCAGCTTCAGCTTCATCAGCTTCTGCCTCTGCCTGCCAACAGCCTCTGCCTCAGCTTCAGCTTCTGCCTCTGCTGTCAGCCTCTGCCATCAGCCTCTGCTGTCAGCCTCAGCCTCTGCCATCAGCCTCTGCTGTCAGCCTCTGCCATCAGCCTCTGCTGTCAGCCTCTGCCCTTCATCAGCCTCTGCCTCCGCTCTCAGGGTCTGCCTCTGCCCTTCAGCCTCTGCCTCTGCTCTCAGGGTCTGCCTCTGCCCTCAGCCTCCGCTCTCAGCCTCTACCGTCAGGGTCTACTCTCAGGGTCCGCCGTTAGGGTCTGTTTGAGGATAATAATTATAATTGTAATTTTGTCATATTCGGATTTCCCAATTACCGTGTAATAATTGTAATAATTGTTATCTACAGTCTTAAAACAAATTCGACTCTGTGGATATGGAAATCAGTCCAAACACAGTAGATCCGAATATGGTAGCCTCTTCGGCTGGCCAGAATGTTGTGGCAGCCCCCGTGGCTGACCAAAGTGCAGTGGCAGCCCCTTCGGCTGGCCAACTTGCATCACTCTCTGGGCTTAATATGGCAGCCGTTGTGGCTGGCCAAGGTATTTCTGCCTCAATGGCTAGACAACCTGTTGGACATGTGAGCCATGTCAATCCTGCTGCGCGAAAAACCTGAAAAATTCAGTGGTCAGAATTTCAAAAGGTGGCAACAGAAAATGTTCTTCTACCTGACCACGTTGAACCTTGCGAGGTTTCTAAAGGAAGATGCTCATGTACCCAAAGAGGGTGAGATTGATATCCAAGTCATCAGTGCCATTGAAGCTTGGAAACATTCTGAATTCCTATGTCGGAATTATGTGCTGAATGGGCTAAGTGATTCCTTGTACAGTGTGTACGCTGGAATGAAAACAGCTAAAGGGCTTTGGGAATCTTTAGATCGAAAATATAAAACTGAGGATGCCGGTACTAAGAAATTTGTCGTAGGCCGTTTCCTAGAGTTTAAAATGATTGATTCCAAAACTGTGATAAGCCAAGTACAAGAACTGCAGATTATTCTAGCAGAAATTCATGCTGAGGGGATGAGTTTAAGTGAAACCTTCCAAGTAGCCTCGATAATTGAGAAACTACCACCTGGTTGGAAAGATTTCAAGAATTATTTAAAGCATAAGCGAAAAGAAATGAGCATTGAAGACTTGGTTCTTAAGCTAAGAATTGAGGAAGATAACCGAGTTTCTGAAAAGAGAGGAATGACTCATGAGGCCAAAGCAAATGTTGTCGAACATGGCCATAAGAACAAGAACCTCAAGAACAAAGGGTCAAAGATGGGCCCTAAAGGAGGAGTTTCCAAGAAATCAAAATTCAAGGAAAATGCTTCAACTGTGACAAAATGGGTCACAAGTCTTCTGAGTGCAGACTGCCGAAGAAGAAAAAGAAACAAGAGGAATGTGCTAGAAAACATGACTCAAGATGTTTCAGACATTAACCTTTCTGCTGTGGTTTCTGAGGTGAATCTGGTGGGTTCTAACCCAAGAGAGTGGTGGATTGATACTGGTGCCACTCGACATGTATGCTCAGACAAGAGCATGTTTTCTTCATTTGAGCCTGCTGAAAATGGGGAAAGATATACATGGGAAATTCAGCAACATCTGAGATAGAAGGTCAAGGAAAGGTGATTCTGAAGATGACCTCTGGGAAAGAGTTGACTCTGAACAATGTTCTGTATGTACCTGAAATACGGAAGAATCTTGTGTCTGGATCGCTTCTGAACAAGCATGGATTCCGGATGGTGTTCGAGTCTGATAAAGTAGTTTTGACTAAAAATGGGATGTATGTGGGAAAAGGGTATGTAACTGATGGGCTTTTTAAGCTCAATGTAATGGTTGTTAAACCCAAAATATCAATAAAGCTAGTTCTTCTGCTTATATTGTTGAGTATTCTAATCTTGGCATGGTAGATTAGGACATGTTAATTTTAATTCATTGCGAAAGTTAATTAACATGAATCATATTCCCAATTTTAAAATTGATAACAAACATAAGTGTGATACTTGTGTTGAGGCAAAACTAACAAGATCATCTTTTCATAGTATTGAAAGAAACTCTGAACCACTTGATCTAATTCATACCGATGTATGTGATTTTAATTCAATACAATCGAGAGGCGGTAATAAATATTTTATTACCTTTATTGATGATTGCACAAGATTTTGCTATGTGTATTTAATGAAAAGCAAGGACGAAGCTATAGAGAAATTTGTTCTCTATAAGAATGAAGTTGAGAACCAACTGAATAAAAGAATTAAGGAGTTAAGAAGTGATCGTGGTGGTGAGTATGTTTTCCCTTTTGAATCACTTTGTGAACAAAATGGAATCATACATCAAACCACAGCTCCTTATTCGCCTCAATCCAATGGGATTGCGGAACGTAAGAATCGTACCTTGAAAGAGATGATGAACGCTATGTTAATCAGCTCTGGCTTACCTCAGATATGTGGGGAGAAGCTGTCTTATCAGCTAATTACCTTTTAAATAAGGTACCACGGAAAGAAGCAGGGAAAACTCCTTATGAAATGTGGAAAGGAAGAGTACCTTCCTATAAATTCCTACGAGTGTGGGGGTGTCTTGCCAAGGTAGTCATTCCTCCACCTAAAAAGGTGAAGATAGGACCAAAAACTGTTGATTGCATTTTCATAGGATATGCACATAACAGTAATGCTTATCGATTTCTTGTGCATGAGTCTAATGTACCAGATATTCACAAGAATACGATAATGGAATCGAGGAATGCATCCTTTTTCGAATACGTTTTTCCTTGTAAAACTAATTCGAATTCAGATGTGCACAAACGGGCACATGAGACTATCATTGAAGATAGTCAGGACCGAGAACAAATTAATGTTCCAGAGGATCAACAAGTTGTTGAACCTGAACTAAGACGTAGCAAAAGAGCTAGAACGGAAAAATCATTTGGTCCAGATTTTCTGACATTTTTGCTAGAGAATGATCCTCAAAGCTATAACGAAGCTGTAAGGTCAGCTGATGGTGCCTTGTGGAAAGATGCCATCAATAGTGAAATTGAATCCATCTTACAAAATCACACCTGGGAGTTAGTGAATCTTCCTCCAGGATGTAAACCTTTAGGGTCCAAGTGGATTTTCAAAAGGAAAATAAAGGCAGATGGATCAATTGACAAGTACAAAGCAAGACTTGTAATTAAAGGTTATAGACAACGTGAAGGTCTTGATTACTTTGATACTTATTCTCCTGTAACGAGAATAAATTCCATAAGGATGATACTAGCGATTGCAGCTTTGCGCAATCTTGAGGTACATCAGATGGATGTGAAAACAGCCTTTCTGAATGGAGATTTAGATGAAGAAATCTACATGGAACAACCTGAAGGTTTTATAGCTCCAGGACAAGAAAAGAAAGTCTGTAAGTTAGTTAAATCCTTGTATGGATTGAAACAAGCCCCGAAACAGTGGCATAAAAAGTTTGATGACACCATGTTGGCAAATGGTTTCAAAATCAATGAATGTGATAAATGCATTTATGTCAGAGAGACAGAAGTTGGCTATGTCATTTTATGTCTCTACGTTGATGACATACTGATTGTCGGGAGTAATGTCAAAATGGTGAAATCTACCAAGAATATGCTGAAATCCAAGTTTGACATGAAAGACATGGGTCTTGCAGATGTCATTCTGGGAATAAAGATCTCGAGAAGTCCAGATGGACTTATTCTTGATCAGTCGCACTATGTGGACAAAATTCTTGGTAAATTCAACGATGATGATTCAGCTGTGGCTAGAACTCCTTTAGATGTGAGTTTACACCTATCGAAGAATAGGGGAGATGGTATATCTCAAGTAGAATACTCTAGAGTGATCGGGAGTTTGATGTATCTATCGAGTTGTACAAGGCCTGATATAGCCTGTACAGTAAACAAGCTCAGCAGATATACGAGTAATCCAGGGGTTGATCACTGGAAAGCAATAGTGAGAGTACTTAGGTACTTACGTTTTACTCGTAATTATGGGTTGCACTATCATAGATATCCAGCTGTAGTCGAAGGATACAGTGATGCTAATTGGATATCTGACATGAAAGACTCAAAGTCTACTAGTGGTTATGTGTTTACACTAGCAGGTGCAGCTATATCATGGAAATCCTCCAAACAGACTGTGATAGCCAGATCTACAATGGAATCAGAATTCATTGCATTAGACAAGTGTGCTGAAGAAGCAGAATGGCTTCGAAATTTTCTAGAGGATATTCCAAGTTGGCCTAAGCCAGTGCCAGCAATTTGCATTCATTGCGATAGTCAATCTGCAATTGGAAGGGCACATAACAATATGTATAATGGTAAGTCTAGACATATTCGTCGTAGACACAATACCGTTAGACAATTACTCTCTACTGGAGTTATTTCGATTGACTATGTAAAGTCAAAGGATAACATTGCGGATCCGCTAACCAAAGGGTTAAATAGAGAGTTAGTTGTGAAATCATCGAGGGGAATGGGACTGAAGCCCATTAGATAAATGTTTATTACGAAGGAAAACCCAACCTTGTTGACTGGAGATCCCAAGAACTAGGTTCAATGGGACAACCTACTCGTAAAAGACATAATTGGATCACTGTGGGGGTTACCCTCTAGTCCATTCCTATGATGAAATGAAACAGTGATGCTCGTATGGATAGAGGTTAAGCAAAAGCTTTTAATGATTCTTATGCGTCGGGAATCCGAGCAGAGTATTACGAGATACTCTTAAATAAGAAATCACCTATGTGAGAGAGAAGTGGGGCCGCTTCAAAGGGAATTGTACGGGGCACAATTTTAGAAACTCTTGCAGAACCAGGTAGATGTTCATGGCCAAAATGAACATAATAATGAGAACTCAAATGTGTAGGTAAAATATCTGTGTGATATGTGTTCTCCATTTACATGAACGGCAGTACAGTTCAATGACATCGCGTCAACTGTCAGCCAGTAATGAGATATATTTTCACAAGGGAAGGTTCAAAGGCTGTGGCCTACCTATCCTATGCAGGTGTTGAACCGTTGAACTCTTCTAGGTCAAAATAAAATGTTTATAAAAATAATTTTATTCGACGTTTTTCGCCAATTTCATTCATGTGGGGGATTGTTGGAAAAATGCTTATTTATAAGCATTTTGAGGCTCAATTTTAAGCATGGTCCACTTCGTGTTAGTGGTTGTTATTGAATGATTCGGATACTCCTCCGTGAGTACTTCGAAATGGTATATTCATATGCTTAAAATGGTGCTTGGGTGAATGAGAAATTGTTGCTCAAAGTTCACAATTTTCAAGCCTTTTGTAATTCCATAACAGCTAATTTAATTAGCTTGGTGGTTACAAAGTTTAATCTCCATAAGTGCTAATCTAATTAGCTTGGTGGTTATAGTTTAATTTCCATTAGTGCTAATTTAATTAGCTTAGTGGTTACAACAATGTGTAACATCTCCCATTATGAAATTTAATTGGCAAGTTAATTTCTATTAATTGAGATGTGTTTTTCTTTTCCTATATAAACAACATCAGTTCTTGTTTTCAAGATATGAAATAGAAAATAGAGAAAGACATAGCACACACACGAAAGATCATTTTCTTTGTTTTGTTAAAAGGAGAGTTCAAACACTTTGTGGTTCGTTGGATACGAGTCTGGTGGTGCCCTTTCTCGTACGTTTCCGTTGTATCCTGGGAAACAATCGTCTCACGTTCTACTGCACCTACGGTAGGGGACGAATTTGTTTTAAGGATATTGTTGTTTTACAACAAGCCTCGGGAAAGTTCTGATTTGCCTCAGCTTCAGCTTCTGCCTCTGCCTGACTCAGCATCTGCAACAGCCTCGCCTCTGCCTCAGCATCAGCATCTGCCAACAGCCTCTGCTCAGCTTCAGCTCAGCTTCGCCTCTGCCTGCCTGCCAACACACAGCCTCTGCCTCAGCTTCATTCTCTCTTCTGCCTCTGCTGTCAGCCTCTGCCAGCACCTCTGCTGTCAGCCTCTGCCTCTGCCATCAGCCTCTGCTGTCAGCCTCTGCCATCAGCCTCTGCCCTCAGCCTCTGCCTCGCTCTCAGTGCTCCTCTCTGCCCTTCAGCCTCTGCCTCCGCTCTCAGGTCTGCCTCTGCCCTAGCCTCCGCTCTCAGCCTCTACCGTCAGGGTCTACTCTCAGGGTCCGCCGTTAGGTCTGTTTGAGGATAATAATTATAATTGTAATTTTGTCATATTCGGATTTCCCATTACCGTGTAATAATTGTAATAATTGTTATCTACATTATTATCTTGCAAAGTTACAAGCTCCAAGAAGGACAGAAGACATAGTTACTGTTTAATGACAGAACGAAAGGTGAAGATAAAAGAAACATGATTTAATTTGTGAAAATATTTGTTTATTGATGATAAAGTATAATATCAATTGAATTTTTAGTAATCACAACCCCTTTAATAATCTTGTGGTGTCTATTAAGAATGGTTTTTAATTATGCTTCAGATTTACTCTTTTATATTTTTATTTTTGTAACTACATTACCTACTCCTAATCACATGTAGAAAATTCTCTAAACATCATGTATCTATAGGGAATGAAATGATATAATCTTTAATGAGTAAAGACGCAACCATTTGATTTAAATTAAAGATTATTTGGAGGGTTATAACCCTTAAAGGATTGTATACATTGACATAAATGTATTGTGATTCTCTTATCACTGAAGATGATACCGCTCAAATTGAGACTCTAATCAGACAGCTAAATGAAAAATTTGCCCTCAAAGATCTTGGAGAACTTAGTTTCTTCCTTGGCATATAAGTCACAAGAATAAGTGAAGAACTAATGTTGTCTCAGAGAAAGTACATTGCAGAGTTGCTGGACAAAATGAAACTCAGAGATTGTAGAGGCGTGGATACTCCATTTAGCACCACATATAAGCTTTCCAAATATGAAGGAGAGTTTTTCAATGATGCAAGGTGCCTATTCAGTAAACAAATTGAGTCTGTTCATGACAAAGCCTTTAGTGCCACATTAGATTGCTTTAAAGAGGATATTGAGGTACCAAAATGAGATAATCGATTTTGGCCTTACCTTCAAAAGGAATAAAGACCTTGTGATTTACACTGATGCAGACTGGGAATGTGACCCTGATGACAAAAGGTCAACCAATGGATTTTTTATGTATCTAGGAGGAAATCTCATCAGCTAGAGTTCAAGGAAACAAAGTGTGGTTGCCAGATCAAGTGTAGAATCAGAGTACAGGGCCATTGCCCTAGCGTGTGCAGAGATCTCTTGGACATGTTCACCCATGAGTGTGTTGTGATAAAACACACACAATAGAGGTGAATTGAGAGAAGACTCTTCTTTATTTCTTACTAAACAAATAATTACAAAGCTTACAAATCCAAGCTTTACAAAAAACTCTCAAACACTTTACTCTTTATTATACACTCACTTATGAGTTCTGGGATTTATGGGATGATGAAGAATGGTCTGGGAGCTCCCTTTTATAGTGCTCAAACCGTGTGAACAGTGTCACACGGTTTGGCAACTGGCATGCAAACTTGGTATCTGCTGGCGTCTTCACTTTCCAGTTTTCACACGTCTTCCTCATGCTTTCGGTGTGCCAAGTTGTCTTCAACAAATCTCCCCCTCGGTGAAGATTTCCCCAAAATCTGAACTGACCATCAATCATCCAAACCAGATCCTCAAAAGGATCCACCACTGGCTGCATCTGTATGACTGCCTACGTACCCTGAGTTAGGATCAAGCCAATCGTAGTTCTCTGAATCTCACCACTTTGACTATGTGGAGAGTTTTGTCATCCCGGCTATAGCACGACAAATTTCAAGCTTCTCCTTCGGTAAAACCTTCGTGAACATATCGGCACCGTTGTCGTCGGTGTGAATTTTCCTGAGTTCTAACAGCTTTGAGCTCAGGACGTCCCGTATCCAGTGATACCTCACATCGATATGTTTTGACCTCGAATGAAAGGTGGAATTTTTACCGAGATAGATAGCACTCTGGCTATCGCAGTACAAAGTGTACTTCTCCTACTTAAAACCCAATTCCTGGACGAATGTCTTCATCCACAGTAATTCCTTGCAAGCTTCTGTCACTGCAATGAATTTTTCCTCTGTTGTAGAAAGTGTGCAACACATCTCTGCAACCTAGACTGTCATGCCACAGCTCCTCCTGAGAGAGTAATCAGATACCCCGAAGTAGACTTTCGGGTATCCACATCTCCTGCCATATCTGAATCGGTGTAGCCCATCAACACTGGTTCGCTGCTTCCAAAACAAAATATCATATTGGATGTGCCTCGTAGATACCGCATAATCCATTTGATGGCATTCCAGTGTTCCCGTCCTGGGTTTGACATAAACCGGCTGACCAATCCAACTGCGTGTGCTAAGTCTGGCCTCGTGCATACCATGGCATACATAAGACTTCCCACTGTTGAGGTGTATGGAACATGTTTCATTTCCTCCTTCTCTGTCTCACTAGAGGGACTCTGTTGTGTACTCAATCTAAAGTGGGTAGCAAGAGGAGTGCTAACCGCTTTAGCCTTGTCCATCTGGAATCTCTGAGTATCTTCTCGATGTACTCCTCCTGTGACAAGTATAATCTCCTGGCTTTCCGATCACGACTGATCCTGATGCCAAGAATCTGTTTAGCTGGCCCCAAGTCTTTCATCTCAAAAGACTTACTCAGTTGCTGCTTCAAATTTTCAATCCTCTTGATTCCGGCCAACTATCAACATATCATCTACATATAGCAGTAAGATGATAAAGTCATCGCCAGAAAATTCTGAACGAAAACACAATGGTCTGAAGTAGTCTTCTTGTATCCCTGCTCCCCCATAACTGACTCGAACTTCACGTACCACTGTCTCGGTGTCTGTTTCAAACTGTATAGGTTTTTCCTGAGTCTGCACACATAGTCCTCTTTCCCTCTGACTCTGAAGCCTTCTGGTTGCTCCATGTAAATTTCTTCTTCCAGATCTCCGTGAAGAAATACGGTCTTGACATCCATCTGCTCAACTTCCAGGTCGAGGCTTGCTGCTAAGCTGAGTACCACTCTGATGGATGACATCTTCACAACTGGAGAGAAGATTTCATCAAAGTCAATGCCTTTCCTCTGGTTGAATCCCTTGACAACCAGTCTGGCTTTGTACCGGGGTTGTGAAGTATGCTCCTGTTGCTTCACTCTGTACACCCATTTGTTATTCAAAGCCCGTTTGCCTCTTGGCAATTTCACCAACTCAAAAGTGTGATTTTCATGCAAAGATTTCATCTCATCTTGCATGGCTTCCTCCCACTTTTCTCTGTCCTATGTTTCCACAGCCTCCTTGTAGCTTTCGGGTTCTCCCCCGTCAGTAAGCAGCACATACTCGTATGTAGAGTATTTGGTTGAAGGTCGCCTCTCTCTGTCAGACATTCTCTGTGGAACTGTTGGTGTAGCTTCTGGTACTGGTGGTTGATCATGATCATCATCTCTGAGAGCTTCGTCACATGTACCCTCATGTCTGAGAACCTCATCTTCAACTTGTATTGGCACCGGTGTATGAGGTTGTGGATTCAAATCTCTCTATTGCTGGGGCATTGTCTTTATCTTCTTCCGGATATCTTCTATGGTCTGATCTTCGACGAAGACAACATCTCGGCTCCTAACGATCTTCTTCTCCACAGGATCATACAATTTGTAGCTGAAATCATCATGACCATAGCCAATAAAGACACACTGTCGCGTCTTTGCATCAAGCTTGGATCTATCATCCTTTGGGATGTGTACAAAAGCTTTGCACCCAAAGACATGCAAGTGTTCATAAGACACTTCTTTACATGTCCAGGCTTGGTTAGGAATATTACCTTTCTGTGCGACCGTTGGGGACATGTTCAAAACATGTATTGCTGTGTTGAGTGCCTCCCCCCAAAATGTCTTCGGCAGCTTGGCTTGTGACAGCAAGCTTCTGACCCTTTCGCACAAGGTTCTGTTCATCCTCTCAGCTAGGCCATTCAGCTGAGGTGTCTTCGGAGGTGTCGTTTGATGTCGGATTCCTTGCATCTTGCAGTACTGATCAAACGGACCTCTGTATTCTCCACCGTTGTCTGTTCTGATGCATTTGAGTTTCTTGCCGGTTTCTCTCTCCACCAGGGCGTAAAACTCTTTGAACACTCTCAGCACTTGGTCTTTTCTCTTCAAGGTGTATGCTCAGATCCTCATTGAATGATCATCTATGAATGTCACAAAGTAAAGTGACCCACCAAGTGTTCGTGTCTACATCGGACCACATACATCTGAATATATGAGATTTCTGCTGAGGCGGGGAGCTCTGGAATGACACTCTGTTCTGTTTTCCAGCCATGCAGTGTTCACACTTCCGTAAGTGTGAGTTCTTCAATTCGGGAAGAACATTCCGCCTGCGTAGTATCTCTATCCCCGTTTGACTCATGTGACCGAGCTTTTTATGCCATAACTCGGCTGCCTCATTACTGTTGATTGTATTTATGCTACTATTTGAAATCTTAGCATGCATCAAATACATAGTTGAGTCTTTCTTACCTCGTGCCACCACCATTGATCCTTTAGTGAGCTTCCAGGTGCCGTCCCTAAAGGTGCTGTAGAAACCTTCATCATCCAGCTTGCCTGTTGAGATCGGGTTTAACCGGATGTCAGGGATGTGCTTGACTCCCTTCAACACTAGCCTTGTCTCGTTGTCTGTTTCAAGGCAGATGTCTCCAATACCGACGGCTTTGGACTGGCTGTCATTCCTCATCCTTACAGCACCGTAGTCTTCTGGTGTGTAAGATGAAAAGAAGTCTCTGTGAGATGTGGCGTGTATAGAGGCGCCACTATCTATTACCCAACTGGTCTCGTGGCTGGCAAGATTCACAACATCTTCTTCATTTATAATGAAGAACTGTTTGGAGGTATTGTCGGTGGTAGTAGCAACTCTTTCTTGATTAGAGTCACCATCTTTCCTGGACTGCTCGTTCTTCAGTTTGTAACAGTCCATCTTCATATGGTCTTTCTTTTTACAGTGGAAACATTTAATTTTCCTAGTTCTTGATTTACCTCGGTTCTTGTCTGGTCTACCTGGGCCTCGGCTTTTACTCCTCCCCCTTCTGGTGTTCTTTTCTGTCACTAGAGCTTCTGAGGTTGAGGCTGATACTGACTCCTGCATTCTCATCTTCTTTTCTTCCTCGAAGATCCTGGTCTTTGCCATCTCCATAGTGACTTTCCCATCTGCGGCTGAATTTATCACCGTAGATCTGAACGTTTCCCAAGAGTCTGGTAACGTATTAAGGAGTATTAAGCCGTTTACCTCATCACCGAAGTCTATGCCCAATCCCGACAATTCTTTCATGGTTCCGAGGAAATCGTTGATATGGTCCACCGCAGCTGTACCTTCCTGGTATTTCAAACCCATCATTTTCTTGATGTAGTACAGCTTGTTGTTGCCAGTCTTTGCTCGGAAAAGCTCCTCCAGCTTTCTCCATAAGACACGTGCATTTGTTTCTTCACTGATATGGTTCACGATACTGTCGTCGATCCACTGACGAATAGTACTGCATGTTTTCTGGTGAAGATTAGCCCACTTCTCATCGGACATTCCTTCTGATTTCTGCTCCAGAAATACCGATTCATCATAGTCCTTCACATACAGAAGGTCTTTCATCCTTCCTCTCCATGTGAAATAATTGGTACTGGTTAACAAAACCATTTTTCCGTTGCCCCCATCCATCATAAAAATTCTAAGCAGAATTTCAAAAAACGGACCTCACCGTTCGTTCGGAATGGTCGAAAATGGTGGAAATGACAATTCGTTTGTCAAAATCCGACACAGGGACTAAATTGCAAATTTCAGAAATTATAAGGGTCAAAGTGCAATTTCCAAAAGTTCAGGGGCCAAAGTGCAATTAAGGAAAAGTTCATGGACTAAAATGCATTTTCGAAAAAGTACAGGGGCTAAAATGTAATTTCCAGAAATTTCAGGGACCTATCTAAAAATTACCAGGATTATGCTGACGTGGCAGACACGTGGCGCTGACTGGATGCACACGTGGCTGCTGACTGGGCGTGGTAGGCTGACATGGCGCTGACTGGGTGCTGACTGGGCGTTGACTCAGCGCTGACGTGGCGCCTACGTGTCTCGTCTTCTTCCTTGGACAGCGCGTGCGGCGCATTAAGCGAGTGGGCGCGCGTGAGGCAACTTCTGTGAGGCGCGTGCGGCGTTTTCCAAGCTCCGTTTGATCGCCGAGAAATACCACCGTGCTCGTCTCGACGTGAAAAGTCTGATGGTATGCTCAAAATCGATTTTCGACAACTTTCGTCGGAACCGACTTTCCGAACCGAAGCTCTGTTTCTGAGTTTCGGGATCCCACCGTGGAACCTTAGCTCTGATACCACTTGTTGTGATAAAACACACACAATAAAGGTGAATTGAGAGAAAACTCTTCTTTATTTCTCACTAAACAAAGAATTACAAAGCTTACAAATCCAAGCTTTACAAAAAACTCTCAAACACTTTACTCTCTATTATACACTCACTTATGAGTTCTGGGATTTATGGGATGATGAAAAATGGTCTGGGAGCTCCCTTTTATAGTGCTCAAACCGTGTGAACAGTGTCACACGGTTTGGCAACTGGCATGCAAACTTGGTATCTGCCGGCTTCTTCACTTTCCAGTTTTCACACGTCTTCCTCACGCTTTCGGTGTGCCAAGCTGTCTTCAACAGAGTGAACTCAAGATAGACCTGACAGGAACTCCACTCATTCTGAGTGACAATACAAGTACAGCAGCCATTGCAACCAATCCCGTACATCACTCAAAAACAAAACACATTGAGATTGATCTCCACTTCTCAGGGTCAGGGATGATCAAATTGCATATGTCTTAACCAAACCATTGCCCTATTCAAGGTTCAGCCATTTCAGAAGCAAACTTAAGGTGCTGTCTAGAACCTTAAGTTTGAGAGAGGGTGTTGAGAATAAGACAGGTGCTGCTGAGGATGAAGAAGAGCAGAGAAAGCAAATGAACTATACTGCTGTAGCATCTGATGTGCATCTGATTACACAGTCAGCAAGCCACATTGACAATTGGAGCATGCTCACACGTGAAGAAAACAATGACATGGCAATAGTGACCTGGAAAATCTGTATAATAGATTCTGCAATGTATTTCACTCACCAATGATTGGTTCAATGAAAGAGAGGCAATGATTGGCTAATGCAGCTGTTGCTTTTCAAAAAATTTGTTATACAAATTCACCTGTAATGTCTCTGATCTTGGCCTATATATTGAGATCATTATCAATGAAAAATACAAGCTTCATTTCAAATTCATTCTTGTGCTCTCATCATTCCGTTTTGCTGTGCTATGTTTTGATCTCTCTAATTTTTCCAACTAAAATCATAATTTAGCTTCATTTTTTATTCGATAAAATTAATATTAAGATTCATTATGTTTTCTAATATGATCACATTTTTATTCTTTTGAATGGGGTGTTACAGTGGAAATAAGAATCAAACTTGTAAATGACAAACATATGTACCGTAAATTTTGGTGAAGTGGCAGTACAAGGAACTTATAAATCTACAGTCAACACCAGCGGCGAGTCACCCTCGTCAACAACAAATGTCTTTACAATCTTCTTGCAGATGGTAGCAATTTCAATTGTGTATGTCCCATGAAAGCCTCTAAATGAAAATTCTCCTTGCTCATCAATATGTCCATGAGCTTGAGACAGCCACTCGTGTTTAAGATCGAGGAACCTTTTACCAGCTTCATTGATGTCACCTTCTGCATTAACCAAATGCGCATTGTCACGGCTCATAAACAACTCCCAGAATCCCCACAGCATTATTCCTTCCACAGCCGGGTGAGCAAAAGCTTCTCGAAGCATGACTTCAAGATCATCCCCTCTAATATATTCATTAATGGAAGACACATCAAGCTCCGTAAACCAGATTGGAAGTCCTAGAATGCCTAATTTATCCAAAGCAGAACAAACAATCGGTCCCACTGGACTGTCGATATGTCCTTGAATTCCAATTCCTCCCACAGGGGCACCTTGCTGTTGCAAATCAAGAATTTGTTCTATGTACTTTTCTGGAGATGATCTTGTGTCACTTCCATCTTCAACATGATAATCATTCACAAACAAAATGGCAGATGGATCTAGCTGGTGTGCAGTCTTAAACATATTTGCTCGGATATCTTTCCCCAACCTATCTTGGTAGAATGATCCATGCAGCATCTCATTGTTAACATCATAGTGCCTGAACTTCCCCTTGTAACGTGTGAGAAGGCCTGTCAGGCGATTTTGAACTGCTGTCATCAAGTCATTTTTGTTTAGTGATTGGATCCAGGGCTGCACGGTGTCCTTTACTTCCCAGAAGATACAATGACCTCGAGTTTCTATGTTGTGGCTCTTGCACAGGTCTAACATATCATCAGCATCCTTATAGTTGAGGTTTCCTTGTTGTGACTCTGTCCAATACCACTTCAACTCATTTCCGAACACAGCCCAGTTGAAATATTTTGTCAAGAAATCGACAAACTCTTCATTGTCTATCTGTGATCTATTTATGCATGAACCAATAGGAAAACTGTTTTGCGTTTGTTTCACTTTCACAAAGGTGCCAAGCATGCTGATGGAATCCAGTCCTGAGAATTTAAGAATGACATCACGCTTACGAATCTGCATTACAGAAAATGAGAATTAATTAAAAACAGAAATATGATAACAGAAAATCTCTGCTGGAAAGGAATTGCTTCACTTTAGAAGAGATTAAAATGTAAGTAAGAGAATTTTACCTTATCAGTCTGCCTCCTCAAATGTTTAAACCTTGCCTCTCGGTCAACAGGAAAAATCTGAAGACCAGCAACCATTAAGTCAATACCTGAAGCAGGACCTTGGACATAAACCATTACCTTCAATGGTTGCTTCTCAATCCTAAAGGACCCACCAATTTCGTGCCACCTATTGTCGTTTATCTCAACTTGTCCTCCATTGACCCACTGGCTGTCCACACCTAACGCGACATTTACATTTTGAGGACCGGTTCCTCCAGAACCAATTCGAACCCATGCGGAAACTTGATATGTCAAAAAAAGTTTCAGTTTTTCTGTGATAATTTGAGCTGGACCCATCCAAGTCTGTGAACGATTTGTCACAAGTATATAGCGGCCACTTAAGGGTTCATGAGGTCCCATGGAATCTCTTGCCATTGGAGGGAGTATATGCGGTGAGCCAGTTCCAAGACTTAAAATGCAATTACCAAGAGGAAACCACCCATTGGTGCCATCACTTAGTTCACTGTTGGTGATTACGTTAACTCCAAAGGCTTGGTTCTGCAAAGAAAATTCGAAAGCCAACATTGAGTGCGTAAAACACCCAGGATTGAGCATTAAAATGTCGATTCTACAAAAACTTCAACCAAAACATAGCAGAGAACATTCGAATAAAATTTTCACAATTTTATCTAATTATTCAACGAACCTCAATAACTGGTGGAGGTGAAGGCGGGAGTTTCTCTGCATGCTTTACTACAAAGCTATTGAGAAGAATATCAGTGCCAGGAGGTGGACCTTCTAGATATATAACTACTCTTGCTGGAGAACCATTAAGTAGGAATTTTCCTTGCAGCTGTGCCCAATCTTTGTCGGTTGCCTGTACACTGCCAAAGAAACCAGTTTATTTTCAACAGTTCCAGAACTTGTAAAGCTGAACTACTTACAACTATATCAAGAGCATATTCAAATAAACAAAAAAGAAATGCTTTCTGTCTTGAACGGAGGAAAAGATAATTATTTTCAAGAAAAACAGAGAGGTTAGTGTGATGCCTTAAAAGGATCAGGTTTGTTTAAGATAGCTGTTGCAGAAACAGCAAATTAAAAACTGTAAATATTTATGATATGGAAATAAAAACTAAAAGCAGAAACCTACTTGGCAATGCCTATGTACTGCTCACGTTGATTTGGTGTTTGGACCCATAAAGTTGCCCGTACAGTTGCAGTAGTGACGTTGTTACCAAAAATACGAACTACAGCAAGAACATCATAAGCAAGCTTTCGCTGCACTCTTCCCGTTATCTCCTGCTGAATTCCATTCCAGCTTTGTGTGCGTTCCGTTGCAGATGCAAAAACCTTTCCTGACTGTGGGACTATTTTCCCATCCGCCATAGAATCATGTAAGAGGATTTTGCAGCCTCTTCCAGACCAATTATTGAGGCCATCCTCAAATTTGGGGTTTAGGATAATGTTCTCATCTCCAGCACTGTCACATCTTATGCTCTTATTCTTTCAAAATAAAAAATAAAAAACAATCAGGATAATCAATGTTCAGTGATAGAAAATACTGTGGGTGAAACATTTTTGCAGATTGCCTAAGGTCGAAATTTTTATAAAAATGACTCTTGCAACTAAGTTTTAGAAGCAGATAAGGATCACTCTCTTCAAGTGTATAATAAAGTTTGTTGCTTAAAATCAAATAGAGGCTGCACTAAGTTTAAAACTTATTCAGTCCATTTATTCATATTTTCGATCAAAGGTCCTAAAGTTGAGATTAGATTAGGCCAGAAGAAAAATACCTCAGACTCACTAGGACTGGAACAGGTAATCATCACTGATCTTATGAGAAGGTCCACTCCAGGTGCAGGTCCTTCCAAATAAAAGACAGTCCGATCAGGCACAGCTGACAATGAGAATGTGCCTTCCAACTTTTCCCACTTATCTTTTGATACCGAAGTCCTGCATTAGTAGTTACAATTACCACATATATCGTTTTTCGATATAAAAAGGAACCATGACAAAATGAAATCACAGAATTCATTACTTTCCAATAAACAAATAACTTGTTTCTGAATCTCGCTGGTCTAGCTTCAAAGTTGCCAGGACATCAGTAGATCCTTGAAGAGACCCAGATGCTCCAACCCAAGCTGAAACAACATAAGAAGAACCAGGAGAAATTTTGCTTGTGATATCTTGTTCCAGTCCCTGCCAGCACTCCTTACGATTTGTAACAACAGCATGATTACCAACTGAGTTTGCTGATGTTCCTTCTGAGTAATGCGACTCCGCTGAAGCGACAAAAGCATGACAGCGATTGGGGTGCCATGAATGCAGCCCCATAGAGAAGTCGTTGTTGATTATAATATTAGTAGCAGTGCTAGAGCTTAAATTGATTTTGTTATGTTCCGCAATCTGTCAGCAAAAGCAGAAGTCATGAAACTTAAACAGCGAATATACGCAGCGTCATGAACTTTGTTAATTAAGTAATTAACAAGCTCAGAACACCAAGTGACAACAAAAATTATTGAGAAAATATGCAATATAATGAGAGCTTCAATTATAAAGCTAAAAGTTTTTAAACTGACACAGCTTGACACAAACATTAAGTGGCTAAACCCAACACATCATTTGCAATCAAATTTGGGAAGTGAAGAAGAAATTTATTAAGTCAGATAAATTGCTTCAAATGGCTAGGGCATTTGATGACAAATACTGTACAATACTCTGTGCAATCTTCAACGCCTCTGATGGCATTTAGACCAAAACTGCATTACTGACATATAATGCTGACATTATCTCACCATAATTCAAATTAAACCACTGTATTCAGCTTCCTTGGATGCAATTTCAGTTCATACTAAGCAAAGACACTGATTTACAATATTGAAAATTAAATCATAAAACGTCAACCCACATATCTGTGATTTAAAGGTCAATTGAAAATCAAAACCTATTAAATTAAAATTGGTATTTCCCTTAATTAATGAGTAAAATTTTCCTCAATATTGAAGTTGATTAACGATTTGAAAACATGAAACACCCATCAAGCCATGACAAAACAAACAAGCAAAAAAAAAAAAAGAAACCCCATGTCAGAACTAATCAATGAATATAAATTTGTGAAACAGATAAACATACCCACACAGAAGAATTGCCATTGCCATTATCCATGTGTTGGCTTTCCATGGCTCCTCTTTTTCTCTAGCAGTCACAGAAGTAGTTAGTATTACAAAATGAATATCACCATCTACCCAATTTGGTCCCCCAAAAAAAATAAAAAATAAAAATAAAAATAAGAACGTGCAGAAATTAGTACCTGATCAGGATGCTTTTGCTTTATAATAAAAGGGGTATTGGAATTGGAAACTGGAGTTGTGAAGCAGCAAGTGAAAACCCTCTTCATATTTATAGCGACCGTTTAAGATTTTCAAGTGAAGTTTAAGAAAAGCGCGGGAACAACGGACCAAACAGTCAATCAAACATCTTCTGCAAAACCCAGTTGGCTTTTGTCTGGGTTTATCCAAACACAATTAGAATATATGTAAAAAATGATTATTTTATTACTTTTTTTTTTTTTTTGGGTATAATAAAAGTTCCCCTTCTCTGCAAGGCTAAGGCTGCTGAAGCTTCTATGTGATGAGTTGCTTTATCTTGCAGCCTGGGGTAGCCTCAACTGGGCTTCAATGCTTGAATTGGAATAGAAGATAGAAAGTTTTATAAAAAAAAAAAAGCTTATTTTCCATTTTCAATGGTTCCTTGCTTCATAGACTTTGACTACAAGGAAAAAAAATTATTCCTTTTCTTGAAAATTAGGTGAAATGGGTTTTCAGTTGGTACGATCCTTCACCATCGTTCATCATAAAAATTGCTTTGTTCAGTTTAGTAATAATCAACAAGACAAAGAACAGCATTTCAAGTAGTGAAACAAATTTGATAATTAAAATTTAAATAATATATAAATTAAGATTAAACATTTCTTTGTGAATTGTGTAGTTGAATTCCAGTTTGATAGTCTGCAAAAACCTGAGAAGTGAGATTTGGTATTATACTTGTCGATAATATTACCACCATCTTCTAGAATAACGGTGGCTCACTCGCATTAAGTTTTTCCAACTTCGGCCTAACTATTTTGTTCATTGCTCTTCATAAATGCCCATTAAAATTAGAAATTAATTTGTTATAGAATTTAGAAGGGAACCACACTCGCAAGTTTATTTAGGAAAAATGAGATATAATTATCTTGCAAATTTAGTTGTGATAGAGATTTGAATATTTAATTAAAAGTAAATAAAGAGAAAATAATAATTTGGAGATAAACTTTATAAGCGATAAGAACATAAGGTCGTAACTTCACATAAGCATGCACGGAATGAGTTCAGGCACTTGTCATTCAATTAAGTTGTTACGAATTATTAACCTAAAATACTAAATTATTTACAAGTCTCTTTCGATGGTCAGGTAAATATATTTGGATTTAACGCAATTAACTATATGTTTATGTCAATTAACTTAAACTAAATTCATTACAAATAATTTTTAATATTGGCTACGCATGCCCTACAGGTATATGTTTATCTTGAAGGAAAATCTATTCAAAAGAACTAGATTACGCGCTATTATTCTCACAGCTAACCCAAATTTCCTCCGTCGAGTTTATAAGGATTTACCAAGATTATTCTATTGTTAGCCAGATAAATAAAATATGCATTCAATACAGAGAATAATAAATAATAAATAACAAGCTCAAATTTTTTTTTTAAAAAATATATAAATTAATTAAATAACATACTTAAGTTCTATTATAACCCTAAATTAATGATTAAGCTACTAATGATATTCAAAAAACTCATGCTAATCATTATTGATATAAAACAATGACTCATAAAATATAAACTAGAGAGAAAATGAAGAAAAAACTATCATTTGTAGTCTTCGTCTTCAATCTTCAGCACCAGTTAAAGCACTTGTCATTGTCTTGTTCTGGGAGCTCTTTTATGCTTTGGGACTCCAAAATTGTGTTATGAGTCTTAATTATAGGTTTTGAAATGAACTTGTGCTTATATATGAGGTTCGAGGTTCCTTTCTTGTTAAAAATTGGATTCAGAATGAATTGAGGGCTGATATGCGCATCGCGACTTGTATATTTTTCATCGGTGCGTCGCGACGCGTCAGTAATGGCGCAGTCTATTCGATTTTTGTTCTTTGGCACCGTCGAGACGCGTTGTCCAATGTCAAGACGCACTGGTGACTATAAAATTTGCCCCAAATGTGACTCATTTGATAGTCATATTATTACTTTTCGATATAACAAATATGACTAAATTATCAGTCACCCAATTGATATTAACATTGTGATTGTGGATGAAAAAGTGATTGTGACTAGGGATGACAAAAATCTCGTGGAGATTGGGGCCCGCGGTGGTTTGGTATGTTAAGGGTATATATGATGATAATTTTCTATACCCATTTTTCAGATTGGTCGGACACAAGTATTGACATCATCATTCAAATATAAGTAAATCTCTACGTAAACGAGGCATAACCGAACCGACCGATTAACCGAAATTAAACCATATATATATATATATATATATATATATATATATATATATATATATATATATATATATATGTATATTAACTCGTGCGAATTCTTTAATTTTTTAGAGTTAAGATAGTTTGCATATAAACTCTCAATTGGTTGTAATTATATTGATTTGATAATACTACCCGAAAATAAAATTGATAAAATTCAAATGACAAACTGCATTAACAGCTTAGTTTTGACTCTTTTTAATTTCTATCAAGAATTTAAAGGTAAAAATACATAAAATTTCAAATGTGTAGATTTTGCATCGTGGTGGATTCGTGACTCTTAAAATTTCTAACATGGCGGGTTTGGAAGGAAATCTGAGGCCGTGACAATCATCGAGGGTTTAAAAAATATATCTCTCGCATGTAATTAAATTAGATATATTTAATCAAATGTTAGTTAGAATCGGTCTTTTTAGAATCAGATATGTGATCAAATTAGTGATCAAAAAAATTTAATGCGTCAGTGGTTCGACTGGTTGAAACATTTCGAAAAAATCGGTAGAACTGACCTACATCATATATAATTTTACTAATTAAAAATTATAAAAAAATATTAAATTTTAATTTATTGGATTGGTTAATAACCGAATTAACCATGACCGACCAAAATATAATGGTTAATTGGTTAATGGTTATGTGTCATAAATTGGTTAAATCGGTCACACTTTTATTTAACCGAAAATTTCGGTTACGGTTAAAAATTCAAGGATTAACCGACCGAACTGACCGATGCACACCCCTAAGGGATATAACATTGTGACTGAGTTCTTTATGACTTAAGTAAAATGTGATTATGACTATACTCAATATGACTGAGGATCGGCAATGTAGCTAAGAAAATTAATGTAACTGAGACACATATAACACAACTTTAAGTCATCAATGTGATTGTGATGGAATTCAATGGAAGTATGTGCGACACAAAAATTTTAGGGCTCATTTCGATATTGTGTAAGTCTGAATTTAAAAGTGGTTTGTTAATCAAAGTTGTAGGCATGTATGTTAAGTGTATGTATATTTTTACATAGTGTAATTTTTAGGCTGGGAAAAGGCGATATGATTGTTTGAAAATAACTAATTTGAAATTATTATTCTCTTATAAATATAAGTCATTTATTATTATTTTTTCGTCGAAACATATAAACATTGAATCTTATTTTAATATTAATGATCTGTAGAACGATAATATGTATTTTTTTACGAAACACTTTATATTTTGAGAGATATTTATATTTAAATAAAAGTGGAAAAAAAAAATTAAAACACACACCCCACTAGACGCATGAGGGTGTGTTTGGAAATTATTTTTTCAAAGAAAAATACTTTATTGGTTAATAACTTGTCTCATTTAGTTATTTTATTATAATATGATTAAATATAAATTAGGAAATTATAAACGAACTACTTCCAGTTAAGTGAAAATACAGACCACCTCTAATGATTTCTAACAATGACACTGCAACACATCGAGTTTAGATTTAGTATCACATAACCACTTTGCTATTAATTGTAAGTAGATGAATATTGAATGGGGGTCGGTTTAGTTGTTTGTATTTTTTATAATGATGGTTATATGTAATAAAATTAGTTTTTTTTCAAAACTCGGCCCAATTTTTTAAGATCCTTAGTGCCAGGTCGACTCAAGCATGTTGATGATAATAATGTATAGGAATGACACTAATACTCTTGGGGATGAGACTTTTAGAGTCCTGATACGTTAAGGTCAAATATGATATAATTTTCTATATATATTGGTTGGACGGACCGTGTGAACGGATATTGAACGAGGTCTAGTATAATTTTATGTTTTTTTTTTTATGACAGTAGTTACATATACTTTCACGTAACTGAAGGTGGTGTATAGATAATTTGTTAAATTAAATGTGGTGCATCGATAATTTTCTTTCACAATATAACTTAAATAGAACAGTTTGACATAAATATCATTATGACATCGACATCATCATCATCTTAACAACGTTAATGACAAAGTGATTCTATGACACTAAATACAAACTCGAAAGATTGCAGTGTCACATAGGGGTGTCAATTTGGGTCAGGATTCGTTTATTCGTTCGATTCGATTCGCTTTAAAGCGAATAAGGGTTTGAAAAAATGGATTCGTTTAATAAATGGGTCAATTCGATTCGATTCGTTTATTAAACGAATCGAATACGAATTTAAGCTCATTAATTCGTTTATTCGTTTAGGATTCGTTTAATTATTTTTATTTACTAGTTCTTATTAATTTTCAATTAAGATTCGAGAAATTATAGCTAATTATCATAGAAAACGTAATATTTTCAATATTTGGTGAAGTATTTTTAGTAAATATATTAATTACATATTACATATGTATATATTATGGAGAATTAATGTAAATCAAGTATGGTAAATTATTTTATTAAATAATATCATTGACTAAACGAATAAACGAATATTCGTATTCGATTCGTTTAATAAACGAATCGAATACGAATCCTGATATTATGATTCGTTTAATAAACGAATCGAATACGAATCCATCACATTTTGATTCGATTCGTTTAGGATTCGATACGAATTCGATTCGTTGATTCGTTTTGACACCCCTAGTGTCACATAATTAGAAGTGTTCCCTTTGGCTAAATAATTTTTTTTCCTAATTGGGTTTTTAAAAATCAAATTTGTTTAAAAAAAAAAAATCAAACAACATAAGGCAATATAATATAATATATACTAAATTACCAATTCTATATTACAAATTTATTTGTTTACTGTGTTCTTACAACGGATTTTGAACAGACAGTAAACTGAATACAAAAGTACAATTAACAACAGTGATACAGTAATCAACAATACAAATAAAATAGAAGACAGTTGTAGGCAATAAAGCACAGATCAGCAACAGGAAGAATTCCGAGGCTTGTTGTGGCAACAATCTCCTTAAAACAAATTCGTCCCCTACGGATCGGTGCAGTAGAACGCGAGACGTTTGTTTCCCAGGATGCAACGGAAAAATAGACGAATTGGGCACCACCAAATCCGACTTCAACGAACAACCGAAGTGCTTGAACTCTCTCAAAAGATTTACTAAATTCCAATTTTCTCTTGTGTGTAATGTGTGTAATGTTAAAAAACGAAAACACTACTATATTAAAGAAAATAACATGCCAATTGAGTCTCATCAATGAGAGGCTGTACAGTTGTTGTAACCATCAAGTTGATTAATGTCATTAATCTCAAATTGTAACCACAAAGATGATTAATTGTCATTGATTCAACTGTTATGGAACATAAAAAGGCTTGGAAAAAATAAAGAGACATCCAAAAATTGGCTGGGCCAGGCCCGCTCAATTTGGTCCGGCATTCGTGTACGCAGGTGCACACGAGCCAAGCTTGATTCGGATTTGATTTGCACCCCCCCCGCGCACGTAGAGAGAGCCTCTATCCTTACAACTTTTACCCATCTACATATGAGCAATCATATATAAGCATAATATTCCCTCTATAGCTTTCCCATATGGGACAAGCTTATTTTTCTTTATTTTCCAACACCAATGGGTGAACTTTGAGCAACAATTTCTCATTCACCAAAGCACCATTTTAAGCATATGAATATACCATTTCGAAGTACTCACGGAGGAGTATTCGAATCATTCAATAACAACCACTAACACGAAGTGGACCATGCTTAAAATTGAGCCTCAAAATGCTTATGAATAAGCATTTTCCAACATTCTAGCATGCCAACAATGACCAGAAAAAAGTCATGGATTCCTACCAATATTGACTAAGACTACACATGGTTTTTCTACAACTTGCTCCATATTTTTTCGTTGTTTAATATTTATTTAAGAAAAATGATAAAAATATATATATATATATGAATGATGGAAAAAAGATAAAAATTACGTCAAAATGATATCATTTTAGTATTATTTCAAAAATAAATAATAAAATAAAATCGAAATAATATTATTTTGAGGCGATTTTTATCATCATTCAGTCACTCATCGATTTCTTTATCACTGTTCTACTGCTCTTTATTTAATCATTTGTTACGGCAATTGTAGAATACAAAACGCTGGATGAATTGGAAACCAAGAAGTGAAAGTACAATTAGACTTCTAGAAACCTTGTAATTTTGTCGAATTCATCCGATACATGTTTCACCAGTTCCTACGATTAGAAGAATCCACAAGAAATTTTAATAATGACCCACTAAAGTATATTAATTACAGAAATAACTTTTTATTTTATTAATGAATAAACAATTTTCGGATCAAAATACACCTAAAAACTTCTTACTCAATTTCAATCTAATAATTAAATATAAAAAAAAATCTAACAATTCAATATATAATCTCAATTTTTCTTCTACTATCATTATGTATTATATTTGTACGTTAGGTTTTTATCAAAATAATCATTTTAATGATTTATTATAATGAAAAATACTTCCTATCAATTAATAAATTGGAAAGATAATTAAAATCCAACGAAAATTATCGATTCAAGATCTTGAAGAAGAAATCGGAAAAAAAATCGTCAAAATAATCACCTAAGCGTCTAATGGTCGCTCAATTAAATTACATGTCAGGCGACTTCATTGATCGACTAGACAATTTTTATTTTTATTTTTGATTTCGTTTTCCAGATAAAAAATCATTCATTTTCTTGGATTTTAAATTTTGTTTTGATCTATTAACTTATTGTAAACATATTCTATTGTAATATGTTATCAAAAATATTGTTTTTCTATAAATTCACTTACGGAAGGGATGATTTATAATGGAAGGTACGACGGTGGCAAAAATCAAAATTGAAATTGAAATTGAAGCCATCTCACGTGACTCATCATGTGCGTGCATAAATCTATTTAACCAAAAACGACACAACAAATCCCGCGTTTTATGAGGAGGAGGATCGAAGAAGAAGGTGATGATGAAGAACCAAGAAATTAGAAATAAGAATAAGAATAAGAACAGGAAGAATGCAAAGTCTCGGTACTTGGCAAAGCTTTCGTGTTTGCGAACCGAACCGGATGGAAATGGAAATTTTGACATGCAGGTCCAACCAATTGAAAATGGAGGAGATGATATTCGTCCCAAACCGGCTCACCTTGTTGTTATGGTCAATGGCATTATTGGCAGGTTAGTTAAGTTTAATCATATTGCCAGAATTCTTTCTCTCAAGATTACAGATTTGATTTTGATTCATTATTATTATTATTATTCAAATTGTTTCTGTGTGTATTTTTTAGTGCTCAAAATTGGAGATATGCTGCCAAGCAATTTTGCTTCAAGTATCCTGAGGATGTTATAGTTCACTGTGAGTTTTATAACTTATTATTTCAAATTCATAAGTTTCAGGGCCCTCAGTGAAGTAAAAGACATAGGAATCTTGTATGTGTAAGTACTAAATTGGATTAATGGATTGATTGATTTTGCATTGCAGGCAGTGAGTGTAATTGTTCGACGCTGACGTTTGATGGAGTTGATGTTATGGGAGATAGGTTAGCAGAAGAGGTGTGTGTTTATGGTCTTGCTTTTTCTTTTTTTTTTAAACCTCAAATGCTGTTACTTTGTTTCAGTTTTGGATTAGATTAATTCTGCACATGTTTGAAAGAGTTGAGTTGAGTTGAGTTGAGTTGAGTTGATGCAATAATGGGTTGGAATTTACAAGGGTGTTTCTTTCTTTCTTTTAGGTAAGATTAGTCATAAAACGACACTCGGGTGTTCAGAAGATCTCATTTATTGGTCACTCTTTAGGTGGCCTTGTTGCAAGGTATGCTATTGCCAGGCTTTACGGACGAGATGTCACCGAGGAACTTCCCCAAGCAAATGGAGAATGTAGGGCTGATGAATCTGAAGATCCATGCCAGAAAGATAAATATAAAGGAAAAATTGCTGGGCTAGAGCCTATGAATTTTATAACATGTGCCACTCCTCACCTTGGCTCAAGGGGTCATAAGCAGGTGATTTCTTTGTACCTTGAATGGACTTAAATCTTTTTGTTTTCCCCTTGGTGTTAGTTATTTTCCAGAGTGTGGATTTACCAATACAACATTACATACTTTCTATTGGCCTCACTTACATATAGTTTTCGTCTATGTCATGGCTTTTCCTTTTCAGGTCCCAGTGTTTTGTGGCTTTTCCACCCTAGAAAAAGTAGCAGAACGTGGTTCATGGTTACTTGGTAGAACTGGAAAACATTTATTTTTGACTGACCGTAATGAGGGCAAACCCCCTCTTCTTCTTCGAATGGTCGGTGATTGTGAAGACCTTAAATTCATGTGAGTATTTATAAACTTGTCAGGTTGATTGCTAATGCGAATCCCCTGATTCCTCAACTTTTAATCATCTCTTTCTTGTGTCTGCAGATCTGCTTTGCAGTCCTTCAGGCGTCGTGTAGCTTATGCAAATGCACGTTTTGATCGTATCCTCTTACTTTTATGTGCACTAATCCTGATATTACAATGGTCAGCAATAGTTGAACTTAAGTGACCAGGTGGATTTTTCTGCTTCTTTGGAACACTCGTGCAATCTCTTCTTAACAGATCTTTTACTCATAGAAAGAACTTAACTCTCTTCTTAGTCCTTGTGGGATGGAGTACATCATCTCTACGGCATCCAAATGAGCTCCCAAAGGTAATTATGATCCTTATATTGGAAACTCCTAATGTTATCATTTGTCATTCTCACAGCGATTTCTTTGTCTTTCGCTTTTTCAGAGACGTCATCTTAAGAGAGTTGAAAAATACAAACATATTGTAAATGTAGAGATGGCAAAAGCTGTGGGTTCTCAAAGAGAAGTCCATTTAGATACCATAGCAAACAGAAGTGAGACTACTCATATGCAAGGTTTGTTAATTATTTGTTTCTTCAAAATTAATTAAAAATATTGCTCTGTCAATAACTCTTTATGGTTTTCTTGATTGTAAACTTTTATATCTCACGTAGCACTAGTAGTAATAAGCTGTTAACAAATCTTTATTGAGTTTAGTCATGCCCTCATAGGATCCTCCGGGGATTGAAACTTTAAATAACTACATTGAAAGAAATATCATACATAACTATGCAGTTTATTCACTCTCAAATTTGAAATACATGCATAAATTATGAGCAAACTTATTTCTTTGCAATTGGATACGTGTTCACACAAAAAAGTTGTCTGCTTCCTTTTCATATGGTTATGTAGTCATATCCAGAAGTTGCTAACTGGTCATAAATGTGAGGAACAAGCTCAGTTACTAGAATAGTTACAGATGGATCAATTTTTTTAATATACTATCTTATAAGTATTCTTCAAACATTCATGATATTGAAAACGAGATATGTTATTTGCAACAAATCACTCATTCACTTTATTTGGATGAGAATCTTGGGTTAGATTGACCACTAGATCACAGTTTATTTTTTTTCCTTCTATGCTGAGAAGTGAGAAATTGTGAACTGTAGGCTTAAACAAGGGAGTTAGATCTTATATGGTTATTGATGTGCTAAAGGTGAGTCACGTTAAGGTGAATGATGAAGACTTTAGACAGCCCACTAAAAAAATTTCTGAAAAGGATTGGAAGAGTTTGAATGGATTTTGACTCTGAAAAGGTTGAAGAGTGAATCTGATAATGCATCAGCATTAGGAAATAAGGATAAGGGAGTGGAATAAAATGCAGAGAAAATAGGTGTTGGTTTAACTTCTGTTGTTGGAAACCTATAAGCTTCTAATTAGTTTCATCAAGTAAAATCTGTCATCCTTCTCTTAACTTCAGAATACTGGATATTATTAGAAGTTGCGGAATCACTCATTTGCATTTCACACCTGGACCGTATGATTTTATTCCTTTGGCATCTGAGTTATCTCAAGTTCTACTTGAAAATAATGGTTAGTAAAATAATTCTTACCTTGTAGACATAATGCTCCGTCCTCTTTGATAGAGCTTAATACTAAAGGTTTGGACAATCACCTACGAGCTTAAGCTTTTGTGTCAAATAGCATAGTTTTTGTCCCAAATGGTAACTTAACAAAATATTAAAGCTAGTTTTCATCAAGTGGTCCACCCATGTGATTGCATTTGACGCTGGTTCTATCTTCAATCTCTATTTGGGCTCAGTGTAACCGTTGTCTTTGTTTCATCTTCTATATCTAGTTGCATCTGTTCCATGTGGTTTAATGTCAGCTTGAGCTTTTGGATCAAGCAGTAACTTAACACTTTTAACTCGCAATTGTAGAGGAAATGCTCAGAGGATTAACAACTTTGAGCTGGGAACGGGTTGACGTCAACTTCAGTAGAAGCAGGCAAAGATTTTTAGCGCACAGTACCATTCAGGCAAGTTTTGCAATTCTCTTAGAATTTCATATAGGAATTGTAGTTTTTCTGTGCGCTTTTAGGTGCATGAAGTAAGCATTCAGTAGCCAGACTTGTGTGATTCTGCTTCTGCAATGCAAAAGAATTGCATTTTACATTTTTTTCTCCTTCTTTTGTTCAGGTAAACACCTACTGTATCAATTCAAATGGAGCTGAGGTGATCCAACATATGATTGACAGTTTTCTCCTGTAAATGGTCTCAACTCTAGTTTCATTACACAGAATTTTTTTTTTTTTTTTTAATTTTTAATCCAGAGGTATTGGAACATGTTGGTAAAGTACCTGTCTGATAAAAATGTTAGTTCAGGCTAAAGGTCATAACCAATATATAAGCCTTATGGTCCTGTTTAGGGATGGCAATTTTACCCACAAACCCGCAAAAACCCGCCCGTAATGGGTAGGATTTGGTAATATATTAGTGGGTGCGGTGCGGGTTTGGTAATTTAAAGCAGAACCCGCTGCGGGTACAGTGCGGGTTTGGTATTTAAGAAAAAAAATGCGGGTATCCGCATACAAGCAATATTATTTTTTATTAATTAATATTTTTAGGACAATATAAAAAATCTTCATATAAAAACAACTAACAAAACCTAAACCTAAAACCAGTGTTTAAAAAAACGGTTGAGGCGGCCGCCTCGAGGCGCCGCCTCACCGCCTCGCGGCGACGGCGCCTCGAGGCGGCCGCCTTATGCGGTTTTTCTGAGGCGCCCGCCTCTCTGCTGTGAGGCGGCCGCCTCAGGCCGCCCGCCTCTCTGCTGGTGAGGCGGCCGCCTCAGGCCGCCTCACGCAAAATCGGGGTGAGGCGGCCTGAGGCGGCCGCCTCACCAGTAGAGGTTTTTTTTTTTTTTTAAATTTTCTAAAATGAAACGACCAGTTTTGGGCTTCCAAAACGTCGTCGTTCCATTGAACAACTGAGTGGCAGTAGAGCACTTGCACAAAAAATGAGCAGAGACCAAAGTAAGTTAATCTTGTACAAATAATGCAATTTATATAATCAAATTAAAAAATAATACGACTTATGTTATTCGTAAGGGAAAGGGAAAACTCCACAATTAGTGGATGAAGACAATACAAGTGAAGGAGGTTCTTTGGATGATGACAGATTTTGACCCAAGCTTCATGCCGCTAGACACTAATGATAGCTTATTTAGGGATTAGTTATCAATAATTTTTTGAACATACTATGAATTATGAAGAAAGTAATGTATTTTGGATTACTTATCAATAGTTTTTTGAACATACTATGAATTATGAAGAAATGAATGTATTTTGGATTATTTTTCCGATTTTCGGATCGAGGCGCCGCCTCACCGCCTCGAGGAGGTCCGCCTCGCGCCTCAATGGCCGGCGCCTCGAGGCGCCGCCCCGTATTTTTAAACATTGCCTAAAACACTAATCCACAGTTCCACACTCCCACTCAGCCGCAGCCCGCAACCTGCCCAACTGAAGATTTTTTGC
Organism: Zanthoxylum bungeanum; assembly: GCA_019454045.1. Lineage (NCBI taxonomy): Eukaryota > Viridiplantae > Streptophyta > Magnoliopsida > Sapindales > Rutaceae > Zanthoxylum > Zanthoxylum bungeanum. The sequence goes on from SKCR01030216.1 coordinate 132,118, forward strand.
ATGACTATTATTGTTTTTTTTTAATCACACTTGTTAATAAAATTATAATGCAAACATTTGGATTAAGTTCACATAATCAGAAACGGGAGGGGAGCAAAATAAGCTAGTGTTTGCTGCAACTTTAGTAGCTTTCCTGCTTCTTCATTACACTTACACCACTTGAGCCTTGTAAGCATCACTTTCATTACACTTAGCATAAAAAAATATGACCAAAGGTTGGTGATTACTTTTTAGCTTATTGTCTATTGAGTTGGCTAATTTAGATCATTATAATTATGAAGGGAAGAACTCGTTTTAATTATGTTTATATGAAAAAATAAACATATGGTACTGAGTTTTTCATATATATGTTATCTATGTAATGTATATACATACATTGCATGTTGTATATGTCAAATGAAAAACAAATATGAAAACTACATCTAGTAATTAAAAAAATTATATTATTAAAAACACAAAGTAATTCAATATTTTAAAAACCCGCAAAAAATCCGCTGGGTACCAGTGCGGGTTTGGTAATTTATTTTTATATGCGGTGCGGGTTTGGTAATGAAAATTAAAACCCGCAACGGGTATTAGGGGTGGGCGCGGTTCGGTTTGGTTCGGTTTTTGCTAAAAACCGAACCAAACCATATTTTACGGTCCGATTTTTTTACCTCTCAAACCAAACCATTAAATAACGGTTTGGTTCAGATTGAAATTTTTTTAAACCAGCGTTTACGGATTGGTTCGGTTCGGTTTACGGATTATTCTACTTAAAAAAAATCATCCACTTAAGTGAAGACAAAAAAAAAAAAAAGACTAGCGAACAAATAGTATGAAGTGCTACGGTGTAAGTTGTGACTCCAGAGAACACATGCACTCAATAGAGGATTGAAAAATGAGGCACAATTAATTCTTGTATTTTTTAAAAATTACCTCGAATAATGATGCTACCATAATTCTAATTAAGAGACAAATCCAACAGCTTACTTTCAAGAATAAACCATAAAACAAAAAAATTAAGAATAAAATTATTAACAAATAAATTTAAGAATAAAAGTATTAACAAAAAAATTAAGAATAAAAGTATTAACAAAAAAATTAAGAATAAAATTATTAACAAATAAATTTAAGAATAAAAGTATTAACAAAAAAATTAAGAATAAAAGTATTAACAAAAAAATTAAGAATAAAAGTATTAACATACTAATAAAAAGAAAACATAAAGTAAAATTAAAAGAAAAATGCAAATCTTTTTATAAAAATATATAAAATTTTAATTATAACGGTTCGGTTCGGTTTAACAGGTGCGGTTCGATTTAGCATCTGAACCGAACCGTAAACCGTTTGGGGTGGACTAATCCGAACCGCAAACCGAACCGTTAGAAAAAAAACTGTAAATTTGGTCTGGTTTGGTTCGGTTTGCGGTTTGGTTTGGTTCGGTCGGTTTTTTTGCCCACCCCTAACGGGTATGGTGCGGGTTTGGTAATTTATTTACATATGCGGTGCGGGTTTGGTAATGGAAAACCCGCACCATACCCTACCCACTGCCATCCCTAGTCCTGTTATAGTCCTGTTATAGAGAGACTGTTGACATGAATAGAATGTCCAAACTATATGAAACACTTGTAATTTTGCTTATTGATGTTTAATATATACAATGTGATGAATTGTTTTTTTTTTTCCTTTTATAATAGTTGTGAGGCCATATATAGGAAAAATTCCAAGATGCAACGGTGGTATATATCACTCATGTAATAACTCAATAATATCTTATCATGCGTATTAAAATATTAAATAAATAATAATTATATTTAATATAATTATACGTATCATATATTTATTAATTAATAGTATCACGTCATTCGTATTTTCGTTTGCATAAAAAAATTACTCCGAGTTAGAAATCAAAGGATTGGCAGTAATTGATGTCCATTCCAAAGCGTGCTGAATTTGGTAGTAAATTTATGTCCACGGTCATAGGGAGAGTTAACACAGACAGTCGGTTTGGGCTCTCGAATTTGATCCAAAATTAGGAGTCATGAATTCGGATAAATTTCAATTTTACTGTATAATATAACTTACGGGGGCCCCATTTTAAGAACTCCTCTAGGGCCTCAAAAAATTCAATACGACTTAGGACCGCTCCTGGATGTCCATTCCAAAGTGTTATGAATTTGGTGGTAAAATCATAGCCACTATATTAAGATGACGCATTTCATTGGCTCATAAGAATATTTAGAAATCTCGAATTATTAATTTTTTAAATTTTATTATTATTATTATGAAAATATTAAATTATACTGAACCGAATCGATAATTAAAAATAATTATAATTTTTTTTTTAAAAAAATCTAATGGTTAATTTTTTTTTTTTTTTTAAAATGAATAATTATAATTATAAATATTTTTATAATTATATCGAGTTGTGTCCACCGCTAATTCTCATTTCTTAAGCAATTACATTGATACCAACTTTGTTTTAGCATTTTTGGGAAATATATACAACTCTTCCCAAGCCGAAGAGAAAGTGATTGGTCCAACAGAGGTATCACGTCATCCATGCAACAAGCCAATCATCCATTGTCATGCCGCGCATGCTAAAAAATTAAAAAATAGGTATTAAATTAATTTGCTGGTGGTACCACGTCACTCATATCTCCATTGCACTAAATATTTACTCCAATATTAGTTGAGTTTTCGTTGAACACGATATTATTTGCATGAGCCCTACATAAAAGAATATTAAAGGAATTTCATTATTTCAATAATTATAATTAAAAGTACGATCCTAATTAATTTCAATTTTTTTGTGTGTCTATTATATTGATTCCTAATATAATAAGCAACGCATTGGGTAAGTCATCGACTACTTATATAAATACTCAATGCTTGACATATAAGCTCAGTTAAATCATTATTTACGAAATATTTCTGTTATATTATAGATTCTCTCATAAATCTGGATTAATTCTTTGATGTAACGAAAATATAATTGACACAGTATCACTAACAAATTAGTAAATAATATATATGATTTAATATCTATTTTTTAAATTATTATTTAATATATTAATGATAATTAATTATTAGATTATTGACTTGATGAATCATAATTGAATTTGAACGTCACGTGGAGTGACAAATTGAAAGATAAGATAAGAGAAAAGCCAAAGCCCAACAACCTAATCTCATGCGAATTGGCGAATCCCTATTTTAGAAAACTCTCCATCATTTGATTCTTGTGCTGTGTCTGTGATCTTTTCTCTGTTGCTGTTTTTTGTATTCTTTCACTCCCACTTGAATCTTGCCTCTTATTATATTTGCCGTGCTGTCCCTTTCCTTCTTTTCTCCATCTGCCTTTGCTGCTACACCAGTCCCATCGTTTTTTTTATGGTTCATGAAATGAAGTCAATGTCGTTCTCTTTTTTTTTTTTTCCCCTGCAATTATATAGCTCTGAACCTGTGAGACTTTGTAGGAAATCAAATTCTGACCCTCTTTCTATTAATCACCAAGGATTTGTACACACTGACTTCTCAAGAGAGAAAAATGGGCAGCTCTCAAAATTGTGTTTGTTGCCACAGAAAAAGAAACCTCAGTGTTTCCTTGCTCTTCCTCTTGATTTCAAGCTTGACACTAGAGACATTCATGGCTGAAGGCAGAGAAATATCCAAGCTAATCGAGGCTGCACAGGTATATATGTTTAATATATGTTCACATTATTCAACCAACATCATCAAATTTCGGAAAATAAAAAAGTTTGAAATTTTGATTCACAGAAAGGATCAGAAGAAGAAAAGATGGTAGGGTCGATGCCACCAAAATGTGAGAGAAAATGCAGCTCTTGTAGTAATTGTGAAGCAGTTCAGGTCCCAGTAAAAACAAAAGCAACTGATCATTTGTCAGCAGCAATTGCTTACTCAAGAAGTGATGATGATATTTCAAATTACAAACCCATGAGCTGGAAATGCAAATGTGGCAACTTGATTTTCAACCCTTGATGATACTTCGAATTCGATCGAACAACAAAACTTGTTCCATTAACCCAGCTCTGTATTTACCATTAAAGCTTGTGGAGTTACTTGTGTCTTTTGGCTCTGTAACAAAATTTATTTCTCTCTTTCTTTTCTTTCTTTCTTTATTTCTTTCTTTCTATAATGACATCATTTCATGGATATTATGACAAATGTAATTGATGATAAAATGGAAAATCAAAGAGACAACAAGTAGGGCAGGCTGGGCATTAATTACTTGGCCTTTAAGTATCAAGTAATTCAGACAGCTCTGCTGTCGTATCGTGCAAGATTTGTGCAGAAACAGAACACAAAGCCTGTGCAAATTACACAGCCCCACCTCGTAGGGATAAAAAATCTATGGCCATTATTTTTAGCCTTTTTGTTTACTTTTTCTTTTTTTTTTTTTTTTTTTTTTTTTTTTTTTTGGAAACGATGAAACCCCGCCACCAAATCACCCATTCTGGGCCGCGGCGCAGGTAAAACACCGGCTGTCACAGGCTCTTACAAGAAGTGCACCCCCTGGATTCGAACCCAGAACCTCAAGGTGAGATACTGGACCCTACACCACCAAGCCACACCCATTGGAGACTTAGTTTACCTATTAATACATACTTATATTTTTATCGGAAATAAATACAGGCGGTAGCTACAATGAGGTGTAGTTATTTTAGGTAAAAATATAAGTATGTCTATTATTTTTGTTAATAATATACATATGAGATGCAACCAAATGATTTAGTGTTAAAAATTACTTCAATCCCCCCCCCCCCCCCCTCCCCTTTTTTTTTTATTGATTCAATTGTTTTTCTTATATTTCTTATTTTTTAAACATATTTTTATTATCTCTTTCAATTTTATGATTATTTATTTTTTAATGATAAATGAATGATTTTTTTTAGATTAATTTAAAAAATAATTGTATATTTTTTATCCTTAATCATATGAAATATTAATTTTACTATAAAAAATATTTGAATTAATTAAAAATCGTTCATCTATTTTTGATTAAACTTTCTAGACGGATCCGAAACTAAACTGAGAAGCAGGTTTCCTTACCGTGGACATTAAATGAGAGAAGAATTATTTATTATCTTGTGGGTCTGATGTTATGCAGAGCAATAATTAAATATGATAGTTTTAGTGATATTTCAAACAGTTATAATTTTTTGTCAAAATTTATAAATTATTTGAAATAAAAATATCATGAGAATATAATAAATAATATCTCTTTAAAATGTCGTCGTATTGCAAAGTGAACTGAAAAGGGCTCAATGGCTCTCATCATCATCGTCATTAATGAGCTGGGCTGCTGCTTCCTCTTTTATCGCTCTTGAAATGCTCACGTCAAAATCTTTTCATAATCAGAGATGATCGCTGACGTCATAATACACCATATGAAAAAAAAACTTTTATGGCGCATAGTACCATATAGAATCATTAAATATGAAATTAATTTCATATTTATTAGTAATATTTATCTATTTAATAGTCAAATTGATATATTTATATTTAACGATTTTTGATATTCTAAGGTATCATAGTAGTGACTATCATTTATCCTTCTATTGTTTCTATAATAGTCCTTCATTTACCTCTCGATCTCAAATTTTTTTTTTTTTTTAAATTTATCCTTAGATATTTGATATTTTTGGATCATTTCTTTTATTTTAATTCAAATGTATTAATAAAGTTATGAAATTTAAATAACTTACTAATAATTGTTTTTAATTTATTTAATATAATTATTGACAAATTTTATTAATAAATATTTATTTTATATGGCATAATAGAGTGGACAAAATAAAAATACCGAGTTGATAAATCAAAATAATAAATAATAAATGATGCACATATTATAATGTTTTTAATATTTGTAATATCAACAAAATAAGAAAATACAAATATATAATTTATCATGACAATATAATTATAGTTAAGGATAAAACGATAAATGACATTTGTTTTTTGAGATTGGGCGGTAATGAGGTAATATAAAAACTATAGGGACTAAGTCGTAGATAATGAATATGGCAGGGGGAAACTGACATTATCCTTATAAGACTAAAGGGAAGGTATTTTGGAAAACAAAATTATTTTTTTATTGGGAAATTATCTTATGTCTATTTGAAAATTGTCTAATATTTGCAAAAACACATAATTTTAAGAAAATATTATTTATACACCTAAAGTTATTAAAAATTATCAATTATCACTAAAAATTTAAGAAATGTTACCATTTATCCACCCGAAGTTTAGTGGATGTCAAAAAACCCAATTTTTTAAGAACTTTCGGTGGTGAATGATTCTTTTTAAGAACTTTGGATATACATATATCATTTTCTTAAAATGTACATGAATTAAAAGAAAATTAGTATTTTTATATCGAGATTGAGATAAAATCTCAAAAAATACCGACCTCTTCCTATAGACGAAACTAAAACCCTATTCAAACATCTCCCGTATCATATTCGAATCCATCGTTAATGATAATGGAGGATAGACTAATCAAGAAGGCCTTTAAAAATGATTTATGGGGGATTGGCTTGTCATCTTTTATTTTAGCTGCGCTAGCTTTTCTATTCGACTAAGTAGATGTGTTAATCTGGGTCAGGATTCGTTTATTCGTTCGATTCGATTCGTTTTAAAGCGAATACGGGTTTGAAAAAATAGATTCGTTGAATAAATGGATCAATTCAATTCAATTTGTTTATTAAACGAATCAAATAAGAATTTAAACACATGAATTCGTTTATTCGTTTAGGATTCATTTTATAATTTTCTTTTACTAGTTAATGTTATTTTTCAATTAAGATTCGAGAAATTATGACTAATTACCATAGAAAAAAATAATATTTTCGATATTTGGTAAGATATTTTTAATAAATATATTAATTATATATATTTATGAAGAATTAATGTAAATCAATTATGGTAAATTATGAATTTAAATAATAGCATGACTAAACGAATATTCGTATTCGATTCGTTTAATAAACGAATCGAATATGAATCATAATATTATGATTCGTTTAATAAACGAATCGAATACGAATCCATCACATTTCGATTCGATTTGTTTAGGATTCGATATAAATTCGATTCATTAATTTATTTTACCACCCCTACTAATAAGTTGATCTTACCTGATGCGAGAGTTCCAACTCAAGTAACTATTCATTTAAAATTTTCGGATTTTTTTTATAAATAAATCAAATTTCGGATGCAAAAATGATAAATCCCATGAATTAAATGCTAACATTATTACAGTGTGTCTTGTTCACTCACTGTCTCTGTGTTCCAAGGAAGACACATGTTTCATACCCTTTAACTACTCGTTCTCACTCTCTCTCTCTCTCTCTCTCTCTCTTGCAATCACCACGTCCACTTGTTTGGGCAATTCAATGAAACTTTCTTGCCAAAAGAACGAAGCTTAAGGTACTGTTTGTTCGTTTGCTTTCTTATTTCTTGCTAACATTATCTTGTTTTTTTTTTTTATAAAATATAACTGTTCTTGGTAAGTTTTAGGTCGGAACTTTATGTTTCAATGAATTTGTTGGCTTCTTGAAGTTGAAATACCTGAATATTGAAATGGGTTTTGTGATTTTTATATTTCTGACTTAAATTTTCAATATTTAAGGTTTGTTGTATTTGATTGTGTGATTTGGTGGTAGTTTTAAGTGCTTGAATGGTTACAGTTGCATTCCTTTCTTGCTCAAGCTCAATTTGTTCTGTTATTCATCTCATTTACAAATCAATAAATTCTAATTTAAAAAAAAATAAATAAAAAAATCTCCCACTAATCTTATTAAACGACTATAATCCAACTTTTATTTCATAGGACTGATTTATGGAATTGTTCATATACTGCATGTTTGTTTGTATAATCATCTTTTAGTCGCAGATGTTTTTGATATATTTGGGAATTGGACCTCGAGGGGGCATTCACAGGTTGCTTGGATACCAGTAGCAAAAACTCGCCTATAGTTATTAGCTAAAGTTACAGCATTGTTGCTTATCCCTTTATACATTCTTACTTTAGTTTTGTGTTTAATCTCTTATGAATTTTAGTACCACTTGCTGTAGGATTTTTTTAATGAAGCAAAGTTAGTCTCAAGGATTTTCATTTTGTTTTCCTTCGTTACAATTAGCTATCCTTTGCCTTGCTTAAGTAGTATTAGCCTATTAGGCGAGAATTTTGAATCTTAATGGTGTTTGAATTGAGCTGATGCTGGTTACTATTTTTCTCTTTTGGTGACACTTATGCAGATGAGTGATTCGCCGCTTTAAACTCAGAATTTTTCACAGAGATTTGTATTTTTCGAAAAGATGACCATTTTGAAGCAATCTCCAAGTAAAAACCAGAGGTCAAAAGGCTTTAAGGTGAAGCATTTTCTTCAGATATGCTTTTTGCTTGCAATTTGCTTCTGGTTGCTTCGCCAGGTCAAAAATTCATATGATGGGAAGAAGGCTCCAATACAATCAGAAGTGCAAAGTGAGCATGAAGGCATAAAACTTGGCAGAAAGGACATCCATTTTCCAATTCAGCACACAACTTTGGAGAGAGAGAGACACGAGGCTGATGAGACGGAGGAGAATGAACGTGAAGAAAGCAAAGACGAAGGAAGAGGGGGAGGAGATGATGAGATCGATGGAAGTGATCAAGACAAGTCGGAAGAGGAAGAACTTGAAGAAGTAGAGGAGCTCATTGATGAAGATAGGGATAGGGAAGACGAAACTGCAGAGCAAGAGAGCGAAGACGCGGAAAACCAATTTGAGGATGAAAACTCGTTAGTTAATCAAGAGCAATATGAAGGCGAAAGTAGTTTGGAAGCAAGAGAGGAGCACTACAAGGGTGAAGATGCAGCTGCAAGATAGAATTTATCAAGCTGTTTCTAGTGAAGACCCTATATTAGAGCAAATAAAAGCGAAGATGCTGATGCAGATGTTTTCCGGTGAGTAATGTAGTTACAGGGTAAACACTTACGGTGGTGGATGCTCGAAGAAATCGCGAAGAAATTTTCTTAGGCAATTGTACAAATGTTTTATTTTCTATGTTTTGTAATGCCACGAATACGAGGCCACGGAGTCCCTGGATTGTTGAATAAGATTATAAGACAGATACATGGTCAATGCTGACTCCATAGTTTTTGGTTTAGTTTCATACTCATCTGAGTTTTTCTTTTACCAGTTTAGTTCATTATAAGAAAATGGTCTCAAGTTCATCACAAGCCATCGCAGTTGTGTATTCTGGAAAGGTTATGTAAAACGCAACAAAACGAAGCTCCTAAATAAGAGTATAGCAACCAATTTATTGATCAGAGTTGCCAGAAAACAGAAACAAGGAAGCCATGAACATAATAAGAGATTTGCAGTTGAGACAGGTTCGTATTATACGTCAAATGCAGAGAGGGTAAAGGAGTTCAGAGCCACTGTCTATTTTAATCAAATACTAAAACAATATTGACTTAAAAATGCAATTCGGGAATTCTTTGTAAGCTTCCTCAGCAAAACTAGATAACCAAATTTCAAGAATCCTTTGGGTGAACTGGTTGGTGTGCATTCCACTGCAACAGCATCCAAATTATTGATGTACCTGATTAAGATCAACAGTTTAATTAAAATGGCATCAAGGTAGAAACTTTAATCATTCAAAACATCGGCAGCGAAAAAAATGCACCATATGGGAAAAGTTTTTAAGTTTTAGAACTTGTAAAGAATTCCAAAAGCACATGAGGATTTTTTTCATTTGATGGCAGTGAAGGACCACAGACTGAACAAGTAATATCAGTAACAGAAGTGATTGTTACTATCTACTTGGATATTCCATTCATATGAGTTTTTGGTCAACAATAAAATGAAAAATTCATGAAATAAAAAAAGGTGATGACAATGAAAATAAAACAGACAACTTAAATGTTATATATAAGTTCCAAGCACAAAGGAGGTTGGATGAAAAAAATCAATAGCTGCAGTTTAGTTGGGGAAAACCATACCTGCAAAGAAGCCAACAGTTGTCAGATTTGCAATGGCCATTGTTTGGTAGATGAGGTATTCAGTCAAGAAATGACCAAAAGCATAGATGAATGACAAAAATGTGGCCAAATACAGCGGCCTGTTTTCAAGATTAAATGCACAAAGATAGCAAAGGGTGCAAGTCAGAAGAGTCCAAACTCCAAATGTCCTTCCATGAACTTCAGTCACTACATAGCATTCATAGAGAAAGAGATCGTCAGGATCTCATATGATACAATAAATGTAGAAACATGAAACAGATTAAACACAGCATAATCAGATAAGTTGACCACCAAGAAGAAAAAATAAATGACAATTATGTTGCTGTTTGATTTGTCTCCATTATAAGGTAAACAATTATAAGGTAAAAAAGAAATGACAATTATGTTGCTGTTTGATCGTGTTCTCCTACAATCAACTGTAAAGCAGTAAAAGCATTAAGATTAACATTCTGTGGATCTCCGAAAGAGCTGAATAACTCAGTGAGCTAGATACTGTCCAATCAAAACTCTAGAGTAAGTTCCTCTTTACAAGCAAGAATATTATTCATAGCCATATATAACTATATTGCTGGCAGAGTATTATTCCTCTTCTCAACTTAGCCTAAACTTCATGTGAGCTCAGTTGGTCATTTTGAAGCTACAGAAGAGAATTTTGTCTTCAAAGGAGAAAACCAGTTTTGTGAGCATTAAAACTATCAAAAGCTAATCTCAAATTGGCCAAATCATTATATCGTAGTTCACATGAAGGGACCTTGTCTTCAAGGTCCTCGGTTCAAATCCTGGGCAGAACCCTTGTAAGAGCCGGGGACAGCACCGGTTTACCCACGCATCAATTGAATGACGTGGGGTTTCCCTGTATTCCAAAAAAAAAAAAAAAGTAATACACGATCTGAGATATATAATACAACCCGTTTCTTTATCCTACCTCACCACACACAAAGCATTTAACTAAGATCAGACTTCAGTAGCACATAATCCAAATTCCAATCCCAATACAATAGCAATTGAAAACATAGTATTGAAATCCAGAAACAAAAACAAAATCACATATAACTCCAACAAGTCCTATAAATAAATCTAACACCACAACCAACATACTATGAACTGAAGTTGAGATACCCATTTCATAAAAAATATTTCACTAGTCAAAATCCCAAAACTGAAGTTATAATGTAGCCCAAGATGCAATCTTAACACATCAATGTAACGTGCAAAAGGTTAACATTATTACAAAGACCAAACTCTTTAAGTATCATAAAATCTCCAAACTTGGGGATCTCCGCTCAATCAACACGAACGCCCATAAAAGTAGGGCCTTGTCTTGTCTCCGAATAGAGTGTTAATTAAGAAATTAGAAATATAATAATTAAAATAAAGTAAGAGATGATATGAGAGATAGAAAGAAAAGGGCATGCTTGCTTACTAGTAGTGTTGGAGAAGACGGCGCGCCTGAGAGCCCAAATGTCGAAGAAACCAAACCAGAGGGACGCTAATCGAAGGGAACCCACCAGCATCAGCCACCATCCCAATGCCTCCATTTTTAACTTTTCTTCCAATCTGTTCACAAGGGGCAAGAACTGAGCTGAGACTTAAAATTGGTGTAATTAGTATGGGTGGAAATTTGGGTTAGGATTTATTTATTCGTTCGATTCGATTTGTTTTAAAGCGAATACATATTTGGAAAAACTGATTTGTTTAATAAATGAGTCAATTTGATTCGATTTATTTATTAAACGAATTGAATACGAATTTAAGCTCATTGATTCGTTTTATTATTTTGTTTTACTAGTTATTGTAATTTTTCAATTAAGATTCGAGAAATTATAGTTAATTAGCATAAGAAAAAATAATATTATAGATATTTGGTGAGATATTTTTAGTAAATTAATTAATTACATGTTTTATATGTATATATTTATGAAGAATTAATGTAAATAAATTATGATAAATTATGTTATTGAATAATACCATGACTAAACGAATATTCGTATTCGATTCGTTTAATAAACGAATCGAATACGAATTTCTGATATTATGATTTGTTTAATAAACGAATCGAATACGAATTCATCATATGTTGATTTGATTTGTTGATTCATTTTGACGCCCTTAATAATTAGTTAATAAATAAACTATAAAAATTGTCACAGCTTACGGCTTCAAGTTTGGATAGTACCCTTATAAGAGATAATATCGATTTACTCACACATCTATATAAATAATGAGGGATTTCTCCGATATTTCAAAAAAAAAAAAAAACTAAAAAAAATTATACTATTCAAGTTATTTTTATAAAGCATAAAAGCCAACGAGTCATTTTTTTATACTACTTGACTTGCACATGATAACTTGGGATATAAAGTCGGTTGCCAAAGCAGGCAGCCCATAACTATGGGTGATCATTTGGGTTGAAATCTGTTACTCTTCCATTCGATTCGTTTTAAAGCGAATATGAATTTGAAAAATTAAAGTATTTAATAAATGGCTCAATGTCTCAATTCAATTCGATTCGTTTATTAAACGAATTGAACACGATTTTAAACTCACTGATTCATTTATTCGCTTATGATTTATTATTTTTCAACTAAGATTCGATAAATCATTACCAATTATCATAGATAAAATAATAGTCTATATTTAGTGAGCTATTATTTGTAAATTTATTGATTACGTATTTTATATATATACATTTATAAAGAATTAATATAAATCAAATATGTTAATTTATGTCATTAAATAATATTATGACTAAAAGAAAATATATATTCGATTTATTTAGTAAACAAATCGAATATGAATCCATCACATTTTGATTTGATTCATTAAGGATTGATATAAACTCGATTCATCAATTCATTTTGTCACCCCTACCAATAACGGGAAAAATTCCGTGATTAATGATTAAGTTCCAATCTGCTGAGGTCGAGGCCACTGTGCCTTCTCCTGTTGCTTTAGAGGCACCACTTGCAAGAGGGTAATATCTTATCTGGCATCATTTTCTTCTTTGAATGATTAATGGAATTAGCTTTTGGTAAATGAAAAAATCTCAATGCAGTTGATTTGATTTTAGTCTATGGCTAAAATTTAGGCGCCACAATCAAATCTACGGGGATAGAGTATGGAAAGTTATGCTGAATTGTGAATTCGATTAGGAGAATCCCCAAAATTTTAACAATAAATTCTCGAAATGGGAGTTCAAACTATGCCCAATTTAATATACATGTTGATAGGAAACGTAAAGTTCTGACTAAAAATGCACACACTACGGAGAAAATAGAAAAATTTCAAGAAAATCCAAAGCCATCATTTAATTTCGTCTGGAAAAAAAATCTACAAGATGAGTTTCGGATCCTGCCATCAAACTACTACTTAAAGGTCGGTATATTGACAAGCATTCTGCTATATCTATCCAAAAGACCAAGTATTGTTCACATGCAGGAGTACAACAATCCAATCTCAAACTATGATTTTTTATTTTTTTTTATCCCTTCTAATCCTATACCATCAGTGCGGTAACTCATATCACACGTCATTTGATACTTGCATACGGAGAAACAAAGATTCTTGGAAACAAATATCTAATTGGTAACTTCGTCAAGCTATGGGAAAACTGTTATGTAAATCTACAATAAAAGATTCTCCAACCAAAAATGTCATGAAAGTGAACCTGATGCTCATCCTCGCTAATTAAGATGCTGAACAATCAATTCTAAACAGCAAATACTGAACCTGGCATTGCAGTTAAGGAGTCGCAAATATATTATTTTTCCTACTTTACACTAACAATGTACATTTCAGACGATGGATATCAGCACTCCGAAAAGAAAACGTCTATACATAACACGGGGTGGGAAAAATGAACTCACCGATCACTGATCACCCTTGCAACATCAGAAAGTAATGGCATGACAGAAAGAATTGAGCAAGAATGAAGTCCTGGAGAAAATTAAAGAGCTTTGTACATGACAGATTTTTTTGTAGGAGACATTTCCTCCAGTAATTACAGGAGCTGGAATTAAGAATTTTCTGCATTTTGGCATGGAACATTTGCATACTCACTCCTCCAGCTGCTAGCAAGATGGCACTGTACAAGGTACCCGAAACAAGCACAACACTTTGTTGTGCTAATACTGAATTGAAATCATACGATCATTCTCCGAGGTAGTGCCCCACTTCTCAAACACCACGAAGTCCTTCAACAGTCACTTGGCAGGACTTTTTCTTGTATTGGCTCTGTGCCAGGCTCAACAGGAAGTCCGTAAATATATGCTCATACTCTGGCATTTTCCCATACCCTGCAAAATTTTCAGTACCAGTTCCCAGTGCTATTTAGTATATTCCTTCAAGTTGCTGTAAGCAAGACATTATAACACTCAAATGAAGAAAAATGACGAAAAATGAAAAAAAAAGTTCTCACTTACCAGGGAAGTAATTAATGTCGATGACGTAAAAATGATCTCTGGTCCCATGTTCTCTGATAATATCCAGATTGAATAGCCGGAGACCCTAGATATTACATAATGAACAGTGATGAATGTTTCGAAACGATACCTTATAAGCTGCTAAAAAATATGGAGAAATGAGAATAGCTACCAGCTGACGACGGAGTTCCTTTGCAAGTCTCTCCAGTAAAGGTCGCGGAGGAAGCTCTACAGAGATGAAAAGGAAACATATTAAGACAGCCCTCTCAAGATCTTAACGTCTGATCTCTTTTATGAAGCTCGAGTTGTGTCAACAGAAACCCAACAAGGCACGGTGGCTTGAGACAACCTTTTAAGCAAACCACACCACCAACAGAAAATGTAAATTCCCACCTCTAAATGGAACACAGATTTAACTCACCAGCAATACTAGGGTCCAAATCAGCATCATCTGCAGAAGCTGCAGCACAAGACACCCGTGGAAAACGGAATACACCAGTGCTTTTTGAGAGCTCTTGTTTAGTGACATCAGGTAAAGAGAATCTCCTGACCACTTTTATAGCTTCCCCGACAATATAAACCTTAAAGAGAACACCTCCTACAACCAAGAAGGAAAGGAAAATTGGAGTTATGTCAAGCCCATAGCAAAATAAAGATATTGCAGAGTATATTGGCAAGATAAAAGAACGCCATTTGCATACCATGATTAACGAATTCCTGCAGAACAAGTGGAGGTTCAAGTTTCTTAAGGGAATACTGATCATAAGCGAGTGAAAGTTGGTGTGATTTTGCGCTCCCATCAGCAACCAATGGCTTTGCAACTGAAACAGTAGAAGAATGAAAGCTTGCTTAGGAGAAATCACCAAGTAGCAAATATAATCAAAAAGTACTTTAAACTTAATTTTTGCTACTAAGTTGATGCACAGCTTAGAATTAGATCCTGTGTAAAGATGCATACCGAGGGGTAGTGTAAATCCGGCTTTCATAACCACCTCAGGGATCGATGATGCATCTCTTTCAATAACTAATTGTCTTGGAACATCAACTTTACCTGCATTGTAGGTCACCCAATTACATCGAGGATGAAAATCAGACATTTACTTTAGCATCTAATGTCTAAATATAGTAATAAATTTACCATAGGAGTTGGACAGGTTCATATCAGCAACACACTGGAGCATGGATTGACGATTGTGCAAGTGTTGAATAGCATCTGGAGGATCAAGAACAGTGACTTCTGGATGCGTTTGCCTGTAGTCCTAAAATTAGGATGTGAACAAGGGTAAGAAAGAGTGCTCACTTGTACGGCATAAATATTTACATCATAAGTGAAAGAAAACCCGCACAAGAACCATTCCTTGGTTGATTATTGCTTATTAAAACGAAAATTATGATCCGATAAGAAATTTTGATTCTTCACACTACAGAGTAGACTTCAACAACATTATCACAATCGTAGGAAGTATAATTTACGAGCAAAATTGCAGAAAGACAATCCAACTAGTTTCCATATACTAGTATCATTCATGCACGATACTTTTTAGAAGCTGGTGCATAAGCAAAAACAGATATTACTCCAAAATTCAAATTAAGCAAAAATGTGTAGAAATGATAGGTTAGAAATTCTCCAAATGTTTAAGATCATCACTGTATATAGTACAGGTTACAACATAAGATATCAAGTGGTACGATATCAAATTCTTTCAAAACAAAAATGAGTACAGGTTATGCAAACTAGAACAGTAAAGGTTTGACCAGGCAATAAGTTCAGTCAGCCACACAAAATGGAATACACACCAGCAATGACTTACATAGTGTAGGACCTAGAACATGAAACTGCAGCCAAAACAAGAAAAAAAAAGCATCTTAAAACGAACAAAAATTTTGTAAGCCATTTCACATTCAGCTGATGGAAGTGGGTAATGATATAATACCCAGGGGAAAAAAAACTTATTCAAAAGGATAAAAATATCTTTTGGAAGTAGTGCTCGGGTAACCTGAAACAATCAACAAGATGGCCAGGAAGTAGAAACATCCTCACTTGCTGGAAGATTAATGCCCCGTACAACTACAATCAATTCAAGATTCATGACCAACGAAAGAGCAAGCACTCTGCAATTGTTTTCAAACCGGAATAAGTTTTTTTTTTTTTTTAAATAAAAAAAAAATGTTCGCCATCAGTAGGTGTTTGGTTAGTTCTCCATCATGTAACATCATACATTTATAAACTTACACTACATCAACCAAGTGACACATGATACTAAATCAATGCCCATATATTTACAATCATCTGATGTAAATGAGACCAACCTCGAGAATCTGGCGCCACTCTTTCCCCGTTAGCTGCATTAAAAATGAAAAGAAAGCACAAATTTATGTCAGAAAGTATCATAAAAAAACTCACCAGTTAACCCATACTATAAGATCAATACAACCAAGATATGTATAAAATCGTCTGCTAACCTTATGCAGCACAATATCAAAAGGACCTTGATCTGAAAGTGGTCGGTTCTGATCAATCGCAACAAACAATATTCCCTTATTCCTGCACCACACGAACATTTAATACCACCGGTGCTCACATACACGATCAAAATTGCAGTCTAGTTCCGCAACACATATTACAATTTGTAACGAGTTGCAGGATCAACTAAACATTTAACTGACTCATATTTACAGGAAGCACTCAATGAGCTAATGCAAAATCAAATAACAGCTGAGGAGTAAATCCCAAACAAAATTAGGTACACACAGGTAATAACAGCACTCGTTTTCCAATAATTATCGGAAATTAGCTGTGGCCTAACAATATCTTCATTCCGAAACCATTCCTTTATGAGTTCTTGACAACCAAACAGAAAATGACATACATACATACATACATACATACACACACATACATGTACATGTAAAATTCAAAATATGAAATAAAACGATGATTATGGAAAAGTAAAAATGAAATACCTAGCCAAGCCTTCAAGCTTAGGCTGTAAGAAGCTCTTAGTCTTCTTGGAGGTAAGAGCGTAACCAACAACAACTAATTTCGATTGGTGTTGAGGAAAAGAGATTATTTCCTCCTCTCTTGTTTGCTCTTCGATTTCGTCCTTCGTCATCCTCATTTCAAGTTTCCTTTTCTTTTTATTTTTTTTTTTTAAATAATTTAATTTGCTTTTATAAAACAAAATCAAACACAAAACGCAGAGAGCAGATCGATTGAATGCGAAGAATTCGCTATAAACACTCTTTGTTAGGTTTTGAATATCCGATAAAAGAGACCAGAAAAAAAAAATGAAATGAGATTATTGTTAATGAATAATAGCCAAACGTGTTTTGTGTTTTGAGTGCGTGCGAGCGAGCGAGCGAAGGCCTGAGTGGGATTGGGAGACGGGGATATCATTATATTTATATTGTCTCAAATTTAAATTTTATTTATTTATTATTATAAGAGTTTGAAACAATATTAATTTATCGGTGGACGCGTCAAAATGTTTTTGTTTCTTTTTTCATCAAAAGACCGGACCCTACCATTTTACGCGTTAAACAAATTTAATTAAGAGCACGTGAGATTATGACCTGGCGATTCCTCACACCACATAAGTTATCTTTAAATATCTATTTCTAACATTTATTTTGGAGCCTGCAGTCCAAATATTATTTTTAATATTATTTTGGAGTGGTAATTAAGAACAACGTGGGAAATGTGAAGCAGTAACTATTCAACAGAATTCGGGACATCTGATATTGAACAGGTGGAAGCCGAAATTATATTATGGGGGATAAATTTAGCTGTTGAAGTTAAAGTTTTGCTTATTATAATTGAGTCTAATGCGTTAAATGTAGTTAATTTGGTACTTGGTAAGATTCAGAGTATCAAAGAAATTATTTGGGTGATTAATGATATCCAAGAAGCGATTGCCCGTTCGAACCAGATCATGGTTCTTAACAAGTAATTGTTGTGGTATTTGGAAGAAATCATTCCCTCCTTTTGTATTTTTGTTGCTCTAGTTAGGAATGAATTTCATTTTTGAACAAAAATATTATAAATAAATAAATAAGATTTAGATTAATTGTTTATAAAAAAAAAATAAATAAATAAATTGAGAGCTTAGGCGCGACCCTGTTGATTTTGGGAAAGATGTTGGGAATGAATTTTAAAGTGATGATGATTTTTAAATAGTAAGAGATATTTTTGTGAGTTTGGGCTTGAGGAGTTTATTTTTTGGAGTTGAATCATCCATGAAGAAAATAATATCTTATCAGTGAGCAGATTATTGTATAAGAATCATTCTCAATTAGTCCCCAAGGGGTGTGGCTTGGTGGTGTAGGGTTCATGATCTCACCTTAAGGTTCTGGGTTCAAATCCAGGGGATGCACTTCTTGTAAGAGCCTGTGACAGCCGGTGGTTTTACCTGTGCCGCGGCCCAAAATAGGTGGCTTGGTGGCGGGGTTTCCATCGTTTCCAAAAAAAAAAAAAAAAAAATCATTCTCAATTAAAAATATGTAAATGATCACGATTAATAAAAACATTTAGAACATCACGATTAACAAAAATATTTAGGAAATTATAGATAGGTTTTAAAGGATGCTAGAACGATCTTATAAGTGATCATCATTATTAACTAATGAGATGAGGTCGGTTTTAGCATTGGATCTAATAATGCAGTGTGTACCAACGATTAATATTTAAGTATTTTAGCTTAAATTGTCCTTCTAAGTTGGAGCATATTATCATTCAAAACAGCAGGCTGTTTAATAAAATTTAATAATATACACCTAATATTTGAAGGAAAACTATCTTTCCAAATAACAGGATAAACTTCGCTGATTGCCAACTTAGCAAGAGCGTGGGCAATAAAATTACAGAGACGATAAACATGGTCAACAAAAAACCTATATAAACAGTATAGCTTCTCAACAATATCATCAATAATCCACAGGATCTCTAACATCGTGCCCTTTCTGTTAAAAATCAAATCTACTACTTTGGAACAGTCCGATTCCACAATTAGCTATCGAAAATTCATTTTTGCCGTGACTTGGAGCCCAAATTTTATAGCTTCGGCTTCTGCAACCCGCACATCCCCATTAAAACCTACAATTTTCACGGGTGGACATAACACCTCTCCCTCCAAAAGAGTGATTGAGGAGTATCTTTCTCTGTTTTTTTTTCCTGGAAAAACATTAAAATTCGAGTGTGTGAGAGTTATTTTTGTTTAGCTCAAGAGTCAAGAGTATGTTTATTACAAAACACATTTCATTGTTATTAGTATCTTTTTAGAATAAAGTCTGATGATTTCAACTTAAATTTTGTATTTTAACATTCACAATGGATAGATTTAGTCCCTCGGGAGTGTGACTTGATAGTATAAGACTTAAAATTTAGTTGTCCAGGTTTTATATTCGAATTCATGGGGTGTACTTATTATAATAGTATGGGGCAGCCGATAACTCCGCTTAAACCCAGATCAAGTGATTTGGCAACGGAGTTTCCAACGTTTCCAAAAAAATACATAGAGTCTATATTGTCATGATATGACCGGACTATCTTGATTTTTAGTTTTATTCAATCCATTAATATATATTCAAAATCAAAATAACATTTAACAATGTTAAATCATATAAACTTTGTTTTGCCTTGCAAATTTATTTATTTTAATATTAATCTAAAAATATTTCCATATATATATATATATTTTGAACTCATTAATCTCATAGTAATTCAAAATTAAGTGGTATTTAATAATATCAATTATGAATATTATCAATTATATACTGAAAGATTGACACGATATCAAAAATATACAAATCCTGCAACTTTATTCACCAGTCCATCCAAAGATTGCAAAGTATATTAAATTTGTACTGAATTTAGATATATGATTAAAATATATGTTAAACATCGAGTATACATCTATTATAAAATAGGTGAACGTTTTCTATATTTTTTTTTTTATGTATTTTACAATCTTTAGGTAATTTCTGTATCAATTAATCTATTATTGTTTTATATAAAATCACTAGTTTAAAATTTGTACAAATTTTAATTAAATTATGATGTGGAACGATTTAGATTACGTGATCATTTTTTATTGGTCCACATACACGCTCTTGATGTGGGAACCTTATCTTGGACAGTTGGCAACTACGGACTTTAAATATAAGCTAGATTTTATCTTTCTGATTTATATATATCACCATCATTCATGTCCAACAATTTTGTTATGTGACGAATTAAAAAAAAAAATCATTTAAAAGTAACAAGTTATAATTGTGTAAATCTCAATGGGTCATCTCAATGATAAATATATTGGGCTAAAGTGGTTTGTTTTCTTTTAAGTTCAAGGTTTGAATCTCATTAGATACATTTTATTTGAATCATGTTCTCTGGTGTAAAAAGCCAACGACTTAACACAGATTATAAAGATTAGTCGAGGTGCGCGTAAGTTGATTTAGACACTCCGATTATCAAAAATAGAAGAAGAAGTTATAATCGTGTATATTTTATATGGTTAGATCTAAAACAAGATATGTTAATAAAAATCTATTAAGTAAAGAGGAAGAATGTGGTTTATTT
The DNA here is from genome assembly GCA_019454045.1 of Zanthoxylum bungeanum. Classification (NCBI taxonomy): domain Eukaryota; kingdom Viridiplantae; phylum Streptophyta; class Magnoliopsida; order Sapindales; family Rutaceae; genus Zanthoxylum; species Zanthoxylum bungeanum. The sequence continues at coordinate 153,126 of SKCR01030216.1, forward strand.
ATATATTTTTAGCCAGTGTGAGATTTTAGGATATCAATATTCTATCATATTGATCCATCATTCTTATTTGTGTAATTTTACAAAGCTCAATTAAATCAAATAGGTTATCTGTCGGGAAGTCCGATCAAAATTAAGGCGAGTGAATATCTTAAATTTGAGATAAGATCACTCAAATTTCAGGAATCTAACCCTGAATAAATTCATATTTGATATATTGTGTCTAATCTAATTCTTGATATGAACTATGAAGAATCAATTAAATATAATTCACCTTTAAAAATTAACTTGTAAGAAAGGGTTGCCATGATCTTAGGATAGATATTTATTTTGTCACTATCCCAAATGCTTATTCGGCTAAACATGTTTAGTTAAATAGCATTAAAAAAGAGTGGTGATGATAATGGTGAATTGGTATGTTCGATTCACGGATTTTTTTTTCAGGGGGCGTGGTTTGGTGATATAAAGTTCAGGATTTAACCTTCAGATCTTGGATTCGAATTAAAAAAATGTGTTTCATATAAGAACCTGAGATAGTCGAGGATTTTACTTGCTCATTTTAAACCCATAAAAAATGATTTCACAAATATAATTACAAACAATTAAAAAAAAATTGTTCGTCTAAGTTGATGTATCCCATTTCATCGTTTATTGTTTGTTGTTTTTCATGTTTTATTGGAAGCTTCTTACAAGTCCCATATTCAATTTTTTAAAGCTAGCAATGATGCTTTTTGTGTGTATTATAACGCAAGGAACTTATCATAACATAATAATATCAATATTTTTTTAATGCAGTCTCAATTCATCATATTTTATCACATATTGAATGTAATATGTTTATGAAGGATATGGTCCTGAAGAATAAATTGGATATGGATTGATCCAAATAAAATTCTATTCTTAAATAAAAATATATTTTTTGTTTTATTTAATTTATCAGAACAATGGATACATGTAATACCATGATTTTAAATCAGAAGATAAATTTAAAAAAAAAAATAAATTAATTAATTAACAGATCTACTCATCAAATTTTTACTTTTTTCTGTTTTTTTTTTCCTGTGATAATCTAAATCACCCATAATATTAATATAGATATATTAAGGGGCTTTTATTTCAAAAAATTATAGAATCTTTAGTATTTAATCATATCTAAACTTAAAAATTTACATTTAATCTTATCGGTATAAAATTACTAAAAGGGACAAGAAACAAACACGAAAATTCAAAAATAGAAATAAATTAAAACACACAACCCACGTCTTGGGGATATGTGTTTTCAAATTATTATTATTTTTTTTTTTTTTGCTTTTTTCAATTTACTTTAAAATGTAAATATCTTACAAAATATGAAGTGTTTCATAAAAAAAAAATTATATATTATCGATGTACAAATCATAAGTTTTAAAATAAAACTTATTGCTGATATGTTTCAACAAAATAAAGTTAAAAAATTAGAGAATATTAATTTTAAATTAGTAATTTTTAAATACTCATATCTTTTTCATCCGGACACCAATCCACAATTCGTAAAGATACACGAATATATAACATTCATACCTACAATTTTCATAAACAGACCTTTCACAAATTTAAATTTACGTAAGATTGAAATTAGCCCCAAAATTATTGTATCACACATACTCATATTGAGCTCGTTATGGTCACATTTTCACCTCAGTTACATTGATAATTGAAAGTTGCATTATATATGCCTCAATCACAGTGCTCACCTTTAGTCACATTATTTAACTCAATCACATTCCGACCTTCAGTCACATTAACCATAGTTATAATAATATTTTATTTAAGTCACAAAAAAGTGAGACATACTTGTTGACGGCTGATTTTGGTCTCAGGGTAATATTGAAATATCACTCCCGAGGAAATCCTCCTTCAATAGTGAATTTGTTTGGTTATGGGGGACCAAAGGCAAATTTAGCAGAAAACAGATAAAAACACATCAATCAACAAGGAGATTTAACGTGGTTCGGTGGATTTGGATCCGACCTACGTCCACGGACACAAACAGGATGATACTTTTATTACTGAAAACCTCTTCTCGGATCTCTACAAGTCAGAGCTTGAAGATTCAGATCACTAATTTTGTTTGATGATTTTGAGGATGATTTTGATCATGCCTTTTACACATACTATGCCATCCTATTTATAATAACACAGAAATCAGACTCCTATTTGCATAAGAAATCCTAATTGAACTTAGTCTCTTCTCTTTGCAAGGATTCCTAGCCTGATATTCTCTTCTCTTTTCTTATTCCTTTTCGGATTCTGACTTCATTTCCTTGTGAGAGTGGGATAACTCGTTTTATCTTATCCGCAAGAATAGGGTGTCGTCATCTCGAACGCGTCTCGCCATCTGGTCGGTCTTCATGAGGTCGGTCATGACAATTTTTTATGCTGAGAGTGTTTCCGCCGACCTTATAGTGCTCGGTCATCCGAACCAAAGTGGTCGGTCTTCACATATTATGGTCGGGTCGGCTATATGATCTCAACCAGTCAGGGAATTACCCTTCTGTCATCGTCATGATGTCTTAAATGTTATAGTGCCTGAAAACACCATCAACATCTGTCCCCTAGTTCTCGGTTCCAACAAGCGTGTAAGTTGGTGCCGGGAACTATATAAAGAATGTGTTTTCTGATTTGCTCTGTTGGAGGTCGGTCCGGTGTCGAGAAATGCTTTGTTGCCTCTTTTCAAGCGCTTTGTCTTGAGACACGCAACAGTCACGTCCGCTTAAATGCCTGTCAAATCAATTTTATGGTTTTTTCTAAGTTCGACATTTGTCAAACATCCGCCGGGTTCCCGCCAAAAAGGGGGTGAATCGACCGTGAAGAGGCGTTTTCACAGTGAGCTGATCTCAGCCGTCTGTTTCAAACTTGGGAGACCTCTTTTTGCAGTTGACACCTGGCGTCCATCCGGTTTTCTTCCTTTAGATCCAACGGTCACGAGCGTCTTTGTCATGACTATAAGGAGGCGAGGTTTTCACTATTCCATCTTTTTCGGCAATTTTTTCTTCTTTTCTGAAAACATCTCCGTGATTCGTCCAACTCCGAGCTCTCGAAGTTCAACCGTGGGCTTTTTCTTTTTCTTTGCTGTGAACATAAGGAACGAGTATAACCATACTGCACAAACTCCTGCTCTTTCCGAGAAGAACAAGTAAGTCCTCTGAACGGTCTTTTTTTTTTATTTTTATTTTACGAATCTGTGTTTGCTAGGAAAAGATTTATGGTTTGCTGGGTTCTGCTTTAGGGCACCTTAAAGACCACCTTTTTTTAGCTAACATGGAGACCGTGAGTAGTTTCTTTTAGCCATAGACTGACTTCCCCTTCCTTCTTTGTTTTTCTGGGTGTTAGGGATGTCTGACAGCGATTCCTCCCCTGAAAAGCCTGTTAAGATCTCAACTCCCCCTGCTGAGGAGCTCTCCTCGGGCTCGGGGGCACCTAGTGTAGAAGACCTCGATACTACCCCTACTCCCTCTGAGATCGAGCAAGACTCCTACCATCAGAGGGTTCCTCGGAAGGACCCAGAGCCCGGTGAAATTGGATCGTCGGCTCTGGATATGAACCGCCCCTCTAAAATAACTGAGGATGATCTGGCGCTGTTGCGGCAACGATATGACATCCCAATAGATATTGCCCTTGAAGTTCCCGGCCCGATGGATCGTGCTAGTCAACCTGATGAGGGCTCGATGGCACTTCTTCCTGCTTTTTTTGAGTGTGGGCTACGGCTGCCGATGCAACGTTATTTTGCTTGGATGCTGGCCGAGATGGAGATTGCCCCTTGTCAATTGAGTTTAAATAGTTGGAGGATTCTGGCCTGCATATATGTGGTTTGGCACCGGGCAGGTTTAGGTGTACCTTGTTTGGAAGAGGTGAAGAGGTTATACCGTTTGAAGTCTAATCCAAAGACTCACTACGGTTGGTATTACCTCTCTGCTTATGATAGCTCGTCCACCTTGTCCAGAAACTCCCCGATTCTAACAAGAATTTCAAGGATCTTTGGTTCTGGGCTACTGGGGATTGGGGTCGGGTTCTGAGATCGTTTGAGGATGACGTCTCGGTTCCGGACATCTTCAGGGCGGGAGGTTAGGAGTTTAATACCCCATCTTCTTTTTTTATATATTCCCGTTCTTGGTCTCTTAGGTTTCTAACTTCTCTGGTTCCTCCCAGCTTGTTGGCGAGATGCTCCCAAGGTTTCTCGTCAGGTTCGGAGGCGGGTACATTGGGCTCGGGGGTATGCTGCCCACTGGAGGAAGTTGGTCAATGATGCGGCCTTTGTTGAGTCCGGCCTTACTCGGACCGTCCCTCCGGAGGTCTCGGGTCGGATAGGTAGATGTCTGCCGGCTGTTTTTGTTTATCATGTGCTTTATATGCTCAGGTTCTGATTTCATTTTCCTCTTTTTTTGTAGGTATGTCGAAGAGGCCAAAGTTTCTTGAGAAGTTGGCCGGTACTATGAAGAAGGCCGGTCATGCTGAAACTGGAACTTCCCGGGCACAGCCTGAATCTGCTGAGGTTGGGAGGGCGTCTCAGGGGAGAGTTCAGCCGGCTGCTCGGGGTCTATCTTCTCCTGGTGTGCAGTCGTCGGGGTCTGCTCGTCTTGTCAGTCCGCCGAAGCCTCTTAGGAAGAGGAGGCGTCAGTTCGGGTCAGAGGAGACCGAGCTGGTCCAAGAGGAGGAGGAGGATCCTGTCCCGGGCAAGAAGAAAGACGTTCGCCGGGGGAAAAAATCATATGTGGGCTCCTCCAAGAAGCAAAAGGGTTCTGTAATCATCGAGGTGGATGATTTGGGAGAAAGCATCCGGGAGGCCACTTCTCATTTAGTGCCGGCTTTCAATGAATTGGCCGAGGTGATTCCCCCGAGGGAGGTTTCGAGATATGAGGATATCTCGCCCGAAGCTGTAGTGACCGAGATGAGCTCTCAAATGGCAAATGTAGTTCTATTTCCTTTCTTTTTTTTTTTATTTCGGTTCCCGGTTTTCTTCATCTCATATCTTGACTTTCTTCGTTTTTGTGCAGGCTACTTACCTCATGGCGAAGAATAAGGACCTCCTTATGAGTTTATTGTCCGAGGGTGGTCAGGCCCAGAGACTTCAGAATCGCCTTACAGAAGTGGAGACTAAATTGGCTGATCGGGAGGGGGTGATTCAGAACCTTGAGTCGACTGCCATTGAGAACTTCAAAATTAATAAGGCTCTTAAGGCTGCTGCTGCGCTGGAGCGAAAGCTTGTTGACAATGCTCGGGAGGATTTGAAGACCGCCCAATCTGAAATTGGCGTTTTGAAGGCCAATGTGACCAGTGTTGAAACAAAATTGAAGGCCAATGAAGAACAAATGGCGCGGGCCCGGGATGACTTTGAGAGGAAAGAGGCCGAGCTTGAGGAGAGAAAGGCCGATCTTGAGGCCGAGAATGAGGCCATCCGCCTTGAGGGGGTTAGTGATTGTGATGATCTGATACCGATGGTGCTGCCCAGTCTGAACATGGACCATATTCATGCGGCCATCAGTTTTTGCAAGGGGGACATAGATGAGGAGGAGTTTCGGAAGTGGCTTCCTCCTCCTTTCGAGGAGGTGATAGATCCTGCCCCGGTTTCGATTGTTCCGGCTTCTGAGGCTCCCCATGAAGGACGACCTGAGGTTCCTACCGCAGGCGAGGACTGCCTTGTGATCCCTCCCCCTATCCCTGAAGCAGAGGTCTCTCATGCTGCCGAGGATGAAGCAGCTGTTTTTCCTCCTGAGGCCGAGCCAATCCTTCCGTTGTCTGAGCGAGCTGAGGAAGAAATCCCCCTCCCTGCGCGAGCTGTATGAGAAAGGGTAACCCGACCGGGGCCCTGTGTACACTTATATATTTATGTAATAACATTACAGTTTGTATTTTGACATACACACATATATATTTATGTTTATTTCGTGTCTCTCTCCTTTTTTTTCTTTTCCTGTTGCCCGAACAATTTCGAGACCCTTCAGGGGTCATCATGAACCGGAGGGGTACAGCCCGACCCCGATCTGAGTAAAAGACTCGGGTTCTGGGGGAATGTTACCTCCCCAATACAAAAGAGCATGTCTCGGTGGGACGTAACCCGACCCCGAGCTGAATGAAAAACTTGGACTGAGGGAATGTTACCTTCCCAGTCCGAAGAAACCGATTCGGTGGGACGTAACCCGACCCCGAGCTGAATGTGACACTTGGCTCTGGGGGAATGTCCCGTCCCCAGACCAATGAGCATGACTTGGTGGGACGTAACCCGACCCCGAGTCAAAAAAGGCACTTGGACCTGGGGGAATGTCACGTCCCCGGTCTGAAGGGCTGACTCGGTGGGATGTACCCGACCCCGAGCTGTAAAAGGCACTTGGACCTGGGGGTATGTTACGTCCCCAGTCCGAAGGGCTGACTCGGTGGGACGTAACCCACCCCGAGCTGAGAGAAACCAAGTAGTCCCGACGGAACGAAATCCAGCCCCGAGCCGACTACCCCCTGGGGTTTTATTCAGAAGGGAATTGAATCAACCTTTTGAAACCCTACCGATTCTGGCATGGGCGTCCCTTTGCCTGATCGGCGAAAAACAAAAACAAGATTTCTGGAAAATAAAATTAAAAGGTGGAGGTGACTTAGCACCTATCCCAAAAAACGTTTTTGCAAGCATAAACAACAACATGGATGCCTCAAAACAGCGTCCCGTCTGAGGTCTCCAAAACACAATTCTGAATCTTTCAATTCAGTGTCCCGGCGAACCAGGATTCGGATAAAAAAGAGCGTTTGATTGGTAAGGGCACATCCTCTACACGTCGGTTCACTGGGGAGCCTGTGTATTGTATGAGGGCTCCTCCTTACCACGCTGGAGTAGGCACACGCTACAGGGGCACAACGCATCCCCGTGCTGCGTCTCTCGCGGATCTGAGATGATGAATGGATCAAAGAGTGTCCGGGATACTAAGGGCACATTCCTCCTTAGGTCCGGTATCACTGGAGCTAGTAATCGTCATGGGGGCATCATCATCCCCCGTGCTATGCTTTCCCACGGATCCATTACATCGGGTAAGTGAGGATCAAAGAGTGTTCGATACATTAAGGGCATATTCCTCCTTATGTTCGGTAACACTGGAGCAAGCAATCGCCACAGGGGTATCATCCCTCCCCGTGCTATGCTTCTCACGGATCCTATGCATTGAGTATGTCCATGAGGACCCCGAGCTAAAGAGATACTTGGTTCTGAGGGAATGTCTTGTCCCCAGTCCAATGAGCATGACCCGGTGGGACGTAACCCGACCCCGAGCTGAAAAAGGCACTTGGACCTGGGGGAATGTTACGTCCCCAGTCCGAAGGGCTGACTCGGTGGGATGTACCCGACCCCGAGCTGAATGAGACACTTGGCTGATTTTGGTCTCAGGGTAATATTGGAATATCACTCCCGATGAAATCCTCCTTCAATAGTGAATTTGTTTGGTTATGGGGGACCAAAGGCAAATTTAGCAGAAAACAGATAAACACATCAATCAACAAGGAGATTTAACGTGGTTCGGTGGATTTGGATCCGACCTACGTCCACGGACACAAACAGGATGATACTTTTATTACTGAAAACCTCTTCTCGGATCTCTACAAGTCAGAGCTTGAAGATTCAGATCACTAATTTTGTTTGATGATTTTGAAGATGATTTTGATCATGCCTTTTACACATACTATGCCATCCTATTTATAATAACACAGAAATCAGACTCCTATTTGCATAAGAAATCCTAATTGAACTTAGTCTCTTCTCTTTGCAAGGATTCCTAGCCTGATATTCTCTTCTCTTTTCTTATTCCTTTTCGGATTCTGACTTCATTTCCTTGTGAGAGTATGATAACTCGTTTTATCTTATCCGCAAGAATAGGGTGTCGTCATCTCGAACGCGTCTCGCCATCTGGTCGGTCTTCATGAGGTCGGTCATGACAATTTTTTATGCTGAGAGTGTTTCCGCCGACCTTATAGTGCTCGGTCATCCGAACCAAAGTGGTCGGTCTTCACATATTATGGTCGGGTCGGCTATATGATCTCAACCAGTCAGGGAATTACCCTTCTGTCCTCGTCATGCTGTCTTAAATGTTATAGTGCCTGAAAACACCATCAACAATACTCATATTTTTACCTAAAGTCACAATGTGGTTATCACTTATGGGTGTGTCTCAGTCATATATGTGACATCAGTCACATTGTCGACCTTCTGTCATATTGAATACAATCACAATTATAACAACAAATACATTACTAATCATCAGTCACATTTGTGACCTTAGTCATATTAGTTACCTCAGTCACATTACATATCCTCAATTACATTGAGCAAAGTCACATTGCCGAATCTCAATTACATTTGTGACATCAGTCATATTAGTTACATCAGTCACATTACTGACCATCAGTCACATTGTCGACCTTCAGTCACATTAGTTATCTAAGTCACATTGTCGACCCTCAGCCACATTGAGATTTGAGAACAATTACAATTATGGCCTCGGTCACATTATCGACCCTCAGTCACATTAAACACAATTACAATTATGACATCAGTTGTTGATCCTCAGACACATTAGTTGCATCGGTCACATTACCGACTATTAGTCACATTATCGACCCTCAAACATATTGAGAACAATTACATTTGTGACCTTAGTCACATTGTGACTGTATTTTTTTATTGACAGTTATAAAATAACTATCAATTAGGTGTGTATCTGAGTATTTATTTGTTTAAGTACAGTTACAATGTGACTATAAGTCGCTCCATCCGCACACAAAAAAAAAACTAAAGAAGAAATTTAAAATAAAAATATGTGCTTTCAAAACGCAATGTGCAAATGAGAGATTAAAATATATACGGACTTGCACACCATTTTTTAAAAGCAAAAAAAATAATAATTTATTTTTCATGTGAACAGTAAATACCGTTCATGTAAACGGTAACTCTTTTCCTTTCTTTTTTTTTTTTTAAAGAGAAAAAATAGATCAAACCTTTTATTGTCAAAAAATGATTAAAGATGAATAAAATTAAAAAACATACGAATAAATGTTCCTAAAATTAATAAATAGGTCTTTTTAATAATAAGTGATATAAAATAGAGTTTTTTTTAATACATTAATCTTATTTATATTTTTTAAAAAATTTAAAAAAAATAATAATAGTAATAATAAAAAAAGCATTGTGAATGAGTGGAGTAGGTGTGGAAACGGATGTGGATGGATGAACAAGTATTTTGTTTCTATTCATTATTGGCTCTTCTTTTGATATGCATCGATAAGATGGAACCAAGTTGATGATTTCATTTTGTTATTAACTCCAAATTCGATAGCAATAGCTACGAACTAGCATATATTCTTCTGTTTTTTTTTCTCATATATGGGATCGAATAAAATTTAAATATTTTTTTTTTGTAATCATAAAAAATTTATGAAGAAATTTAATTATAAATATAATTTGTATCTATTAAATAAATAAAAAAATCTTATATTACGCTTAAAAAAATTGATATGTAACTTTTTTATGAAGAAATCCATTGAATTTATATATATATATATATATATATATATATATGTTGACGGATGATTTTCGTCCTAGGGACAGTTTCGAGATAACTCTCCCGAGACAATCCTCATTCAACCTTGAATTTGTTTGGTTATGAGGAGACCAAAGACAAATATAGCGAAAGGTAAGAAAAACACAAAAATCGACAAAAAATATTTAACGTGGTTCGGTGGAACAAGTCCAACCTACGTCCACGGGCACAAAGTGAGGGGTGTTGTTTTTATTACTAAACGTAGCTCGGCCGACCAGTTTTCAAACGTGATCTAAGGAAATCCGAGCTGATTGTTTCTTACAAGTGAACGTTCAAATGAAAATGTTCTCAACCCCTACAAATGAATTCAACTTCCCATTATATACTAACGAATACGAGACAATGTTCTCATATCTTTGTGACGTTAGCGCCGCAAGTTTTCAACGATTTGACTGGCTCTCAGTCCCAACTGCCTCGCCGAAAGCTGAATCCTGTCATCTGATTTTCTGTCACCTCACGCCGTAAAATACGCTGTTACACTTTATTAGTAATGATGACAGCCTGTAAGATCTTTAGTACGAAAACCGATTTCGGAAGGAAAGGTCTAAACTGCCCTGGTCACGCTCGGTCACCAAAAGGTCGACCAATAGACTTGCCGAAGACTCTGACTGCCCCCGCCCAGACCCATAATATCCGAGCTCACCAACCTATCCCAGGAGGAAGATAACCATGAACCGAGCTACCGGACTAATGTGGTCGGCTTAGGATTTGATGTTGTCGGCCTTTGAAGTCTGCACCGCGTTGTGTCCCCTGGTCGGCAAGATCCGGGAAACAATGCCCGAATCCTTTAATTGTCTGAAAGCTGACTAATACCTTCGAACATCTTAACTTCATAAAAAGGGAAATTCTCTCTCTGTCCTTTCCAAACTGTTCAATTACCTTAGTTGCAGAAATCCCCATCAACAATATATATATAGATAAAGATAAAGATGTGACTATAGTCTTTATAGTGGTAGCATTAAATAAATATTAAGTTTAGTTATTAATTAACAAGTGAATGTTGGGTGCGATTGGAGTTTGATGTAGGATTAGGATATGGTAGCACGGTGAAAGAATAATATATTATTCCATTTGAGTTTGCCACACACACAGATTCCCTTTGATGGGTTTTGATTTTGTCTTCTTTGTTTTAGTTTATGTTGACGGTTGATTTTTGTTATAAATATAAATCGGTAAATTTATTCCTCGAATAATCTTAATTTCTTCTTATTTTTATTATAAATATTTTTAATCTGATATTATTATAGACTCTCACTTGAGCATCGCAATGTGTTTAACATTTTATTCATAAAGGAAAAGCTTAGCTAACAATGGCATACAGTTGGAATGGGGCCTATTGTCGAGACATAATTCCACACCCAGTGGTCACTGCTCTCAGGTCAGAACCTTATTTGTCCTATCCACCAAAAGGCATATGTCTATTTCATTTATAACAGTTCATTATATGCCTCATTTATTCTTGATTATTTAAATTTTATGTTTAAATTTATAAGGTGTATTTTTTTATAAGAATTTGAGAAATGAAGGATTTTACTTGTTTCGCACGTTAGGTTTTCAATATTTTCAAAAAAAAATCTTACATATTTTTGCTTAGAAAATCTAATTTTTTTACTTCGTTATATGAGCAGACAAATGCATTTAGATTTAGTAATATCAAGGGACCAGTACTCATTATCCTGGATAAGGCTAGCTGTTATTAAGTAGGAATGGTAAAAAAATTTAAATTTTGATTGAAATTTATGATTGTTAATCGTTCGGTCTAAAATATCTTTTTTTTTAAAAAAAAAAAAATTATGAATACCAATTTTTTTATCTAAAAAAATCATGAACCATATTAAGAATCATATAAAATGTGAAATGATTTTTCATTTCGAATTATAAAATGATTATATTGTGTGGAAACCTGATGCCAATCTTAGAGGACCGTCCAAAATAAGTGGGACGGCATGGCTAGAATTCCATTAAAATGAACTCAATCATGATAAATAATTCCACTCTCTGTGTCATTCTCCATCAACTACACAGTGAATATGAGATATTTGAGTGAGAGAGACAAGGACCCTCTGTTTTGTTTGCTCTATTTTTAAAAGAGGTCCCAGAAGAAAATCAGTTTTCACCACACATGTAACCAAGCAAAGCAATGGTTAATATTCCTCAGCAATTTTGAAATCTGATGTCTCAAATGCGCGTAATTTGATAGTGTATGATTCGGGATCTGACCTTCAAATCGTGGGTTTGAATCTAACGAGTGTTTTTGTTTTTGTAAGAGTCGGAGACAATCAAAGGTTTTAACTGCTCCGTTTAAGTACGAATTGGATAATTTAACGACATAATTTCTAATATGATTTGAAATCTGATGCGAAGATGCACAAATACTCGAGAGAGCGACTCCACAATTTTCTTGGCCACACACATGTAACATGTGCATGTAATTCTACCTTCTTTTTTTTTTTAATATTTGGAGCCGCCGGACAAAAGAATATGGACTCCACCAGGTAGCATATCATCAATATGAGATAAATAATATCTACATAATACCTGCTCCTCAAATGTTGATAACGATTTTATACCGCATGCAAGCGCACGTATCGTTTAAGTAATAAAATGATCACTAGTTGGATATCGTATCCTTATGAACTTATTATTTATTTTGTTAATAATAAAACTAAATTACTTAACTTAAACTAAACTATTAGTTGAGAAATGAGAGTAATTAATATAAAATTAATTAAAAGTAAATAAAGACTAATAGCAATTTGAAGATAATATTTATATACTAGAAAATTTTGTGTTGTAATTTCACATAAGCATACACGCAATGACTTCAGACACTTTTCATTTAATTGAGTTGTTACGAATTATTAACATAGAACACTAAATTATCTATAAATCTTTTTCGATGGTTATGTAGAAATATTCAACTTAAATCAATTAACTACCACCAACCTTATTGATGATTCTCAGATGTGAAGTTTTTAGTCTTTAAAATCTTACTTGATGCCCAACATTTCAATCCCTATTTTTTCTTTTGGAATAAACCCAATGTCCAGAAGGAAACTTAAAAAGTTAAAATGCAATGAAACGCCAAGTAATCCAGCAAATTGAAACCTTAATGCACAAAGTGTCGATCCTCATATAGTGATCTGTCAGTCCATTAATGCTGAGCATAAATTTCCAAAATAAACAAGTATGTTTCATATTGAAGCCAGAAATACTAAGAATCATATGAAAGCACTATGCAAAATTTGATCCCAGAATCAGGAGGATGAAAAGGGACAATTGTCACAGAATTGATTCTTAAAAAAGAAACCCATCATCATAAACAACCGAAAAGTCAGAACAAAATACTTCTAAGAGATCAATATAAATGGTGGAAATTGATTCTTAATAATAAAAAATCATCAGAAATGAGTCAGTTTATTCTCTTACAGACAAAACAGAACCTCCCTGAAGTGACTCAAACAAAGATACATGTATGATACAGTCTCAAATACGAAGAAATCAATTCAAATCTATTGAAAATCGGGAAAAACAAACATCACTATCCCCATGAGGCATGAGCATTCGCATTCGCATACATACTTGATGCCAAGAACAAAGTGATGACGATTCAAGGTTTGGATTTGCAATCCACCATTTGTTGTGCCGAAGTGCACAATATGTGCTAGTTAATTGGGACAACTGTTAAAAATGATATCAGAGATAGTTTGCTCAATTGACATATTAACAAGGACGTTGGGCTTTTAAGGGGATGGATTTCAAGCTCTTGGCCCAAATGGATTATGCTAGTTAAGAATAGTTAACTACTTATAAGCATATGCTCATGCTTCCAAATCAGGCAATATCTTTCTAGTTCGCCGATCGCTGCAAATGGAATCAGAGCCAGCTCACACAATCGATGTGTCAACGACGACGTCGAGCTCCAAAAGGAGTGAATTGTAGTATATCACATTATTTGGGATTGAATGAGCTCTAAAGAAAATGGATTGTAGTATCTCACATAAACTTAAAATCCTCAATGCCACGTGTCAAAACAGATAATATATCAATATCATACTTGTTCCGGTTGCTACAAAAACTACTAATTTAAATTGCTCATTTTTAATTGTAAATATCCAAATATCTAAAATATTCGATTAAATTACCATTCCTACTAAAAATTGATCGACATCATTGAATCAAATATCGCTTGGCAGCACAATTGCGTCCCATAATTAATTGCACAGCTATTGGGCCACGCCTAGCTCCATGATCAGTTTATCAGAATTTATTTTTTCTTTATGTTGGAAATTAATTGTTGTTCATTATTTGGTGTTGTTAAATAACAACAATTAATAATAATTTCATGTTGGAAATTATTAAGTTAATTATGTGGTGTTGTTAAATAACAACAATTAGTAATGATTTCATTACTAAGTAAACAACAAGAATTGTTAATCAAATAATTAAGTAACAACAAGAGTTGTTAAGTGACAACAATTAGTAAAATGTTAAATGGGGAACATATGGTACACCCATGATGGTAACATTTTTGGAAGGGTTAGAAAAGGTCATTATGCATCCTAATAATGTGATTAATAGTAATCAATGCATGTGATTACATAGTGACTTGATTTCCCTCCTATAAATAAGACCATTTGCTTATTGAGTTAAGCAATCAATTAAGTTTGATTAAGAGGTCTCTACAAGCATAAAATGTATGCAATTGTGTTGTGGTTAGTATAGATTTATTTTAATTAGCATGTAAATAAATCTAGGACTAGTAATACATGTATGGTTAGATCCTAAGAGGACAAACATGTAATTATATTAGGGATTATGTTTCCTAACATTGGTATCAGTAGCTTAAATGCATGTATTTTAGTTGGATTACACAAAACTTGCATGAACATGCATGAAATATGTTGAAAATGCTTCTGGTTTCAATCCCTATTTTTTCTTTGGAATAAACCCAATGTCCAGAAGGAAACTTAAGAGGTTAAAATGCAATGAAACGCCAAGTAATCCAGCAAATTGAAACCTTAATGCACAAAGTGTCGATCCTCATATGGTGATCTGTCAGTCCATTAATGCTGAGCATAAATTTCCAAAATAAACAAGTATGTTTCATATTGAAGCCAGAAATACTAAGAATCATATGAAAGCACTAGGCAAAATTTGATCCCAGAATCAGGAGGATGAAAAGGGAAAATTTGTCACAGAATTGATTCTTAAAAAAGAAACCCATCATCATAAACAACCGAAAAGTCAGAACAAAATACTTCTAAGAGATCAATATAAATGGTGGAAATTGATTCTTAATAATAAAAAAATCATCAGAAATGAGTCAGTTTATTCTCTTACAGACAAAACAGAACCTCCCTGAAGTGACTCAAACAAAGATACATGTATGATACAGTCTCAAATACGAAGAAATCAATTCAAATCTATTGAAAATCGGGAAAAACAAACATCACTATCCCCATGAGGCATGAGCATTCGCATTCGCATACATACTTGATGCCAAGAACAAAGTGATGACGATTCAAGGTTTGGATTTGCAATCCACCATTTGTTGTGCCGAAGTGCACAATATGTGCTAGTTAATTGGGACAACTGTTAAAAATGATATCAGAGATAGTTTGCTCAATTGACATATTAACAAGGACGTTGGGCTTTTAAGGGGATGGATTTCAAGCTCTTGGCCCAAATGGATTATGCTAGTTAAGAATAGTTAACTACTTATAAGCATATGCTCATGCTTCCAAATCAGGCAATATCTTTCTAGTTCGCCGATCGCTGCAAATGGAATCAGAGCCAGCTCACACAATCGATGTGTCAACGACGACGTCTAGCTCCAAAAGGAGTGAATTGTAGTATATCACATTATTTGGGATTGAATGAGCTCTAAAGAAAATGGATTGTAGTATCTCACATAAACTTAAAATCCTCAATGCCACGTGTCAAAACAGATAATATATCAATATCATACTTGTTGGACCGGTTGCTACAAAAACTACTAATTTAAATTGCTCATTTTTAATTGTAAATATCCAAATATCTAAAATATTCGATTAAATTACCATTCCTACTAAAAATTGATCGACATCATTGAATCAAATATCGCTTGGCAGCACAATTGCGTCCCATAATTAATTGCACAGCTATTGGGCCACGCCTATCAGTTTATCAGAATTTATTTTTTCTTTATAATTTACTGCACACCATATGTTTGCCAAATTGGTTCGACTCATTTAAAGTTTAAATCACTTCAATATCGTGAGTGGCTGGCATTAATGTAATCTAATCGGTAATTATTATCATCACAGTGAATTTCTTTAAGTTTATAACTAATTTTCTAATCAAAGAGTGCAGTATGCTTATGATCTAATTGTATTAATGCGTGATGAATTCTTCCAATCTCATTTTCTACAAGCTTATTGGCTTATATAGGATTATAAGTATGCATATGTTGAGTTCTGATGGACACTTGTCCATAATTGGACTGTCCTCCAAATGCATGATGTACACTTAACGTGATACATACTCTAATATGACATTAGGTGTAATTACACCTATTAATATGCATGTTAAAACATGTTTGCATGCTAAGATAAGTGGATTGTCATTAAAGTGCACTATAGTAAAACCTCGATAATCTTTTAGTTTCTCAATAAATATAATTATTAATATAAAATTCATGCATAATATTTACTAAATTATTTGTTACAATGTACTTAAATTAATTTTGTAGTTTCTCAATAAATATAATTAATAATTATTAATAAAAAATTCATGCATAGCATTTACTAAATTATTTGTTACAATGTACTTAATTTAATTTTTTAGTTTGTCAATAAATATAATTAATAATTATATGCATGAATCTTGGTTAAAGTAATAATACAAGTACAATAAAATGATCTAGATGTAACAAATATATGTAAAACTATTCTATAAGTTAATAAATATTCATTTATAAATAATCTCGCTAAATGACTAATTTTTTTGGTCCCAACAATATTCATTTATAGAAGTTTTACTGTAATCTCGGATGGTGATGTATGTGACATCATGTACTCCGAAGTACTGATATCGATGTCGGAATATTTCTGATTTACTGTGATGAGTTTTAGAGTGAGTCATCTCCAGAACAATTCTAGATTAGATGAGACTCAGCTCATAGCTTCTCCACTTTGGAATGATATGACTTCAGAGTGACGTTATTTCAGAGTAATATCACTTCGAGATCGGGGCCTAATATTTTTTGTCAAACCCTAGTCTCTCCGGAAGTCTTCAGATTTCGGGGGTCAACCTGACCTCTCATGTCTACTAGTATTGTAGTATAATGACATGTGTCATTCTCCTATCAGACTTGCGTCTGCTCGCAACAGTTCCACTGAGGAGTGCGTGCTGAGGAAGATTCAACTGCATGTAGACACGTACCACTGATTACAAGATTAATTTTGAACACTTAATTACAAGAGAGTATGGTAAAATATAATACAGTAAAGAATAGTGTTTAAGAAGAAGTAGGAGGTATGGTTATGGAGAATTATTTAATGGATTAAAAATTCCATTTTATCATATGATGTTCGAAGAGTTTTGATGATTTTTATAATTTTTTTTATTATTAACCTCATCTTATGTTACATTTCAGTATCTTTCAACCAAACACAATAATATTCTTAAATTATCATTTTACTATATCATACTCTCAAAAATAATAAAATAAATTATTTTACTTTATCTTCTATTACCATTCCTTATTTCATCATACCTTCCATAACTTCACTTAATGCATTGAACTCGGTAATTATTATCATCTCAGTGAATTTCTTTGAGTTGTTCGCCACCTTCAAATGATGTTACTATTCACATTTTACTAACTTGTGCTTTTATTATTTCAGGAAGTGGAGGTGGCACTTATTTGGTAACCATTTACCCTTTGTTCGGAATGGAGTTTGAAAAAATATGATAAAATATAGTAGAGTAAAAAATGGTAATTGAGAAAAGGTACATTTTAAATATTTTTTGACTAAACACAATAATATCACTAAATCGCCGTTTTACTATACCATATACTCAAATATAATATAATAAAATAAATAATTTAATTTTATCTCATATTATCTTCCCTTACTTTATCATACCTTACATAACTTCGGTTAGAATGAGGGGTATTGTCACGTGGAAGCACGCGGACCGTTAGATTTTCATCCAACATCCTGCGTGCTAAGTAGCAATAAAAAAAAAATTGAATTTTTTTCTAAAATTGCAAACATTCTCTAGAAGAATCATTTTTCTCTTTGACCTTTTTTGACATAGATTTTTTTTAAAAAAAATTATTTTTCCCTCCTCTTATATTAGGCACCCCTACTCTCTCTCAAATTATAATAACACCCTTCGTCATTTAAATAAATGACTTTAAAAAAAAAAAATTATTTGATTTAAATAAATGATTCTTTTTTTGATTTTCTTGTTTTTATTTTTAAATGAAAATAATACCCCTACTCATTTAAATAAATTATTTTTTGACTTAATTATTTTATTTCTTTATTTTACTTTTTAAATTAATAGTTTTATAGTTTTATTTTATTTTTTAATTTAATTCTTTTATTTTTTTCATCTCATTTTTTTCTCTTTTACTTATTTAATAATATTTATATATTTATCTTCTTTTATTTATTTATTTTTTTTATAATTTAAATTTTTCTCTTTTACTTATTTAACGGTCTTTATATATTTATGTTAGCAAAATATATTTCAGATAATAGTACATGTAATAATACACAAAAAAATAAATACACACAAAAATATAACATATTGCCAACATGAGCAATAACTATTTCTTGACACTCTTGGTATGAAACTAGAGGGGACCTTAATGACAAATGAGTATAAC
Source organism: Zanthoxylum bungeanum (assembly GCA_019454045.1). Classification (NCBI taxonomy): domain Eukaryota; kingdom Viridiplantae; phylum Streptophyta; class Magnoliopsida; order Sapindales; family Rutaceae; genus Zanthoxylum; species Zanthoxylum bungeanum. The sequence goes on from SKCR01030216.1 coordinate 171,615, forward strand.
AACTCCAAATATTCTCACCAAATGTATGCAATATAAGGTTATATGTTGATGCGATGACAATTCTCTAACTCACATCGTCCATCCAATGTACCTCTGGTGCCGACGACTCGAAGTAATGCAGTAAATATAATAGATTGTCCGTCAAGTCGTTTAATGGATAAAGCCGAGCTTATAGATCCCTAGTTTGTTTGATGATAACCCACATATAATTTCTTACTGTAAGAGAAGAATTTTTTGTACATTATTAAACGTACTCTTCTGTGAAAATATGTCTTGCTAACATAAAAGAGAACATTTTCTATTATACAAAAAAATAACAACAAATAAAAAATATAAAAGATTTATTAAACAAATAAAAGTGAATAAATATATAAAGACTATTAAATAACTAAATAAGTAAAAGAGGAAAAATATAAATAAAAAATAAATGAGATAAGAATAAATAAAAGAATTAAATCAAAAATTAAAATAAAATAATAAAACAATTAAACTAAATTAAAAGTAAATAAGGAAATAAAAGAATTAAATCAAAAAATAAAATAAAATAATAAAATAAAATAAAATAATAAAATAAAAAGTAAATTAGGAAATAAAATAATTAAATCAAAAAAGTAGTTTATTTAAAGGAAATGGGGTATTATTATCATTTGAAAATTAAATCAAAAAGATATTAAAAAACATTTAAATAAATAAATAAATAAATAAGAGAATGTCATTGGTTTAAATGATTAAGGGTGTTATTGTAATTTTAGAGGGATAATGGTTGTGTTTGAAAAGCAACACTCATTTTTACGACCTGTTTATCAATTATTTAATCATGTTAATTGAGTAATCGTATCATTCATTATTGAATCGTATTTTAATCGTGTCAAACATGAAACTGATTCATTTATTAATTATGTCAATATATCATATCGTGTCGACTCGTTTAATAGACTATACTTATATTTAAAGATTTTGATACAATTATTAAACGAATTATGTTCATATTTATTTAAATTTTACAAGGTAGAATAATATGAATTACCACGTCTAGTAGTAGCACAATACTTTTGCTACATTTTTAAATCTTTAATACAAATGGAGGACATGTATCCATCTGTCTAGCTTTGATTTTGATACCCAGTCTTTTTTCTTCTTTTTTTTTTTTTTTTTTTTTTTTTTTTTTTTTTTTTGTTGAAGAAACTATTCCTTCATCATTGCTTCTCACTTTACATTTATGGACTCTCCACCATCCCATAAAAAAAAAAAAAAAAATTATCTCCTTGAATTGAATCTTATTCTTCGAAGAGGAACCCACCAACCACCTACAAAGTGGCCATACTCGCACGTGTGAGTGTATTAAGCATATGCTACACGTGCTAATATTTTCTATTTAAGTATGTCAAACTGATAATTAAATCTTCTTCTCACTCATATGAATCTCATATTTTTTTGTTTCAGCGCATAAAACTAACGCAAATGTTATATTAAAATCCAATAATGATATGTGAATAATCAATTACAATTTTTAGGGAATCGTTGAAAATTCCGTTATCAAATTATCCCTTCCGGATTTAAGCGGAGTAGGTAAAATCTTCGACTGTCCCAATTTCTTAGAAGAAACACAATCCCTAATTTCGAACTCAGGACTTGAGTCATTCATTATCAAACCACGCCACTTACGGACATAATCAGTTACACAATCATGTGTATTTTGAAAAACATAAAGAATAATTGATTGTGCAAATATCATTTTTAAATCTGTATGTATGATCTAAGCTATTAGAGTTGTAAACAATTTGACAAATCTTATGACAAATGCCTGAATCTAGATGAAACTTGACCAATCAGTTGAATAACACTATGAGACCTTTTTATAGAATATTATAGATGATATTCATCTTTAGAGTAATGGAAGAATCAAATGTCCTTTTAATATTAAAAGAGAAATGCAACTTGAATGGTGGAGGTTCATTGCTCACTATCTATGGTGAAACAAGCTTGCTACCCTTCATTCTATTAGAACAGTCAAAATTCTCATATGAAAAATGATCAAATATGATAAAGACACAACAACAACAACAAAAAAAAAAAAAAGAAAAAAAAAGAAGCTTCTGCTTTCACCTCTGTCCCTAGCTTATGTAGAGACAAGATGCTCATCAGTCAATTAGGCCATTTCATCTTTTTCCAGTGGATAGGAATCATAACTTGATTATCAAAATCAGAGTCAGGAATCCCACTTGAATGATAAAGAAGAGGAAAAAACAAAGCTCTCAAAAGCTAGAAAATGATTTCATTTCTGGGTTTTTTTTTTTTTTTTTTTTTTTAATTATTAGCAAATAGATGTTGAGCATTATCACAAAGCAGATGTAGCTAGTGCTTACAAGAACAGTAAAAAAAAAACAAAACAGAAAAAAGAAGAAATAAAAAGAGTAAGATATATATACACTGTATATCTATAGATCCTGTATAGCTATAATTCTGAAGGGTTGTTTATTTTAGAGGCATTGGATGATTCTTTGGACTTATTTGAAACCATGCAAGATTCGAATCTACACGGGTCTGCTTCAGCCAGCAATTGAACAACCTCATTCATGGTTGGGCGCGAGGCTGGTGTCTTGCCTGTACATTGGATTGCAATCTTTAGAACCTGAATCATCTCATCCCTGAATGATCCTGATAACTTCTTGTCCAAGACCTCCATAACTCCTTCCTTGGTATCCACCTTTGTTGAAACCCAGTATGTGATATTCTTATACTCTCCGAAATCAGCCTCTACTGGTTTCCTTCCAGTTATTAGCTCCATCAATACTACTCCGAAACTGTAGACATCACACTTGGTTGTTGCCTTCGACGAATAAGCATATTCTGTTACATGCATCAATTGTAAAAACAAGTAATTGCATTTTAAGGCTTAATATTCAATGAAGATGATATGTTTGGATGAGAAAATTACCCGGAGCCAGATATCCATAGGTTCCTGCAATCACAGTGGTAGTGGAATCTTTGCCTCCTCTTGCTTGCAAAACTTTGGCTATGCCAAAGTCTGCAACCTTGGGCTGGTAATTGACATCCAGTAAGATGTTGGTTGATTTGATATCTCTGTGAATGATGGGTGGCAATAGACCATGATGGAGGTAAGCCAAACCTTGAGCAACTCCAAATGCAATCTTATGGCGAGTTGGCCAATCCAGAAGAATCCATCCTTTGTGAAGGGCATCCCAAAGATTTCCATTTGGCATGTACTCATAAACCAAGAGGTTGCAATCCAAACTCGAGAAGTAGCAGTATAATTTGACTATGTTCTTGTGTCTGACATTTCCCAGAGTCTCAACTTCTGTTTTCAGCCCCTTGTCCAATTGCAATTGATCTTCGGGAGCAGAATCTTTTGTTCTTTGGCTCCACAACTTCTTCACTGCAACCATCTGTCCACTGCTCAATTCAATTTTATACACTGTCCCAGACCCTCCTTGCCCTACTTTGTTCTTTTCAGTCATGGCTTCAAGGATCTCACGTCGATTGACGCTTATTCTATGGAAGCTCCTTACATCGAATGAAAATAATGATGCAGAAAATGTCTCATCTTGTTCCATGACTGCTCTCTGTTTACTGAGTCGGCGTTTCAAGAACAGGAGAAGGCCAATGAGAATAATAACTGCTGAAATTACTACTACCCATATAGAATTTAAGCTTCCTCGTTTTTTAGTTTGAGAGCATAAAGGGAAGTTTTGAACTGATGAATTAACAGAGACAGCAAGGCAGAGACCTGGATTGCCGGAGAAGCTTTCTACTAACCCCCCTTTAATCAATGAGAGAGGAATTGGACCAGAAAGCTGATTGTTTGAAAAGTTGATGGAGTTGGGTAACAATTCACAGAGACTCTCAGGGATATTTCCAGTGAGGAGGTTGTTGGAAAGATCAAGGACGTTAAGAGATTTTAATGAAGACAGTGAGTTGGGAATGGAAGAATTGAGCTTGTTGCTTTGTAACATCAGTAAATTTAGCTTCTTCAGGTTTCCAATTCCGGAAGGTATTGGACCAGACAAGAGATTATCACTCACATCAATTTTCACCAGACTGAAAGCTCGAGAAATTTCAGAAGGTATAACCCCTGAAATTTTGTTTCTCTGCATAAACAATTCAGACAAGTTTCTAGCATTTCCAATTGTATTTGCAACTGGACCACTGAAATTGTTGCAACTAAAGTCCATGATTGACACATGGGGAAGACCAAAAAGGCCTTCAGGTATTGAGCCTTCCAAATAGTTATTACTTACTCGAAACCGCAAAAGATTTGTGCATTTAGCTAAACTATCAGGCAACGCTCCAGAGAACATGTTTTCCAGGACAAGAAAGTATTGAAGTTTACCTCCATTGCAAACCTTTGTTGGAAGTGGACCTGATAGGCGGTTCTCTGATAAGTCAAGAACAACCAATGGCGACAACTGTCCTAGATTCTGAGGAACTTTTCCTGTCAGAAAATTGCCATAAAGTGATAATATAGTCAAAGTTGTTGAATTTGCTATTCCACTTGGGATTTCTCCAGTAAGGCTGTTGTTATAAAGCTGCAGGACTCGCAGCTTGGGCAACCTGAGAAGGGATTCCGGAATTTTCCCAGTCAAGTGATTAACTGACATGTCTAAATCTGTGAGCTCTGTTAAGTTTCCAAGTTCCTCAGGTATAGTGCCTGAAAGATGTTGATTGTAGTATAACTCAAGCTGTTGCAAGTTCTTCAGCAATCCAATCTCTGGAGGGATATGACCCGTGATGAAATTCCCAGTCAATTCTAGATCAATAAGAGAAGTCATGTTTCCTATCGAAGCTGGAATCTGACCCTGCAACATGCATGTGGCTAAGACCATGTTCCGGAGCTTTGTCATCCTGGAAATACTATCCGGAAGTTGCCATAACTTGAAACCAGGATTTTCATTGAAGTTGAGCACCTCAAGGTTACTAAGATTAAACACCGACAAGGGGAACTCACCTGTGAAGAGGTTGTATGACAGGTCAAGTTTCCGTAGATTTTGCATCCGTGAGAAATCCGGAAGTGTTCCTTTGAGGTATATAGAACTCATGTTGAGCTCTTCCAGGAGAGAGCAATTGACTATGCTGTCAAGGAAGTTTCCGTGGACATGGTTTCTGCTGAGACGAAGGACACGTAACTCAGGCAGGTAAGAGCATACACCAGATGGAAATTGGCCAGCTGATGACCTCTCTGACATGTCAATCACGTTGACATACCCTTGATCATCGCAGCTAATTCCTGAAAAATTACAGTAAGGTTTCCCTCCATCAATATCCCAATCAGATAAAGCACCTCCTGACAAAGAGTTCTTCATAAGCTTGAAAAAATGGGACTGGTTATTAGCACTGATAGCTTGAGAAGGATTGGACATACAAGCAAGTAATATAAGAAAGAAGAAAATAGATTGAAGAACCATTTTCGAGGAAAAAGCAAAAGAAATAAAAAGGTTGTTGTTGCAAGGAAGAAAGGTGAAGAAGAGTATAAGCATATAAATGGGTTAAATTTAGAGGATCATTTGGTGCAGCAGTAATAAGACTCTGATGATAAAAAAAGCAAGGTTCCTGGATGCAGTAGTATTAAGTGAAATAAAAAGAAAGAGGTGGTACACATCTTATCATAAAGAAGCTTTATGTTTATTCCCACTAACTCAGATAGAGAATATCATCACTACCAACTACTTTATGCATTCAACATATTTGAATAAAACTGCATCTGATCCTAATCACAGTAAGTTTTCTTGACCGACAACTGCAGATTCGATCAATGGCCTTTCTCATAGATGGCGAAAGATCAAATTTCAGTTGATGATCATCATCTACCACATAGATATGCCCCCATAATATGTATCTTCGTAATCAAGCAAGCACATTTTATTGTATATTTTATTGCTCTACATATGAATGTTATGACCCCCTAAAATCTTGTGTTTGTTTTACTGTATATTCATTTGTGTTCAACTATATAAAAGGGCGGAGCAACATTCAACTCGGTGGGGGTCGTCGTCCCCGCTCAATTCTTATAAATTACTGAGAAATCTGATTTGTTAATGAGTTAATTTTGATTTACCTCCATTAAAATAAATAATATTAAATAATTTTTATGAAAATCAAATTTTGACTACGCCGCTGACCGACCAAATTGGTCAATCACATTTATTTATCTTCTTAAAACGATCAAGCATCAAACATGTGAATTCACATGAATCCATTGGGTTTAATTTGCTTAACCTTGAGTAAATTTTTTTGTGAATCGTGTTTGTTCTCAACTTTCTATATCATGCATTTATGCCATTTTGATGCAAACCAGTCTATCCAAATTTGCTTAACGTGTTGTCTCAAATAAATTGTTGACTGGAGTTGACCTTATTAAAACATCCTACGCAGAAGACTCCCTTTATAAGTGGAAAATGTCATGATAAACGCATACTTATCTTTATTTTTCACAAAATATTTGTCTAAGGTTAGAACTCGTGATCGAATGAATAACAAATTAATATTTGAGTTGACTTCATGATAGCGATTTTATATTGCATGCAAACACATGTATCTTACAAGTAATATAAAATGACATCGATCCCATGAGAAATTATTATTAATGTCAAATATCAAAATTTTATTAACCCTAACTTTATTTAAACTAACGATTATGAAGTAAGAGGTACTAACTAATAAACTAAAGCAAAAACAATGCCAATTTAAACAAACGAAAGTAGTCAGTAAGAAAAACTTAGGATCACAACTTTCTCATAATATTCCCTTAAATCTTCATCTTCTCTTTATAATTGACCAACTATAATGAATTATTAACCTATAACACAAAATTATTTACAATTCTATTATGATGGTTAAGTAGAAACGTCCAGTTTAGTTTAATTACCTATATTCATATGATAATTAATTTAAACCAAACTCATTAAGAATAAGTTTTTCCTATGGTTATGCATATCCTGTAAGGAAATCGATTATATTAATATGATCACGCATTATTAATTCCCAATGTTAAACCAAAACTCTCGTTTCCACGTTTCTTAGGGTTTAACACAACTATCTTATTATTAGCCAAGCAGTAGAAAACATTAAGATAGAGAATAATAAACAATCCACATAGAAGGTAACATTCAATCATAAAAGAGATTCAATTAACAAAATATCAGATTGGGCTCCATTGCAATCCTAAAACAAAATCTAATTCATGATGAACAAGATAAACAAAATCACCATGGTATTCAACATAATAAATAACAAAGAATTAAAAAAAAAGGAAAAAGAAAGCAAAACATAAAGGTTTTCAATTTTCTTTTCTTGATTCTTGTTTCATCTTCTTATTCTTGAATAGTTGATGTGTTTAAAGAGCGTTTTGGTTTCAAAAGAGACTTATATTTGTACGGGCCAAGGGCAAAATCGTCTTTTCACCTCTGGTCCAATATCAATTAAAACCCAAATACCTAATAGTATCTGGTCCACAAACTTAACTTATTCTCTTCTAAAACCCAATTTCATCAAACAACCAATTCATAGGCCAAAGTTGGACCAAAGAACTGAACATTTCACATGCCCTTATACTAGGAGAATCCTACAAGACAACCTATTGACATTCCAACAGCCAAATCGAAAAATGTATTTTCCTTAATTAATTACCTCCCACATGATTAGTCGTTTTAGTACCGAAAGGTTAAGCATTTAATGTATTAATGAGACCCATGTCATAATAGCCTATAAAAATAGGCATTCAAGCTGAAGCATTCCAACTTGAGCTCTCAAAGCAAATCGCCCTTTAAACACTCTTTCACCGCCCTCACGACAGCCCATGGAGGTTAATATAACTTTGAATCTTGCTCTTTCATCAATTTCAGCTCGTCTTCATCACTGACTTTAGCGTCGGAGTGCTTATGGCACCCACCACACCGGTAGGTAGAAACTCTCAGCTCACTCTACCTTTGTTTTGCAAGATCGCTAGTGCCTCATCATACAAATTCTCGATTGTGGACCTCAGGTGAAAATCAGTGTCTACAATTTGGCCGCCCACCGTGGGACCTTAACGATTTATAGCAAGCGAAGATCTCTCAGTCTACGATCATTTCAACACAACTACTCATGACTTCTGGTAGCGAGCAGACACCAGACCATGTGGCCACACAAATGGCCATTCTCCAAGAACTGCTGCGAGTTTTAGAGGAGGAGAACTTAGTCATGTGAAGCTCCAACACTAGCCTTCAGAAGCAGTTGGAGCAAATTTCCTTAACTTCCAAACATCGTGAAACTCCGGACCATCCCAACAATCCTACAATTCAAACCAACCTCTTGGGAGCATTCAACGATGTAGCAAATGATGATCCGCCACCAATCCACCACCACTGAAACCATCAAAGAAGTCAATCAAGCACAACAAGTCGCCTCCACCATGCGTAGAGAAATGCAAGAATTCAAATAGGCAATTCAATCCAGTCTATCCGGTGTCAGGCTATCTGTGAGAAAGAGTCGAGCCGACAAAACATTATGCATGCTAATCATAAGGTTAGCGAATAGGCCGAACCTTAAAAAGTTCAACCATATTTTAAGTATTTTTTTTATTTAAATTAGGGTGTGGGAAAAACATACTAAGAGTATCAATTTGAAGTTTAATAAATTGAGTTTTTCTAATATCTTACAAATATTAAAAAATAACACTTGAATTTAGAGATTGACTTTTCAAAGTCCAGTTCATTTGCCAACCTAGCTAATCAACAAAATTATATTGTTAATGTATTCCACATTTAAGAAATATATTTATAAGCGATGTAGCATCACCTAAAAAGCAAGGTTTTTTTTTTTTTTTTGCCTTTTTTTTGTCAAATGTTCTAATCTGCAACTCTTAGGCTAAATTAAGGGTGACAATGGGCCGAGTCCGGGCTTTGATAAGCCCGGCCCGAGCCCGACAAGTATTTTTTTGGCTCAGGCTTTATCCGTCCCGGTTTTTATTAATAAAAAAATTAAATTTTTTTAATTTATTATATAATATATAATTTATTATATAATATAAATAAATAATATAAATAATATTTTTTTTAAGCCCGGGCCGGACCCGGACTTAATGTGCTAGGCCCGGCTCGGGCCCGACCCGAATCGGGCCTCTACTCTACGGTCCCGAGCTGGGCTGGACCAGATCGGCCCCGGACTTTTTTGCCAACTTAGGCTAAATACAAGGTCCCCAATGACATCTAATGCCATCACAATTTGGATACAGATCCAATGGGTCCAACAGTATAGGCCTATAGAGTTTATTCTGCCTATGATTCATTATTGGGAATCGGCTGAATAAACTTAAAAAGATACTGACAAATCCTAATGGGATTTGAGATTTGTACGGTTGGATGAAGAATTAGAAATAATTTTTTATTCTGAATCTAAAATTTTACTTAAAAAAATCTTGAATCCAAACTATTTAATCCGAAATTTAGAATGATTTTTCATCTTTAACCCGTTAGTATAGATTGCGATCTCTACTTCAATGGAACAAGTGCTCAATCATGAAGAGCAAAAAGCAGAGATGCCCACTTCTGAAAAGCTATTGGGTCTTGGAAGTGGCTACTGAGATCTCAAAATCTGATATGGCATCTGCTTATTAGCTTCTAGGCTGATTTTCATTTCATGCTCCCATTGCATTGTTATTTATTATTAGCCTGTTTATTTGTTAATACCACATCTTTGTATCAAGATTATGATGATCCTCTTTTAAAGTGAGGAAATAAGGATGTGCTTTGGTTTGGACATTGTCAATTCTCCCCTCCTTTCTTTTGCATTACAATTTCATTTCATATGATAGACAATTAGGGTTTGTTCTTAGAGTCAAAATCAAAATCATGGTGTTGCATGATAGATGTTGCATCTTATATTAAACAAGTCTCCAAGGGGCATGACAGAGTTCAAATCCAGTGAATGTGTTTCATGTAAGAGTTTGAGATAGTCGGGGGTTTTACATGTTCCGCTTAAGATCGGAAGTGGTGGTTTGACGGTGGGATTTTCAACGATTTAAAAAAAAATCTTATATTAAACAAGTCTTTCTCTTTATTGTGGGTGTCAAATATCTAGTGGAGTTGATAAAATCTCTTATATTGAAAACAAGAAATCTATGATTTGAATCATGTTCACATACATGAAAAGAGATTTGGGTTACTGTTAACTAAATTATATTTATAAAAAAAAAAAATCCTCTCTCTTTGATATGAGCTGATATTAAAGTTACAAGATAAAATTTAGTCGATAAAGATGAGGGTAAGTGAAATAGAATTGAGTTTGATCGAATTTTGATTTGAATTATCGAAAGATAAGGGTTAGTGAAATAGAATCGAGTATGATCGAATTTTGAATTGGATTATTGATGCTTATAAATTTACAGATGTTTGTAAATTGACACGTGTTACGTGGTTACTTAATTTATTATTTCACTATTTCATATTTGATACAAATTTTATATCCTAAATTTACAACTATTGGGGTTTTTCTCAGCATCCCACTTGACCCATGTATATAAATTGATCGGATATTCTTATTTTGCATTAACATAAATTTTCTGTAAACAAGCTGTAAACACCAGAAAGATTCATAATGAAAAGGATGTTACAAATAATTTGTTTGGTTACTTTATTCTTACAAAGAATTTTGAACAGCAGTAAATACAACACGGTTGTTACAATAATCAACAATACAAGAGTAATAATAAAAATGACAGGACAACAGCAGACAGTGAACGAGAGTCAGTCACAGTGGTAACAACAGGAACAGATCAGGAACGAAGGCAGTGCAAACCGAGAGAATTCCGAGGCTTGTTGATGCGGCAACAATCTCCTTAAAACAAATTCGTCCCCTACCGAAATGGTGCAGTAGAACGCGAGACGTTTGTTTCCCAGGATGCAACGGAAATAAACGACAATGGGCACCACTAGAATCGTCTTCAAACGAACCAAGGTATATTCGAACTCTTTCAACAGAAAACAGCAAAGCAAATTTTTTTTCTAGCTTCTCACTTAAGAAAAAAAAATCGAAAACAATGCACTTATTAAAACAAAATAAACACACCAATTAAAATCACGTTAGTGAGAAACCTTTCATTTGAAGTAACCACTAAATTAATTAATATAGTTAATTTGAGTGTTATGGAACTTCAAAAGGCTTGGAAAAAATGAAGAGGCTTGCAAAAATTGGCTGGGCCGAGCCCGCACAATTTGGTCCGTCATTCGTGTACGCAGGGTGCGCGGGCGCACACGAGCCAAGCTTGTTCGGATTTTGATTTGCACCCCCCTGCGCGCGCACGTAGAGAGAGCCTTTATCCTTATAACTCTTACCCATCTACATATGAGCAATCATGTATAAGCACACTTTTCCTTCTATAGCTTTCCCATATGGGACAAGCTTACTTCTCTTTATTTTCCAATACCAATGGGTGAACTTTGAGCAACAATTTCTCATTCACCCAAGCACCATTTTAAGCATATGAATATACCATTTCGAACTACTCATGGAGGAGTATCCGAATCATTCAATAACAACCACTAACACGAAGTGGACCATGCTTGAAATTGTGCCTCAAAATGCTTATTCATAAACATTTTCCAACAATCCCCCACATGAATGAAATTGGCGAAAAACGTCAAATAAAATTATTTTATAAAACATTTTATTTGACCTAAAAGAGTTCAACGGTTCAACACCTGCATAGGATAGGTAGGCCTCAGCCTTTGAGCCTTCCATTGTGAAAATATATCTCATTTACTGGCTGACAGTGGACGCGATGTCATTGAACTGTACTTCCGTTCATGTAAATGGAGAATATATATCACGCAGATATTTAACCTAACACATCTGAGTTCTCATTATTATGTTCATTTTGGCCATGAACATCAACCTGGTTCTGCAAGAGTTTCTAAGAATTGAGCCTCGTACAATTCTCTTTGAAGCGGCCCCACTTCTCTCTCACATAGGTGATTTCTTATTTAAGAGCATCTCGTAATACTCTGCTCGGATTCCCGACGCATAAGAATCATTAAAATCCTTTGCTTAACCTCAATCCATACGAGCATCACTGTTTCATTTCACCATAGGAATGGACTAGAGGGTAACCCCCCCCACATTGAACCAATTATGTCTTTTACGAGTAGGTTGTCCCATTGAACCTAGATCTTGAGATCTCCAGTCAACAAGGTTGGGTTTTCCTTCGTAATAAACATTTATCTAATGGGGTTTAGTCATATTCCCCTCGATGATTTCACAACCAACTCTCTATTTAACCATTTGGTTAGCGGATCCGCAATGTTATCCTTTGACTTTACATAGATGAATCGAAATAACTCCAGTAGAGAGTAATTGTCTAACGGTATTGTGTCTATGATGAATATGTCTAGACTTACCATTATACATATTGTTATGTGCCCTTCCAATTGCAGATTAACTATCGCAATGAATGCAAATTGATGGCACTGGCTTAGGCCAACTTGGAAAATCCTCTAGAAAATTTCGAAGCCATTCTGCTTCTTCAGCACACTTGTCTAATGCAATGAATTCTGATTCCATTGTAGATCTGGCTATCACAGTCTGTTTGGAGGATTTCCATGATATAGCTGCACCTGCTAGTGTAAACACATAGCCACTGGTAGACTTTGAGTCTTTCATGTCATATATCCAATTAGCATCACTGTATCCTTCGACTACAGCTGGATATCTATGATAGTGCAACCCATAATTACGAGTAAAACGTAAGTACCTAAGTACTCTCACTATTGCTTTCCAGTGATCAACCCCTGGATTACTTGTATATCTGCTGAGCTTGTTTACTGTACAGGCTATATCAGGCCTTGTACAACTCGATAGATACATCAAACTCCCGATCACTCTAGAGTATTCTACTTGAGATATACCCTCTCCCATATTCTTTGATAAGTGTAGACTCACATCTAAAGGAGTTCTAGCCACAGCAGAATCATCATTGTTGAATTTACCAAGAATCTTGTCCACATAGTGCGACTGATCAAGAATAAGTCCATCAGGACTTCTCGAGATCTTTATTCCCAGAATGACATCTGCTAAACCCATGTCTTTCATGTCAAACTTAGATTTCAGCATATTCTTAGTAGATTTCACCATTTTAACATTACTCCCGACAATCAATATGTCATCAACGTAGAGACATAAAATGACATAGCCAACTTTTGTCTCTCTGACATAAATGCATTTATCACACTCATTGATTTTGAAACCATTTGCTAACATGGTGTCATCAAACTTTTTATGCCACTGTTTCAGAGCTTGTTTTAATCCATACAATGATTTAACCAACTTACAGACTTTCTTTTCTTGTCCTGGAGCTATAAAGCCTTCAGGTTGTTCCATGTAAATTTTTTCATCTAAATCTCCATTTAGAAAGGTTGTTTTCACATCCATCTGATGTACCTCAAGATTGCGCAAAGCTGCAATCGCTATTATCATCCTTATGGAATTTATTCTCGTTACATGAGAATAAGTATCAAAGTAATCAAGACCTTCACGTTGTCTGTAACCTTTAATTACAAGTCTTGCTTTGTACTTGTCAATTGATCCATCTGCCTTTATTTTCTTTTTGAAAATCCACTTGGACCCTAAAGGTTTACATCCTGGAGGAAGATCCACTAACTCCCAGGTGTGATTTTGTAAGATGGATTCAATTTCACTATTGATGGCATCTTTCCACAAAGCACCATCAGCTGACCTTACAGCTTCGTTATAGCTTTGAGGATCATTTTCTAGCAAAAATGTCAGAAAATCTGGACCAAATGATTTTTCGGTTCTAGCTCTTTTGCTACGTCTTGGTTCAAGTTCAACAACTTGTTGATCCTCTGGAACATTTATTTGTTCTCGGTCCTGACTATCTTCAATTATAGTCTCATGTGCCCATTTGTGCACATTTGAATTCGAATTAGTTTTACAAGGAAAAACATATTCGAAAAAGGATGCATTTCTCGACTCTATTATCGTATTCTTGTGAATATCTGGTATATTAGACTCATGCACAAGAAATCGATAAGCATTACTGTTATGTGCATATCCTATGAAAATACAATCAACAGTTTTTGGTCATATCTTCACCTTTTTAGGTGGAGGAATAACTACCTTGGCAAGACACCCCCACACTCGAAGAAATTTATTGGAATGTACTATTCCTTTCCACATTTCATAAGGAGTTTTTCCTGCTTCTTTCCATGGTACCTTATTTAAAAGGTAATTAGCTGATAAAACAGCTTCTCCCCACATATTCTGAGGTAAACCAGAGCTGATAAACATAGCGTTCATCATCTCTTTCAAGGTACGATTCTTACGTTCTGCAATCCCATTGGATTGAGGTGAATAAAGAGTTGTGGTTTGATGTATGATTCCATTTTGTTCACAAAGTGATTCAAAAGGAAAAACATACTCACCACCACGATCACTTCTTAACTCCTTAATTCTTTTATTCAGTTGGTTCTCAACTTCATTCTTATAGAGGGTAAATTTCTATATAGCTTCGTCCTTGCTTTTCATCAAATACACATAGCAAAATCTCGTGCAATCATCAATAAAGGTAATAAAATATTTATTACCACCTCTTGATTGTATTGAATTAAAATCACATACATCGGTATGTATTAGATCAAGTGGTTCAGAGTTTCTTTCAATACTATGAAAAGATGATCTAGTTAGTTTTGCCTCAACACAAATATCACACTTATGTTTGTTATCAATTTTAAAATTGGGAATGTGGTTTATGTTAATTAATTTCCGTAATGAATTAAAATTAACATGTCATAATCTACCATACCATAGATTAGAGTACTCAACAATATAAGCAGAAGAAATAGCTTTATTGATATTCTTAGGTTTAACAACCATTACATTGAGCTTAAAGAGCCCATCAGTTACATACCATTTTCCCACATACATCCCATTTTTAGTCAAAACTACTTTATCAGACTCAAACACCATCCAGAATCCATGCTTATTCAGAAGTGATCCAGACACAAGATTCTTCCGTATTTCTGGTACATACAGAACGTTATTCAAAGTTAACTCTTTCCCAAAGGTCATTGTGGGACACAGGACCTGGGCGACGCCGTTCCTAGGCTCGCGGCCTAGCTCGGAAGAATTACATAACATGGAGTCGCCACCCGGTGTGAACCGGGACAAAGATTTAAGGCCGCACTCACCCCTCGCAAGGGAAGACCTCAAACCGTTGGGTTCGGAATGGTCCCCTACTTATGTCACTTGTAATAAAAAAGGATTTATATAGTAATTTAACCAGGCTTAAATAACATTTATTTCCAGGAATATCATGCTTCTAAATTCATATGCATACCTCAACAAGTTCATCACAACATGCAACGTCACATGGCAATCTCATGAACATATTTCAATCCTATGTTATGGAAAATAAGAACAACATAATCATGCTTGAATACAAATCTCATGAACCTATTAACCAAATAACATGCTAGCAACCTAATCATGCTTGAATACAAATGATACAGTTGGCTATATAACACAAGAAAGATCAACCAAGAGGCAATTATGCATGAATATGATAAGACAGACTCGGTTCAGTGTGTGCGCGTTCGTGTGGCGTTCGTAAACGCGTTCGAACGGAAATGAGACAGAATGCTCGCGTTCGAGTAGCGTTCGTAAACGCGTTCGAACGGAAATGGAACAGAATGTTCACGTTCGTATGGCGTTTGTTAACGCGTTCGAACGGAAATGAAACAGAATGCTCACGTTCGTATGGCGTTTGTTAACGCGTTCGAACGGAAACGAGACCTGATGCATGATAAGGCGAAATGTATGCGCGTTCGAATTGCGTTCGTGAACGCGTTCGAACGGACACGGACCTGATGCATGAAATGGGCAAAAATGCATAAACATCAAAATAAAGGGGGGGCGCGGCGAAGTACTGCCATAAAGGTGGCCTTATGGGGGCTCTTGATCTCTCAAAGAGAGGACCCTTAGACCAACATACTAAGCCCATGCGCGTCACATCACATCATGCATACAAACACAAAGACAATCATACTATCCTAAGTATGTCCGATTGAACGTGTCTTGCATCCAACCGAACACACATCAACCGGCGCGGCAAAGCATCGTGGTAAAGGGCTTTAACCCCTCCCCATAGGGGATCTCACATCGCACTTACTAAGCCCATGCGCTCGATTGAGTCATGCATAAATAAGCAACATGCAGAATTTAAATGACAAAAATAAATACATAAAAGCAACACAAAACAAGAGAATGTGCCGTTTACTCAAGTGGTACGTGGAGTTGTGTCCCATGTACAGACCGCACTACCGTCCATTCGGATTCGGCTACGGAATTTACGTCTGGGTTTCCATCCTATATACCACAAGAGACGACACTCTTCCATTTCATTCAAGCCACAACATGCTTCCATAAACGACTCTCATGCGAATAGAATGCAATAATAATAATAATAAAAAACGAATGTAAACTAATGAAAAGGTACCCTCAGGTCTAACCTTTTAAGCCGTCTCTCGGATGTATGGTACACGATCGTCGGAAGGGGGGTGCTCCGCAACTCTCCTGGTTCACTGGTTCACTGTTCTCGTTCGTTATCTTTTGCTATTTTTCCTTGTGGTTTCGCTGCCTTTTCCTCTTTATCTTTTGCTTATTGTTTCCTTGGGTGTGTTCCTCCTGTAATTTTTATGTGTGTTGTGTATGAGTTAGGGACTAGGGGACTAGGGGACCAACTAAGGACTAACTTTGAGAAGGTTGGTGAATGGTTCTTTTTATAGGCAAAGGGTTGGTCTTGACAAGGAAAGGGATTGGCTAATTTAAAGAGGGATTTGATTTGGTTTGGTTAAGGGAAGTCAAGAGATTTGATTTGGTTTGGTTAAGGGAAGTCAAAGATTGAGGGGGGACAAATCTTGGCTAGATAGGGAAGGTTGAATATTTGATTGGCTTGGATTAGGGATACAATATTTTAAGTTTGGGAATAATCTTATTAGATTGGGAATATAATTGGTTGATTGATTTTAATTAGGCATGATTATATTTGATTTAGTGTGTGATTTGTTTAATTTAGGCATGATTTTAGTTAAGTTGGTAATTGTTTATTTTATGTTTGGTATATGTTTTATTTAATCATTTAATTAATTTAGTTATTATATTATTTAGTTAATGTTTTAATTAATATTTATTTATTTAAATTGGGATGTGTTTTATGGGTTTTGGGGGGCTAATTGGGCTGGATGAGAGGCTAGCAGCAAAACCAGAATTACCGACACCGTTCGAACGCTTCCTCGAACGCGGCACGAACGCCCGCAATCCGTTTGACGTTCGAACGTAAACACGAACGCAGCACGAACGAAAACAGTGAACCTTGTTTATTCTGAATTTCCCCTTCCGATGTCCGTTTCCCGTGACCTCCGTGACTTAAAAGGTAGTGTCTCCAAAATGAGACTTATCATAGGGTTTTATGCGTAAAAATGCAGTGCCTACAGTCGCCCCCCACTTTGATGGGACTTGTGTAATGTGCAACAGTGACAATCCTATCAAAGTTATGCAATGCATTTCTACTTACCTGGCTCGCCAGCTGCCACTTGACTTACCATGTGTTGAGTTGCGTTGATTTGGTGGTGAGGTGCTGCGACCCTGGTTTATTCCCGAAGTGAGCTGAGGGTCTTGTTCCCATTTTGAGCTGAGGGTCTTGTTCCCTGAATTGTTCAGTGGTGGGTTTTGTTCCCGTGGGTCTTGTTCCCATTTTGAGCTGAGGGTCTTGTTCCCTGAATTGTGTTGATATGAGGCTTTATTCCCCTGGGCTTTATTCCCGAACTGTGCTGATATGAGGCTTTATTCCTCCCGAGCTTTATTCTCGGACTGTACTGACATGAGGCTTTCTTCCTCTTTGAGCTTTGTTCTCAAACTTATACTGATATGAGGCTTTCTTCCTCTGGGCTTTGTTCCCGAACTGTGCTGATATGAGGCTTTATTCCTCCCGAGCTTTATTCCCGGACTGTACTGACATGAGGCTTTATTCCTCCCGAGCTTTATTCCCGGACTGTACTGACATGAGGCTTTATTCCTCCCGAGCTTTATTCCCGGACTGTACTGTCATGAGGCTTTCTTCCCCTTTGAGCTTTGTTCTCAAACTTATACTGATATGAGGCTTTCTTCCTCCCTTGGGCTTTGTTCCCGAACTGTGTTGATATGAGGCTTTATTCCCCTGGGCTTTGTTCCCGAACTGTACTGAATGTGGGCTTTATTCCCGTTGAGCTTAATGCAGGCTTTCTTCCTGAACCGAACTAGATGCAGGCTTTATTCCTGAACTGTTACTGTAAGGTGGTCCATTCCCGGACCGTTCTGTAAGGTGGTTCATTCTCGAACCGTTACTGTGAGGTGGTTCATTCCCGAACCGTGCTTCCATTCTTGGAGTGCCATTCCCGGCTTGTTCATTCTTGAACTGTCCATTCCCGGACCATATCTCCATTCTCGGAGTGCCATTCTCGGCAGAACTGATCTGATGTAATATGGGCCTCGCCCCCAAAATGCCATACCCGGCAATGCTGATACTGATGTAATGTGGGCCTCGACCCTGGGACTCATTCCCAAACTGTGATTGAGGTGGGCCTCGGCCCCAACTGCTACTGTCATGGGCCTCGCCCCCAGATTGATGCTGATGTGGGCCTCGACCCTCGGATTCATTCCCAAACTGTGTTTGATGTGGGCCTCGACCCTGGGACTCATCCCCAAAACTGATGTTGAAGTGGGCCTCGGCCCCAACTGCTACTGACATGGGCCTCGCCCCCAGATTGATGCTGATGCGGGCCTCGACCCTTGGATTCATTCCAACACTCTGACGATGTGGGCCTCGACCCTGGGACTCATCCCCAAAACTACTACTCATATGTTACTGATTCTGGTTGTCTTGTCTTTGCCGCTTTCTCTTTTTTCTCTTCTGAAACCTGTTATTACAAAACAGAACAAACACAAAAGGGATGCAAAATGTGTTACGTGTATGCATGCATGCATGATTGGGTTTCCTATCCCATTGAGCTAGGTCTTCTGCCAGTATTCTTGGTGTGCTGCTTGGTCTTTTGACAAGTCTGTCATCTTCCCTAACCAACATGCATCTATGATGGCTTTTAAATCAAAAGGGAGTTAACATGGTGCATGTATGCATGAGGTGCATGTGATACATGTGATGCATGTGATACAAGAAATATATCAACTCTTTAAAATTTGCACACAAATCGGCCCATCATCATTTTAGAAGTTTTTGGGCTAACTGCCATAGGAGTGGACTCGTCCCAGTTTAAATGGCCCAACGAGTTCACATCTCATGACAAAGAGTCCAACTAAATCCAAATGGTAATGTTCCGAACACAAGCACAAAGAAAGATAATGCAAACATACAATAATAATTTCTACAATGGCTCATCAACATTTCAGAAGCTTTTGGCCTAATAGTCATAAGGTACGAACTTGCCCCAGTTTAAATGGCCCAGCAAGCCCGCATTTCTGACAATAGTCCAACTGCATCCAAATGAGGATGGTCCACAAGCACATACTCAAGGAAAAATTGTTACTTTAGCCAACCCGGTCTATAGGTGGGTTAGTAAGAGTATAGACAAAGGCTCTCACCGGCGAAGGATGGCCCACAACTAGGTCTCCCCACTCAAGGGTCGAGCAACCAAGTGAGCGCACCCCTTTTATACACTAAGGTACGTGCCAATGAGCTATGGTGTGTGACGGACTGTCAAATGGATTTCCTGTTGTAGATCCCCCAGAGGGAAGGTGGAGCGAGGCTCACTTAAATACCCAAGCCTCTTAGGCTCTTATCGCTTGTTGTCAGGAATAAACAACGAGTCCTCCAAATTAGTCCACCACAATAGGCTACAAGTAGATGGCTATCTAGGTGCCTTCACAGCTTTTCCTTCTAGAAAGGTAGTGAATGAAGGAAGACACCAGACCATTACCTAGCCTAAAAATGCCTTTGATTAAACCCTCACTTTATCCACTATAGACACGGTCAATTAAAACATAAATCCAAACATCACAAGTCAATATTTCGGGGCCAATTCACTATCCCCAGTGGAGTCGCCAGACTGTGGGACACAGGACCTGGGCGACGCCGTTCCTAGGCTCGCGGCCTAGCTCGGAAGAATTACATAACATGGAGTCGCCACCCGGTGTGAACCGGGACAAAGATTTAAGGCCGCACTCACCCCTCGCAAGGGAAGACCTCAAACCGTTGGGTTCGGAATGGTCCCCTACTTATGTCACTTGTAATAAAAAAGGATTTATATAGTAATTTAACCAGGCTTAAATAACATTTATTTCCAGGAATATCATGCTTCTAAATTCATATGCATACCTCAACAAGTTCATCACAACATGCAACGTCACATGGCAATCTCATGAACATATTTCAATCCTATGTTATGGAAAACTAAGAACAACATAATCATGCTTGAATACAAATCTCATGAACCTATTAACCAAATAACATGCTAGCAACCTAATCATGCTTGAATACAAATGATACAGTTGGCTATATAACACAAGAAAGATCAACCAAGAGGCAATTATGCATGAATATGATAAGACAGACTCGGTTCAGTGTGTGCGCGTTCGTGTGGCGTTCGTAAACGCGTTCGAACGGAAATGAGACAGAATGCTCGCGTTCGAGTAGCGTTCGTAAACGCGTTCGAACGGAAATGGAACAGAATGTTCACGTTCGTATGGCGTTTGTTAACGCGTTCGAACGGAAATGAAACAGAATGCTCACGTTCGTATGGCGTTTGTTAACGCGTTCGAACGGAAGAGACCTGATGCATGATAAGGCGAAATGTATGCGCGTTCGAATTGCGTTCGTGAACGCGTTCGAACGGACACGGACCTGATGCATGAAATGGGCAAAAATGCATAAACATCAAAATAAAGGGGGGGCGCGGCGAAGTACTGCCATAAAGGTGGCCTTATGGGGGCTCTTGATCTCTCAAAGAGAGGACCCTTAGACCAACATACTAAGCCCATGCGCGTCACATCACATCATGCATACAAACACAAAGACAATCATACTATCCTAAGTATGTCCGATTGAACGTGTCTTGCATCCAACCGAACACACATCAACCGGCGCGGCAAAGCATCGTGGTAAAGGGCTTTAACCCCTCCCCATAGGGGATCTCACATCGCACTTACTAAGCCCATGCGCTCGATTGAGTCATGCATAAATAAGCAACATGCAGAATTTAAATGACAAAAATAAATACATAAAAGCAACACAAAACAAGAGAATGTGCCGTTTACTCAAGTGGTACGTGGAGTTGTGTCCCATGTACAGACCGCACTACCGTCCATTCGGATTCGGCTACGGAATTTACGTCTGGGTTTCCATCCTATATACCACAAGAGACGACACTCTTCCATTTCATTCAAGCCACAACATGCTTCCATAAACGACTCTCATGCGAATAGAATGCAATAATAATAATAATAAAACGAATGTAAACTAATGAAAAGGTACCCTCAGGTCTAACCTTTTAAGCCGTCTCTCGGATGTATGGTACACGATCGTCGGAAGGGGGGTGCTCCGCAACTCTCCTGGTTCACTGGTTCACTGTTCTCGTTCGTTATCTTTTGCTATTATTTCCTTGTGGTTTCGCTGCCTTTTCCTCTTTATCTTTTGCTTATTGTTTCCTTGGGTGTGTTCCTCCTGTAATTTTTATGTGTGTTGTGTATGAGTTAGGGACTAGGGGACTAGGGGACCAACTAAGGACTAACTTTGAGAAGGTTGGTGAATGGTTCTTTTTATAGGCAAAGGGTTGGTCTTGACAAGGAAAGGGATTTGGCTAATTTAAAGAGGGATTTGATTTGGTTTGGTTAAGGGAAGTCAAGAGATTTGATTTGGTTTGGTTAAGGGAAGTCAAAGATTGAGGGGGGACAAATCTTGGCTAGATAGGGAAGGTTGAATATTTGATTGGCTTGGATTAGGATACAATATTTTAAGTTTGGGAATAATCTTATTAGATTGGGAATATAATTGGTTGATTGATTTTAATTAGGCATGATTATATTTTGATTTAGTGTGTGATTTGTTTAATTTAGGCATGATTTTAGTTTAAGATGGTAATTGTTTATTTTATGTTTGGTATATGTTTTATTTAATCATTTAATTAATTTAGTTATTATATTATTTAGTTAATGTTTTAATTAATATTTATTTATTTAAATTGGGATGTGTTTTATGGGCTTTGGGGGGCTAATTGGGCTGGATGAGAGGCTAGCAGCAAAACCAGAATTACCGACACCGTTCGAACGCTTCCTCGAACGCGGCACGAACGCCCGCAATCCGTTTGACGTTCGAACGTAAACACGAACGCAGCACGAACGAAAACAGTGAACCTTGTTTATTCTGAATTTCCCCTTCCGATGTCCGTTTCCCGTGACCTCCGTGACTTAAAAGGTAGTGTCTCCAAAATGAGACTCATCATAGGGTTTTATGCGTAAAAATGCAGTGCCTACAGTCATCTTCAGAATCATCTTGCTTTGACCTTCAATCTCAGATGTTGCTGAATTTTCCATGTATAATTTTTCCCCATTACCAGTAGGCTCAAATGAAGAAAACATGCTATTGTCCGAGCACACATGTCGAGTGGCACCAGTGTCAATCCACCACTCTTTTGGGTTAGAACCCGCCAAATTCACCTCAGAAACCACAACTGAAAGGTCAATGTCTGAAACATCTTGAGTCATGTTTTCCATCACATTAGCCTCTTGATTCTTTTTCTTCTTCGGCAGTCTGCACTCAGAAGACTTGTGACCCATTTTGTCACAGTTGAAGCATCTTCCTTGAAATTTGGATTTCTTGGAAACTCCTCCTTTAGGGCCCATCTTTGCCCTTTGTTCTTGATGTTCTTGTTCTTATGGTCATGTTCAACAACATTTGCCTTGGCCTCATGAGATATTCCTCTCTTGTCAGATACTCGGTTATCTTCTTCAGTTCTGAGCTTAAGAACCAAGTCTTCAATGCTCATCTCTTTTCGCTTATGCTTTAGATAATTTTTGAAATCTTTCCAACCAGGTGGTAGTTTCTCAATTATCGAGGCTACTTGGAAGGTTTCACTTAAACTCATCCCCTCAGCATGAATTTCTGCTAGAATAATCTGCAGTTCTTGTACTTGGCTTAACACAGTTTTGGAATCAACCATCTTAAAATCAAGGAAACGGCCCACGACAAATTTCTTAGTACCGGCATCCTCAGTTTTATATTTTCGTTCTAAAGATTCCCAAAGCCCTTTTGATGTTTTCATTCCGGCGTACACACTGTACAAGGAATAACTTAGCCCATTCAGCACATAATTCCTACATAAGAATTCAGAATGTTTCCAAGCATCGATCGCACTGATCATTTGGATATCAATCTCACCCTCCGCGGGTATAGGAGCATATTCCTTGAGAAACCTCGCAAGGTTCAACGTGGTCAAGTAGAAAAATATTTTCTGTTGCCATCGTTTAAAATTATGTCCACTGAATTTTTCAGGTTTTTCCGCAGTAGGGTTGACATGGCTTACATGTCCAACATGTTGTCTAGCCACAGAGGCAACAACACATTGGCCAGCCATAGCGGCTGCCATATTAAGCCCAGAGGCTGAAGCAAGTTGGCCAACCGAATAGGCTGCCACTTTATTTTGGTCAGCCACGGGGGCTGCCACAACATTCTGGCCAGCCGAAGAGGCTGCCATATTCGGATCTATTGTGTTTGGACTATTTTCCATATCCACATAGTCAAATTTGTTTTAAGACTGTTACAAATAATTTGTTTGGTTACTGTGTTCTTACAAAGGATTTTGAACAGCAGTAAATACAACACGGTTGTTACAATAATCAACAATACAAGAGTAATAATAAAAATGACAGGACAACATCAGACAGTGAACGAGAGTCAGTCACAGTGGTAACGACAGGAACAGATCAGGAACGAAGGCAGTGCAAACCGAGAGAATTCTGAGGCTTGTTGATGCGACAATAATCTCCTTAAAACAAATTCGTCCCCTACCGAAATGGTGCAGTAGAACGCGAGACGTTTGTTTCCCAAGATGCAACGGAAATAAACGACAATGGGCACCACTAGAATCGTCTTCAAACGAACTAAGGTGTATTCAAACTCTTTCAACAGAAAACAGC
Organism: Zanthoxylum bungeanum; assembly: GCA_019454045.1. NCBI lineage: Eukaryota > Viridiplantae > Streptophyta > Magnoliopsida > Sapindales > Rutaceae > Zanthoxylum > Zanthoxylum bungeanum. The sequence goes on from SKCR01030216.1 coordinate 195,801, forward strand.
AAAGCAAATTTTTTTTCTAGCTTCTCACTTAAGAAAAAAAAAAACGAAAACAATGCACTTATTAAAACAAAATAAACACACCAATTAAAATCACATTAGTGGGAGACCTTTCATTTGAAGTAACCACTAAATTAATTAATAGAGTTAATTTGAGTGTTATGGAACTTCAAAAGGCTTGGAAAAAATGAAGAGGCTTGCAAAAATTGGCTGGGCCGAGCCCGCACAATTTGGTCCGGCATTCGTGTACGCAGGATGCGCGGGCGCACACGAGCCAAGCTTGTTCGGATTTTGATTTGCACCCCCATGCGCGCGAACTTAGAGAGAGCCTATATCCTTATAACTCTTACCCATCTACATATTGGCAATCATATATAAGCACACTTTTCCTTCTATAGCTTTCCCATATGGGACAAGCTTACTTCTCTTTATTTTACAACACCAATGGGTGAACTTTGAGCAACAATTTCTCATTCACCCAAGCACCATTTTAAGCATATGAATATACCATTTCGAACTACTCACGGAGGAGTATCCGAATCATTCAATAACAACCACTAACACGAAGTGGACCATGCTTGAAATTGTGCCTCAAAATGCTTATTCATAAACATTTTCCAACAAAGGATATATAAGGTGAACGTGTTTTTATGTTACCTCTTCTTTCCGAGGTCATTTGTCTGTTTGAGAAGGGTCAAAATCTCTCATTCTCACACGATTTTATCATCATAAGGAGTATTCCTTTATGGGAATGGGTCGTATAAAAGTACGGACTATCTTTATGAACGTGTTTTTTTTTTTTGCAATCTCTTTCCCACAATGACATTTGTCCATTTTAGAATGATTTATAATCCTTCATCCTCACACAACTTTATCCCTTTAGGGAGTTTCCTCATGTGGAGTGGTTGTTGGACATAAAATTACATTTGATCAGACTTTAACCATAAATCATGAAAATCTACATAAAGTTCTTAAATTACACTGTAATAATGGTTGTGTCATATTGGTGAAGCGGTGAGTGCATTCGGGAATTAGACAGAAGGCCTATGATTTTCTTGCTTATATTTTGTTCGAGAAATGATATTATCACTTATTCTTTTACTTAAAGAAATCCAGAAAGGTGCGTTTTGTATTTAAAAATTATATCTATGGTTTCTATTGTCCAGTTAACCAAACAAACCCATCCAACTCATCTTCACAGAACACTATCCCTAGCTAAAGCTACGCAGAGGAAATAAACTCCAAATTTCTCACCAAAATCCCTAGCAATTGGTTAGCAGAGGAAGTGTAATGGAAGCGCCCATAGTCACCACAGTGTTGTGTGCGTAAATTAGCAAGTGTCAGCACTTCCATCCTAATTTGCTTCCTTCACACCAAATTTGAAATTCCCAGCACTGTGAAATTTGAAATTTGGGGTTGATTTGCTTCGTTCACCATCAAATATTTCTGCAGGTAATTTTGCCATGAAATTTTGTTTAAATTTTTTGTTTTGAACCAGAGTCATACTGTGAGCCATTTTCGCATTTTGTATTTTTTGTATTTTTTATATGGACAGAAAATGAAAGGGGTTTCTAAAATTTTTGTCCTGTTGTTGATATTCTATGTATATAATATTTCATACAGGCTTCATCTATAATTTGGGGTGACAGAAAATGAAGAATTTAGAAATAGCCACTGAAATTGAAGAATATGATGGTGTAGATGTCAATATTAATGAAATAGATGATAATGATGATGATGAACCAAAGACAAATATGGTTTTTGATAATGTTAATGATATGTTTAGTTATTACAAAGAATATGGTAAACGGAAGGGGTTTCCAGTAATGGGAAGTAGTAGAAATGGGGTGATGAGAATGTTAGATATGTGATATTCGCTTGTGGGAGAAGCGGTTTTTCAAAAACGACATCGAGTAATATTTTAAGGCCCCAACCTAATTCAAAAATTGGTTGCAATGCTAAAATTTGTGTAGTTTTAGATGAAGTTGGAAAATGGAGGGTTCGAACTTTAGTTCTCGAGCATAAATATGATTTATTATCTTCATCGAAGTCGAAGTATTTCAGATGTAACCGTAGCATCAATGTACATGCAAAAAGAAAACTTGAGATAAATGATAGAGTTGTAATAAGAGTTGCCCAAAGTAGCAATTCTCTTGTTATTGAAGCTGATGGTTATGAAAATGTTACATTCACAGCCAGAGATTGTAGAAATCATGTTGACAAACAAAGAAGATTATGGCTTGGTGAAGGAGATGTTGTTGCTTTACAAAACTACTTGATGAAAATGCAAGCAGAAAATGATATGTTTTACTTTAGCTTCAACTTGGATGATGAAGGTCGATTAAAAAATATTTTTTGGGTTGATCCGATGAGTATGGCTGCCGACAAATCTTTTGGTGATGTTATTACATTTGACACCACATATCTAACAAATAAGTATGACATGCCATTTGCCCCATTTGTGGGAGTTAATCATCATGGTCATTCTATATTGTTAGGATGTGGATTGATATCACATGAGGACACTGAGACTTTTACATGGTTATTTAGGACATGACTATCTTGCATGTCCAATGCTGCACCTATTGGAATCATTACTAACCAAGACAATGCAATGAAAAAGGCGATTGAAATTGTTTTTCCTACTACTCGACATCAGTGGTGTTTGTGGAATATATTGAAGAAAGTTTCTGAAAAATTAGGAGGTTATACGAAATATCATGCAATCACTCAGTTATTACATTCCGCTGTTTATGATTCGCAATGTGTTGCGCAATTTGAGGAAAATCAGCATTATATGCTTGTTCAATATGATTTGGGCGGTAATGAATGGCTTACTGGGTTATATCAGGACAAACATCATTGGGTTCCGTATTTTCTAAAGAATAGTTTCTGGGCAGGCATGTCAACCACTCAACGTAGTGAAAGTATGAATGCATTCTTTGATGGGTATGTTAACTCAAAAACAACATTGAAACAATTTGTTGAACATTATAACCATGTTTTGCAGAGTAAAGTTGAAAAAGAAGTAAAAGAATATATGAAGTCACTTTCACATCAAATTCCTTGTGTAACAGAATACCAGATGGAGCATCAAATACAAGAAGTTTAAACCATTTCAAAGTTCAAAGAATTTCAACAAGAGTTAATTAGAAAGATGTATTGTGAAGTTGTCAATTCGGTGGGATCAAATTATGTAGTAGGAGAAGATATGAAAGTTGGTGATGGGAAAAAAAGAACTTTCTTTAAAGTTTACTTTGAAAAAAAAAAGAAATGAGAAATTAATTGTAGTTGCTCAAGGTTTCAGTTTAGAGGAATTCTCTGCAGGCATGCCGTTACAACCATGATACGTAATAACGTAGAAGTATTGCCAGAAAAGTATATCCTCGGACGATGGCGAAAAGATGTTCGGCAATGTCATAGTAGGGTGAAAATTAGCTATGATATATGGAGTTCTACAGATGAACAAGTGAGATATGACCAAATATGTGCTAAGTTCGCTAAGGTTGCAGATATGGTTGCAGGAGATATTGAAAGTTCTAATTATTTGTTAGATTGGATTGATATTATGTGCAAAGATTTAGCGAAATAAAATTTTTGTGTTGAAAAAAGTTGTTGTAATACTGTTGGGAGTTCATAGACTGTAGTTGAAAGCATTCGTGATCCAGAAGTTACTCGTGCTAAAGGTCATCCTCGCAATCGAAGGCTACAGTCTATAAAATTTAAGAAACATAGTTCCGGTTTACCCCAGAACTTGTGAGGGGAAGCCTTGCTTTCCGTAGATCACCTATTTCAAGTAAGAAGTGAGGCCGCTTCCATGGGATTTTACAGGCTGACTTCCCTAAAGTGCTTGATGAATCCAAGACCGATGATCATGGCCGAAATGAACACAACCGCAGAACGGGAAATAGTCGAAGTAAAGCTGTGTGTTGGCAATTGTCTTGATTTACACCAACGGCAGAACAGTTCAAGACTATGAGTCACTGGTTTGCTAAGTAAATCTGATTGTCATTCACTAGGAAAGGTTCAAGGCGAAAGCTACCTATTTCGATGCAGTTTTAGTTCACGGAAACTCTCTTAAGTGTCTACATGAATATTTAGAGAATTGTGGGGGATTGTAGTAAATTCTCTAAATAAGTATAGTATGGATGCAATGAGGGTCATGTCCCTTGAGTAGTGACCTTTGAGAAAGGCACTAACATATATGGATATGTCCTCTAATTGAAAGAACACACCTATAGACTCCAAATGGTTTAAGAGAGAGGTATAACCCTTGAGAGAGTTACACCCCAAACCAAAATGTGTCTTCCATGACACCATTCCATGTCTATATAAGGGAGCCTTATGTTCTTTCTTAACATCCAGAAATCAGAAATCTTAAGTCACTACATTTGTTGTTTTAGAGTCAGAGAGAGATTCCACCATTGTCCCAGTTCGAGATCTTGTTAAGGAGTGCCCCTTAAACAAGAGGAATCCAAGTTATCCTATGAGGACATTAGCCACAAAATCCATAGAGCACCGAGACGGGGCTAATAAGTTCTTAAGGACATAGGCAACTCGACTTGGACCACATAATTTCGTCATTTTCAGGTTTTTCATAATTCACTAAGTTATAGGGTTTATATGCAATGTTGGCATATATTGGTTTGATGTTTGTTTTTATGATTTTGATTTGTTATGATGCATGTTGATTTCGTTTAATGACACTTAATTCTCCAACATTTATGTTGTTATTTATACTATTTTTTAAATATATATATATTTTGATTTAATACATACGAATATTTTTATAATACATAAGTAGTGTTATATAAATTAAAAAAGAATCACAAAAATTAAATGAATAAACGAACACAAAATAAATAACAATAAATATGAAATTTGTAATATTTATTAAACAAATAAAAAAATATATAGAAAAAGTAAAAAAATAAAAAAATAAAAAATTTAATTATAAAATAAAATAATTATTTATATATATATATTGGGGTATATTTGGTTTGTTGAGTGAGAAAATTTCTAAAAATTAAAGGGGCAAAATCGGAAATATCCAAGGGGACAAAGGAGGGTGCTGTTGTCAGAAGGGGGTGAGGAGTAGTCCTCGGTTTTTTTTTTTTTTTTTTTTGCAATATTTTTCCCACAATAGCATTTGTGCATTTTCATGATCCCTCATCCTCCCACGACTTTATCCCTTTAGAGAGTTTCCTCATGTGGAATGGTTGTTGGACATAAAATTACATTTGATTAGACTTGAACCATTAATCATGAAAATCTATATAAAGTTCTTAAATTATAGTAATAATGGTTGTGTTATATTGGTGAAGCGGTGACTGCATTCGGGAATTAGACAGAAGGCCCATGATTTTCTTGTTTATATTTTGTTCATAGCCCATCAATCTTCTACTAGTAGCATTTCGTGTTTGGGCTTGGGCTTGAGATGTAGAAATTTTAGCTAATGTAAAAGACAATAAAACTTTTGCAATTAGACTATAATCATCCGACTGTGTATAGGGGTGTCAAAACGAATAAATGAATCGAATTCATGACGAATACTAAACTAATCGAATTATAATATACTAATTTCGAATTTGATTCGTTTAATAAATGAATATTCGTATTCAATTCGTTTATTCGTTTAAATAAAATTAAACGAATCGAATCGAATTTAATATTCGTTTATTCGTATTCGATTCGTTTAATCCAAATTAAATACAAAATCAATAATAATAGATCAAAAATCCTTACAATAACCTTCAATTCAGATTTCAAATTATATATCACTACATAATAATAATTAAAATTCATTGCAACATTCTTGTTGCCACAATTCTTGAAACATTTTCCTCTCATCTCTTCTCCAAAAAAAAAGAAAGAAAATGAGCTTGAATCTCTGCATTCATTTCATTCTCGTCTTTCTTTTCATTCAATGGGCAGCTTCTTCTTTGCTAATCTCCGAAACTCTCCTTAATCACTGTAATTTGGTTAAAAAATGATGAAATCATAACATTATTTTAGAAGCAAACAAACAAATGATGAAACCAGAACATTGTTCATCCTATATGTTAGCACCTTTTTTTATTGGCATGTGTCCGTGACAAAACAAGTTCAATTGAGTTGTAATCTTTCTTGAAGATCTTTGTGCAATTGGACTGTTTTCTGGCTGCTGTGCATCAGACATACGTTCGTGGTGCGTTCGTTGCAGTGTTCGAACGGTTGGCGTTAGTGTCACGTTCTCTATTGGGTTCGAACGGGCGCATTCCAGAGAGCAAATGTTCGAGGCACGTTCTTGTGGGGTTCGAACGAGAGCATTCCAGAGAGCTCACGTTCGTTGTGCGTTCGATTGGCGTTCGAACGAGTCTTCACAGAAAGGGCGAGTTCGTGTAGCGTTCTAGTAAGCGTTTGAACGCGACTGCGATCTGAACGCGTTTTTGGCCTGCAAAACCATAGTTTTTCACCCTACCTATAAATATAACCCTTAGCTGCCATTCTCATTAGTTGAAGCATATTTCTCTTGAGCCAAATACTCTCAAAGCCTTCAACTCTCTTTGATTTCACCTTAAAGACTCTTTGAATCTTATGTCTTCTTTGTTAATGGTGAAATTCATTCTTTGATAAACCTTCAACACAACTTAACCCAAATTCCCTAATCCTTTAGAGTTCTTTAGGAGGAAGTTTGGTAGTCGGAGTTCCGGCGTCATTGGTGATATAATCTACTCAGAGACTTCAGAGGTTCTGAAGAAAACGTGGGTCGCGGGCTTGATGAGTTGCCTTGAGTTCTTGCAGTATTGAGGTACTTGAGTCGGTGGAGTTGCCACCATAGGTCTTGACCATCGCTGTAAGTTTTTCTCTATATAGTGGATTTGAGTGGTAGCCTATACCCGGAGTGGTTTTTTACTCGGAAGAGTTTTCCACTTCGTCACCAAAATCTGTGTGTTGAATTTTGTGTGATTGATTTACTTTTCCGCAATTTCTATTATTGATTAATATTGTGGATTTTATTGTTGTTGGTTGAATTGGTAATTGCCTATTTCTATTCCATAGTAGCAGTAACATGACTTGTCCTGCTTATTGTTTATAATTCCGCATAGGGTCAGAACTTTGATTAAAATCGATTTTCACTATAAATCCAAGATCCAAAGCCAGAACAAACAAATTAACAAATCCATCAAAAATATATATATAAAAATTTGAATCATTTTTGCCAAATCTTCATACTCTAATTCCAACCTTTAAAATAGTCAATTCATCATATTCTAACCTACGTATTAAAACACTAGGGTTTTTAATTATGTATTAGGCCTTCGAATTTGACTCATTTATCACCATCTCATTAACAAAGATACAAGCAAGTTTAAGATGATTACATTATCGATAATTAACACAACTAAGAGGAAGCTTACCCAAAGGAAAACGTAAAACCCAAATATCAACGAGGGGCTTAGGTGGAAGATCCATGTGACGATGATTTGCAAGCTACATAAATCAATCGATCTGGTATTGGTTCCGACCATTCTGGTAGGCTCCACCTCCCCTGCCACTGCCACGACCTCCACGACCATTAGAATAACCCATGCGGCCACTTCCACCACCACGACCACCTCTATAGAGATTAAAACATGAATTAATGCCATTGAAATGTGTTAGACATACAATAGAGTTAAACCATACAAAATTACCTTCATAGCAAGATTCGGCTAGGTCAATGGAGAAGAGAGGGAGAGACGGCGGCTGAGTGTGTGAGATAGGGTTGAAAGTTGATTGAGTGAAATAGGGTTATAATTTTTCTTTATATAGTTAATATTTTAGGTTATAGGTAATTACTAAAATAGCATTCTTCTTAAACACCTTTTCAAAAATTATAATGGTTAATTTGTAATTTAATTAAACGAATATTAATCGAATTCGATTCAAATTAGATTCGTTTATGATTCGTTTAATAAACGAATTCTAAACGAATAAACAAATTGACAAGCTCAGATTCAGATTCGATTCGTTTAATAAACGAATCGAATTTACTCATTTATTAAACGAATTCATTTTTCCAAACCCATATTCGCTTTAAAGCGAATCGAATCGAACGAATAAACGAATCCTTACCCAAATTGCCACCCCTAACTGTGTACTTGTCCAAGACGTATTAAGCACTTATAACCCCGATTAGTTTTTAAAGTAATGACGTTGCTAAATATAATTAAAACATTGGGAGACCCCATATTATTATTAGTTTATTACCTAAAAGTCAAACACCTCAACTCTACGATATCACATCAATAGACCCAACGACCCTACTACCCTAGCCTAGCCTCCTTTGCTCTTTCTCTAAAATTAATACACATGTTTAGTACTAATTACCATTAATAACCTCATATTACTTTCTGTACAAGGGCCATTACGTCATTTCAGTAAATCCAGATTCCGAACAATCAATCAATCAACCATATCATTGTTGATCTGAATTTTATAGTAGACAAAATCAGGCAACAATTACCCTCATTTTGAACTATCGGTTTTAAGTTATAACCACAACGGGTATTATTGTAAATAAATCGAAAAGCAAGGTCTTATTTCCACCCGTTTGAGCTCTCCAAATTCACACTCCCTCCTTCCCTCCAGTCCAGACTGATCGATCAAAAGAAACCGCCACGTTTGTTGGGATTCAAATTCACGAAACAGATGCCTGAAGATGAGAGGCAGCGGTCCAAGGGCAGGGCGTCAACGTCTCGGGCAGCGGTCCGACCGCCCGTCCGAGCCAAAGTTCCACTGCGGAAGCTACTAACAGTAGCCTCTGTGGCCGTCGGCATACAATTCGGCTGGGCTCTCCAGCTCTCTCTCCTAACTCCGTACGTGCAAGAGCTCGGAATTCCACACGCTTGGGCCAGTATCATCTGGCTCTGTGGCCCTCTCTCCGGCCTCTTCGTCCAGCCTCTTGTTGGCCACTTCAGCGACCGATGCACCAGCCGTTTTGGCCGTCGCAGACCGTTTATTGTGGCCGGTACCATTTCGATTGCTATTGCCGTTTTGCTAATTGGTCATGCCGCAGATATCGGGTGGATGCTTGGCGATAGAGGCGATTTTCGGCCGAGAGCGATCGCTGTTTTCGTGTTCGGGTTTTGGATTCTTGATGTTGCTAATAATATGACCCAAGGTCCTTGTAGAGCTCTCCTCGCTGATCTTACTGGTATGTATCTAATTTTATTGATTACGATTCATTTTTTTTTTTTTTTTAATTTTTATTTTTGGTTGTATTTTAGATGCTAAAACGGTGACAATATGAAATCTCACTTTCGTCCGAATATTTTTAAGAATAAAAGTAATAATTGATCGTGGATTTGCGATATTTTAAAGACGATTTGATGCTACATTACTTACATTTGCCTCACAGAAGTTATTCAGCTGCATTGGCGATTTTGCCCCACTGATTATTTTAAATTTACAGTATATGATTTTCCTTTTTGGGGTGTCTGAGTTTGGTGAGTATTTAATTTATTTCCGGAGAAATAATTGGTTTGTTAGGATTGACTATAGTACTTGATAATGTGATTAAATTTTGAAACAATTAAGAAGCATTTCCTACACTAATGCAATGATATCTTATTGAGATGGCTGATGAATTTGATTTAAAAAAAAAAAAAAAAGCTTGTTATTATGAAGAGAAATGTTTCTATATTTGAGTACTTGTACTTGCCCCTTAGTTTATGGCACATTAGTAACAAACACGAGAAAGAATAATTAGTGGAGGCATGTCTTCTCTTTTAGTTGTAAATGCTTGGAATTGGACAATGGTATATGTTGAAATTCATGAGTCTTAACTCAACGTAAAAGCTAGCTTGAGAGATGAGAGTTGAGAGTTGTCCAATGGTTATATTTTGAATTCATTTGTTCACCTCAGCCGATGTGGGATATTTTCCTCAACACTGCCTGAGATATTTTCCTCTATTTTGAAATTCATGACCCTAACTCAACCCAAAAACTAGCTTTTGGATCAGCTCCCATGCAAACACATTCCATATGCAGATCAAACTTATGCAGCAGAAAAAAGATTAAATTTACAAAATCTGGCAGCAAAATGACCTTTTGTTTCTCGTATTTTTTGTCATGCTAGGGAAGGACCACCGAAGGACCCGAGTGGCAAATGCTTACTTCTCGCTATTCATGGCTGTTGGTAATATTCTTGGCTATGCCACCGGATCATTCAGTGGTTGGTTCAAGATTCTTCCTTTTACTCTTACCACCGCATGCAATGTTGACTGTGCCAATCTCAAGTCTGCTTTCCTCCTTGACATTGTTTTTATTGTGATTACTACCTGTATAAGCACTTCTGCAGCTCATGAAGTTCCTCTAGGTTCACTTGACCAATCTACTCCCTTTTCTGAAGAAGGTTCTGAACAATCAAGCCATGCTCAAGAAGCTTTCATTTGGGAATTGTTTGGAACTTTTAGATACTTCTCAGGTACTATATGGATAATCTTGTTTGTCACTGCTCTGACATGGATTGGATGGTTTCCATTTATTCTCTTTGACACTGATTGGATGGGTCGAGAGATCTATGGCGGCGAGCCAAATGAAGGGATGAACTATACTACAGGTGTCCGAATGGGTTCGCTGGGTTTGATGTTGAATTCAGTTGTTCTGGGAATAACTTCAGTGCTCATGGAGAAGCTCTGCAGGAAATGGGGTGCTGGTTTTGTATGGGGAATTTCGAATATTCTCATGGCTCTTTGCTTTCTCGCAATGCTCATACTATACTATGTGGCAAGCCACATGGACTATAGAGGCCATGATCTACCACCATATGGCATTGTGATAGCTGCACTTATAATCTTTACAGTTCTTGGTGTTCCACTGGCTGTAAGTTTCTTAGTTCCACCTAAAAGACTTGCATATTCTCTATTCATTTTCTCTCAAGATTTAAGGGACGAAAAAGGATTTAGGATTGAGACTACTAGGTTGCATGGACTTTGCTTGTCTGGATGGTCTATGCATCCACGGGGATCAACAGTTAATCTGAACTGGTTAATCACCATAGCTAAACCTAATATGATTCATTATATACTGTGATCCCTCTTATATGTGCTTTCTGAGGAGCGAGGATAGGATTACCAATCCAATGAAGAATTGCCTGTAGATTGAATGGTTAGAACGAAATCATCTGTTAGAACATCCCAAACTGAGGAGAGACCCGACCATGATCCATAAGGGAGAGAACCAGAGAGGCCAGATTCATTGATCACTGACATTTTTATCCAATGTAGTTCTTAGGAGAGGGAGGCCAAATTTGTTGGTGCACTGTCTTCTGACCCAAGTTCTTTTTTACTTTAACAAAAAAATCATTTCATGCTTGAAATAAATATGTAATTCTACCTTTAATTGCAGATAACTTATAGCGTTCCATATGCTTTGGTTTCCACACGCATCGAGCCTTTGGGACTTGGCCAAGGTGGGCATCTCTTTGGCTTTTATGTTTAAAAAAATTTTCTTTTGAGATGTGGCCATGGAGCATTGGGACTGCTTGTGATGATGGTTGATACATGCAGGTTTATCATTGGGTGTTTTGAATCTGGCAATTGTGATCCCACAGGTATCTTCATGCTCTTAGTTTCTTTTTGTAGAGACATACACTTCAGTTTCCTTTTTTTTCTAGTGCAGTGAAAAATTGGCATAAAGGCCTGTTCCTAATAGAAGTAATTGCATACATATTTAATTGTTGGCTAGTAATGGGAAAATTTTAGATATTCAATGGTGGCCATGAATTTTGAAGTAGAGCTCCTTGATGAGTTTAATGTGATTGCTGTGCTAATTTTTGTTCCTGTAAACGATTAGGGGAAATATATTGTTTCAAATTAATTCTTGAAAATATCTATTTAAAATAAGAACTTCTCGCCTCTCCCTTTCTCCTGCTATCTCTTGCATGTATAAACTTTTATATGCCATCAAACTTCTGTCCAAAAATTCAGCCTTAAGAAGTTCAAATTCCTAGATTCCCCAAAACCTCAAAGACCAACGCAACCTTACATAATTGATATTAGATGATGATGATTGATGAGCATCAAGTAGAATTCAATTATGCATGAACTTAAATGTTAGTAATTGTATGTAGTTAAATGGTATAGTAAATGACAGTTCCCTTCAACTTTGCTTCCAACCTACATTAATGTGATACTAGGTGATATGATACTGTCACAAACAGTGCAAGTGTAATTATTTCAAAACGGAAGCTACAATAGAGCCAGTTGTATATTGTAGCTTTATACTTATTTTCATTTTCATTTTCGTGATAGAGTCCCTCCTTGTGATGGTGGCAATAATATACCTCTGAACAAGATCCATTCTCCGCAATAAAGAACCTTATTCAGTTTGGTGCTCTTGAAGTAGGGAGGAGGGATTACTATAAATTATTTATTCAGAAACTCTAAGACATCAGCGGCTAAAAGACATATAAGAATTACCAGCTGTCTGTGGAAGCTGTAGAAAATTTGCAAATATTATGTTTCGTTATTAAATTTTGAACAACAATGCTATTCTTATTTCTTAGTTGGGATACATAGTTTGTATCCCAGGCAATGTACCACCAGTCATTACTTGACATGTTGTAGGTATTGGTTGACTTTATTTTCCATCATTAATATGATAATAAATACCATCTATCAAATGATGACACCTTATATGCCACATCACTCGGATACAAACTATGAATTTTTTGTAGCATCACTCAATTTCAAATTTTGTTAAGCATTCAAAGTAATGTTGCCACTGGAAGCATTTGATGACTTTGTACTTCTGCTCTGATTGATATAGATCCAAGAACCAGTTCTTTATAAGGCATTATAGGACTCAAAATGTTTCTGATCTCAACGCCATGCTTAAAATTTTCATAAAATGTTGATAAACTGTGTTTTTATAGCTACTTAGGCCATGAGATTTTGATGTTTGCCAACAGATTGTGGTGTCCTTGGGAAGTGGACCGTGGGATCAACTCTTTGGTGGTGGAAACTCACCAGCATTTGCTGTTGGGGCAGTTTCAGCGCTAGCTGGTGGACTTATAGCAATAGTAGCTATTCCCCGATCTAGTGCTCAGAAGCCCAGGGCCCTCCCATGAGGTATTGTGTTGTACCTTTTTCTGTATGGTGTTCAATCAACACAGATGGTTAAATGTTAACATGCAGCAAGAATTTGTAAATAGTTATTGTTACTTCTATTGATTTATAAAAGGTATTTGCTTTTGTTTTGAGCTGGAAAATCACTTTTTATGAGGTTTTCATTATCTTTTATTTTCAAACTACTGGATTGCATGGCTTTTTTCGCTTGTCAACATAGTAATTTAATTGAAGTTCAGCTGAACCTACTTTGTTTTCCAAGTTGTGAGAGTCTAATAAATCAAATTCCATGGAAGTTTTGAGAAGTTTTCTTGTTGAAGACTCAATAAACACTGTATCCAAATAATGTCATATACTCAAAGAGACTCCATTAACAATGTCAATGGTGGACACTTCGAGTATATGCATCTCAGAGAAACAAGGAACATAAATGCATAACCATGATGGGAACTTTAATGTAACTATTTAAATACCATTGCTGTCACGCGATACTGCATGAGAGCGCTATCTGAAAGAGTGGAGCATTGCTTTGATGAAAATCAGGTCACTTCTAGAAATGCTGCCTTATGGCTAAATGAAATGGAATAGTATGTGAAGCATCAATTTTAGGTCCCAGTATTAGTCTCAACTGTACTTACCAATCAAGATAAGTTGTTTCTGATTTGGGATTTATTCCTCTTTTTATCTGAAGTTAAAGTTGATCTCCCACTTGTGGTCCAATATCGTGATGTATTGGAATCTCATGCATTTTGTGACTGAATTTGTTGTATGAATCTATTGAGTTGTGCTGATTGAAACTTCGATGGGGGCACGTCTTTATGATTGTTATGTTTTCTTTTCTCCTCTTTCTTGCTTGAATCTGAACCTTGGAATAAATTCTTGTGTTTATTGCTCTTATCAGTATCTATAAAAGCTTGCTTTTGCTTTAAATGCTTGGATGCATTTGCTTTCTACCTATGCCTGGGAAGCATTTAAATGGCCTGTCATATGTACAATTTGAATCAGCTACTTGCTGTTAAATTTGAATAGATTCCCGTGCTTAGCATTATAACATATTATCCTTTTTTGATTTGCATGCATAAACTCATCTTCAAAATATGCCTTGTGCACAGAGAGAATATATGTATCATGTATGTGCATCACATGACCCACGTGGGAGCATATCATAATCAAACCAAACCAAAACTTTTTCCCAGTAACTAAGATCTGCTACATGGATCATTTGATGCTATATATCGTGTTGTATTCGAAATTGTTGTTTCATTAAGCTCTCGCTTTATTGTTTTTATCCATATCAACTTAGTTCTTCCTTTACCTCACTTGTCATATGACAATACTGTTTATTCTCTTTTTCTAACCTAGAGATCTGCGTTGTACATATTGAACCATCTTAGTCGTGTTTCTCTTATCTTCTTCTGATCGGTGCTACATTAATTTTCTTTTCATTTTTTTTTTAATTTTTAATTCTCTCTTCTAATCTACCCACGCATCCATTTAAGAATTCTCATCTCATCTATCCTCATTTTTTGGACACACTGATGCTTTATTGTCTAACATTATATTTCGTAATGCATTACATGTCTCACAACCATCTTATAATTTATTTTATTTTTTTTAATTTAAAAGAGTTATAGCGATTTGTTTTTTGAAGGATGGGCACATATAATGCCATGTAAGATGCACATCTCCATTTCATGTAGTCTTATTGAATTATATAAATAATATCTCGATCTACTTTTCTTTTTTTCCTTTGAAGGATGGGAGCATATAATGACATATAAGAATAGATAGTTTAGTAGCAAGCATAAACCTTTTTTCAGGAAAATAAAGGTGGCATGGATTGAATCAGTGAATTTGTTGGAGTTTCTAGAGAAGTATAATATTTTATCAAATCCTCGAAGGTCTCGCCATTATTGCGTATCCTTTTTCCTCCATTGAAACTTGCATTTGGTATTGTATTTTGTTTACTGTGATGCCAATAAAATTCTCAATTCTGTCTGAGCTCCACTACAACTACAACTTGATGGAAAATGAACTCTATTTTTTTTTTTTTGGCATCATGATCATGTGATCCTAGAACTTGTCAATTTCATTTACAGCTGGTTGGGATCCAACTTTAGTGAGCCCCCACTTCCCAAAATTAGGATGCTAAATTCGAAATGTCTTAGAAATAATTATCATAATATGAATATGAATAATATAAGCGGAGTAGGAAAAATTTCCGACTGTCCCAGGTTCTTATAAGAAATACACTCCCTGGATTCGAACTCAGAATCTCAATGTGGGATTCTAAACCCTATACCATCAAGTGACGCTCCTTTAGGACGTTCCATTCATAACACTAAACCTAACTCCACAATCCACATACCCATGAATTGTATGTATATGATCAATGAACAATTTAATTATTTTCTTAAAAAAAAAGAAGAAAATCCACTTTAAAACCCCACATGTATTTTAAGCTCAAATTGTCAAGTGACACATTAACAAGCATGATTTTGTTCCTCCAATCATCAAATGGGCATATTGTTTTGTCCTATTTTCATGTCTCCAATTCTGTTAACTCTGCAACCGGCAATCAACTAACGGGGGTGCACTCAAAAGTCGGAGGGGGCCACTTTATTATTCTCATTATTTATGAGAACTTGGACAAATCTCTACCACAAGTTAAAAACTTTTTTCTTCTTCTCATCTTAATGCAAATGTAAATGTAAATGCTCATAATATAACTTCACATCACCCTTAACTCTTTGCCCAAATAAGTAAAAAATGCAAAACAAAAGATGTAACCTAGAACAAAATTTTACAACAAGCTGATGTTCAAGTTATGACTTATGAGACAGCAAAAAGTGGTGGTAGGAGTGGGTTTAATCACATGTATACGCAGTTTTGAGGATAGTCTACGTAGACGGCTGATTAATAAGCGTCAAAATTCAAGAACATCCCATTCACATGGATTGCACAAAAATAAAACATGCATGTATCATTACATGCAAACATTTTAAATGCCAAGGCCAGGCCAGCCATTAACACAAGGAAAGAAACCTAACCTAATATGCACTTTACTCATCTCACAAAGTAGACGAATGCCGATTGAATTTGCTCCTCCACTCGGCAAATTAAGATAAACTTGTTTATCTCTTTTAATATACAAATCAAAAACCTAAACAATCAATATTTTAAAGTTTATCCACTAAACCCAAAAAGTGCTTTTTTTTTTTTTTTAACTTCATGTAAACTCACCATGAAACTGAAAGGTCACCCATTATCATTTCATGGACAACACAAGTAAGGCGGTAAAAAATTAATAAACCAGCCAATCAACTATTCCATTTCTCCATCAATCTAATATAAATAAGGCAAAAAAAAAAAGATAAAGATCAAAAGCTGTTTCAATGGTTAGCCTGCCCTAAATTAGGGTTGGTAAATACTCCGACTTTGAAAATTTCATCTCAAAATTCAAGTGTTATCTTTTAATATGTTTAAAATATTAGAAAAATTTAATTTATTAAACTTTAAATTGATATTCTTAGTATATTTTTTTAGACTCGAACTTAAATAAAAAAAATATTTAAAATATGATTAGATTTTTCAAAATCCGATCCATTCGTTAACCCTGCGGCCATTAATCTCTCTGCCGCTCCACCCAAATGGCTTATATGACAGTCACAATATAATATATACATGTAGCATATAGGGTAAGGCAATAAATATCACCTCGTATATGCGCTTGTGAATTGAGAAATAAAAGGCGGCCCCCACCACGCCCTCAACTTTTTCTTGGACACATTAATTAACATTCGACACGTTCCAAAGAACCAAAAAGGCGAGATTTATTTTAGGAAAATTTTCATGAATAATTAATATTTTAATAATTTTTTATATTTTTCATAAAAAAAAAAATTGAGATTCTATATATATGTATTATGTATACCTACATGTTCTTACCTCTCCTCGCATATTGAAAAGCAAAGCCACAACAAAAACACTAACAAAGCTGATCTTAATCCAGAAAGCTATGTGTAACCCAAAACCATCATCTTCTTCGTCATTTTTTTCTCCCAGAAATACCCATTTCATAAATCTCAACAAAACCATGGATACTAGTACTGATGATCAGGAAGAACTACATACATGGCCAAAACCTTCTGAGGTACAAACACACAAGTAAACATATATATATGTGTTCTTTTTATTATGCGGATGTTCGTATGAATTTTTTTAGCGGATGCACGCAAAGTACGGTATTTTGTGTGAGCGCTTGTGCATGTTTTTAATTTTGTTTTTTTTTTTTTTTGCATTATAATTAATTCAGGTATTGGAGGAAATGAAAGCCATAGGAAAGATCTCAGGGCCAACAGCTATGACAGGACTAATACTATACTCAAGAGCCATGATCTCCATGCTGTTTCTTGGCTACCTCGGTGAGCTTGAGCTTGCTGGTGGCTCTCTTTCCATTGGTTTTGCCAACATCACTGGATACTCTGTACTCTCTGGCTTAGCCATGGGAATGGAACCCATTTGCGGACAAGCTTATGGGGCCAAACAATGGAAGCTTTTAGGCATAACTTTGCAAAGAACCGTTCTTCTCCTTCTCTCAACTTCCATTCCTATCTCCTTCATGTGGCTTAACATGAAAAGAATCCTCTTGTGGTGTGGCCAAGATGAAGAAATATCATCTGTAGCCCAAACTTTCATTCTTTTCGCAATCCCTGACCTATTTTTCCTGTCATTGCTTCACCCTCTTCGCGTCTATCTTAGAACTCAAAGCATTACATTACCATTAACATACTGCTCTGCTATCTCTGTACTCTTGCATGTTCCTTTAAATTTCCTTCTTGTAGTCCATTTCAAGATGGGCATTGCAGGAGCCGCCATAGCTATGGTTTGTACTAATCTCAATCTCTTCCTCTTGTTAACTTCATTTGTATATTTCTCCGGTGTGCATAAAGATTCTTGGGTATCTCCAAGCATGGATTGCTTCAGGGGTTGGTCTTCTTTGCTTGCGCTTGCTGTCCCAAATTGTATATCAGTTTGTCTTGAGTGGTGGTGGTATGAATTTATGATAATGATATGTGGACTTTTAGTGAATCCAAAAGCCACCATTGCTTCAATGGGAATCCTCATCCAAACAACATCTCTAGTCTATGTGTTCCCTTCATCTTTAAGCCTCGGAGTTTCAACTAGAGTTGGGAATGAACTAGGCGCCAAGAGGCCAGCAAAAGCTCGCATTTCCATGATCGTATCTATGTTTTGTGCAGTGGCATTAGGCCTTATGGCCATGTTGTTTACAACATTAATGAGGCACAAATGGGGCAGTTTTTTCACCAATGATGCTGAAATCCTAGAGCTTACTGCAATTGCATTGCCAATTGTAGGGCTTTGTGAGCTTGGAAATTGTCCGCAAACAACTGGTTGTGGAGTGTTACGAGGAAGTGCTAGGCCTACAATTGGAGCAAATATCAACTTGGGATCATTTTACTTGGTGGGTATGCCAGTAAGTATCTTAATGGGATTCGTAGCCAAAATGGGATTTCCAGGGCTCTGGTTTGGCTTGCTAGCTGCTCAAGCTTCATGTGCTTTGCTGATGCTATATGTTCTTTGCACCACAGATTGGATAGTTCAAGTTGAAAGAGCTAAAGAACTTACAGAAACAAATACAATAACATCATTATTGCCGGTATCATCGAAACAAGAAGGCTGTAGTGCTACTGTCACCAAAAACCCTAACATTAATCTTGAAGATCAGGTATTGCTTCTGAAGTCATCGTCACTTGAAACAGACCCCCTCATTTCTGCTCCAGCTTCTTCTGCTACACTAACTATTGTCCATTGATTAGCCCCCCCCATGTGGAAATTACTATTCATTATAGCTACTTTATTGTACTGTTGATGATGACTTTTTCTTTTTGTAGAATAGAAAAAAAAAATACTTAAATTCTCTATTTTCTTATTTGGTCTTTTCAATTTCTTATATTCTTTCTTATCTCTTTAAAGATTCAAAATCAAATAATAAAAATAAATAAAATTACTTAAAAATCATCGAATCACATACGGACATTTAATATCACTACAGTTCAGGCATATTATTACAAACAGTGATACACTACTAGTGTCATGAGATGATGAAAGAGAAAAAGGACAAAGGGTTAAGCTGTCGGTTGTTTAGAGGCCATACCTTTCTTGTTGGTCCCTAATTCCATATAAGGCAACGAGCTTCTCATCCTGAAAAAGGAAAATTTATCATCATATTTAACATATGATCTTTGCCCATTTCTTTTCTAACCTTCATCTCTCTCAGTACATTTTCTTTTTTAATCCTAATAATTATATCTCAATATATGAATAAATATGCTTATGATTCTAATTGGGATGTTATGTATCCATTAGTTCGGGATCCCTAGGCTTCCATATGGCGTACTTTATTTTTACAATCTCCCTTAGAAGGGAAAATTTATACTATGTAATAGTGGTATCACGTTACTCATATAACAACTAAATAATATTTTATCATACATATTAAAATAGTAAAAAATTAATTTAATAAATGATAATTATATTTATTATAATTCCACATTGTTGGAGTTTGTGTTTGGAGCGTTAATCTGAATAATGTATTATACATTATATTTTATAATTTATTAATAAAATAACTATATTTTCATTTCAACCTTGTTAATTGTAATTATTGTGTCATAATTCATATAAGTTTTATATATAAATATGCTGAAAATAACATCGACCTTAGAATTGTCATGTAATCATATTGGACACTGTGTGGTCCGACACTGTGATAGTATTATTATTATAAATTATTCTTAAAGTAAATATTCATAATCGTTGGTTTTAGAATACGGTCGAATTCCTATAACCTATAAGATTAGCACATGTCATATATTGAAATTAAGCTCCAATAGTCTAACTCAATGGACCATGAGCAATGGAAACTCGTATAGACATGTGGGTATTTATTGGAACGAATACTGAATGACTCACATGTGATTCCTAATAGTTGGAAGTACACACTACCGTCAATAGAAATATCCTCGAGTCAAGTAGCATATGTAATTCATTGACTATAGGATATCATTGATTTTGTGTGTGATCTTCCACACTTTAATGCCATGTATGTCAGAGGCTTTTCATGGTCTGACCGCTAGATGTTCGTTGGGTGTGGACTAATGCACTTGTTAATCAAATGTGTATCAAGATTGAATCTGTCGACTCGTATAACCATAAGGGGTTAAGGTATCCATATGAGTAAGTCACGATTCTTAAGATTTTGGCCAAAGCCGATCACATAGGGTTGATCGCATATATCAGAAATAATATTTTGATTAGTTGTTAAAAAAAAAATCGTTAACATATCGATAATATGAGATGTACGCCTTGGAAACTTGACGGTGTAATCTATATTTCTCAAGCATAACTCGAATAGCCTACGACAGATGGATTGTTAAGCATATATGATGATCTCGACTTGTATGCTTCATAAATATCGTTCGTGTTCTTCGCAAATTTGGAGGTGGCCGAATTACATACATATGAGCTAAGCTTATATGACGAACATATCTGAACTTAGAGAGTCTCACAATATGAAGTGTACTTGTTGAGTACTTGGGTAGCCGATAATGTTTGATAATAAATAATATTTGATATTATAATTATCAATTAAAGTAATTAAGTTTTAGTGGATAAAATTAATTATTTATTTGATAAATTGAGATAATTGGTCATAATCTTATAATTATTTACTATTGTATAAGCAAATTCTTCATCAAATGTGGCGACATCTTTTCCAATATAACTTTTTATCTTTAACGGTATTCATCTAGTGGGTCCCACCGGGGTGCCAAAATCAATATTAGCTCTAAAAATGGTGTTGTTGGGCATGCCAAATGAATGAATTCTCAATGTTACAAATTGACTTCTAATCGAACAATTATAAAAACTAATGGGTTCTTTAAAGCATGGAAATTATGCATTAGAGAATTGTAAAGAACCACTCTTTACAAATTAATTTTGCTGTTAATGGCATTAATGTCGTTTTATATAATATCTTTGAATTGGATGGAGGCCATCACTCACCATGAATTGGGTCATGAACATGACTTCCAAATCTTGCCTCACCTTGTAACACGTCTGTTTATTTTACATATAGTTTCCCAAAGTTCTAATTTTTGGTCACACAAATTTTATTACACTACTTCTTACTATAACTTCATGATATAAAAAGATCATACACAATACATAATTACATAAAGAGATTATTTTTTATAATTTAAATTTATGATTAAAACGGATTAACTCGTGATATGATTTACCTAAATTTTAGGTAAGAAAAACTATGTCAATGCAAATGTTGTAAGGTTTGATATGCGAAAATTATCTTCTTCTTTTTTGTTCTTTTTTTTTTTATATCAAAACCTAAGTTTTAAGGATCCTATGAGAGTTCCTAAAATGGGTCCTTATTGATAGAAAATAATCAATTTTAAAAACATATTATACACTTAAGAAATTAAATTTATTTAGATTTATAACCCTAATTTTCAACCAAAATTAAAAATAAACTAACTGTTTATGGCCACTATACAATATCCTATCATCCTTATCATCACTACTACTATTATTATTATTATATTATTATTATTATTATTATTTATCCGAATGGGATCTGCCTCCCATTCCCATAATGGAATTATCAAATCAAAAACCATTATTTTTCCTTGCACATATCATTCTTTTAACTTTGAACCGAATAAGAGTATGCCGCGTGTCAGTGCACAAAATTTTATTCCGTAAGCGAGCCCTAATGAGTCGACACGTGTCTTGCACTTTGCTTACCGCTGGAATCATTTCCTGCGCCCACAGTAAATAGTTTTCCTTTTTTAAATTTTTTATTTTAAATAAAAGAAACAAAACAAATCAAACCGCCCCAATTGGTAGGGTTTAGTAAAAATGCACTAAATTTATTGTTGTAGTTTTTTTTTTTTTTTTTTTTAAAAATAAAAAAAGTCTCTTAAATTAAAGAAAGTCAAAGCCTTTTTTTTTTTTTTTATCAATATACCTAGAATTAGTAATGGGATATGTACCCATGCCCTATAACTGTCATATCAAGAACTCTAGTAGTGAAAGGATGCTTTTAGCCGTGGCCACTAAATGGTTACGATAAAAAGTGTCGATGAAAGAATTTGTAATTTTTTTTTTTTTTAATCGGTGTAAATTTAACGGCTAAATCATTTCTTTCTGATTTAAACGGAGCAGATAAAATCTCTGATTGTCTCAAGTTCTTATAAGAAATGCATTTACTAAATTCAAATCCAGAACTTTAAAACCATACACCAAGCCACTCCCCTTAATGACAATAACTTATAATCTTGGCAAACTCGATATATCATTAATGTTTTAACGTTTCATTAAATAAATATAACGTTTAATCCATAATTTATGAAATAGATTATACTTTGGGACACTATCATCCACCAAACACACTGTCAATAATCAACTAATATTTTGTTTGATACCCATTAATTGCCGAAAGTCAGAATTTATATATAAACCAAAAAGTGAAAACACGAATCGTTTCATTTTAATTATCTCTATTATTCGTCAGGATTATAACTGGTTCTACTTCCACATATCCAACGGTTTCTTTCAAGTACATACTCAACAGTATAATAATATATTCATTCATATGCAGAGATTTTAACAGGCATTTTTTACAAACAAGAAAGACAAGCAAGTAAACTTATTGAACTCGTTCAAATAAAGTTTGAGTTTATATAACATCTAAATCGCCATGTTGATGCATGTCGTAATTGATAATACAAATGAGACAGTCAATAATGGTCGATTGCATCAATCTTTAAAGTATAAAGAACAAACCCACTTGATCAAGATATTTCTTACTCCATAAAATAGGTATTAGATTCGATTACTGACAATACTATGAGCGAATAAAAAACTCATATAATTATTAGACTTCGGATATAATCCTATCAATCTCAAGACTTTATTCTCATCTTCTTTCATGTGCAGTTAATGGTGATTCGTCCCTGATGGATCTGACTTGGAGGTGTATAGATTGAGATTTGGCCTTCAGTTACATGCTCCACTTAAACCTAAAATTGGTGATTTAACAGTGAAATTTCCAACAATTTCAAAAAAAAATTAACGGTGATTTGTCAAACTAACACAATCTATACATACATATATTTATTTGTAATGAAATGTATTCATGACCAGGACTAGCTAGCATCGTCGCTGACTGGGCCTATAGACTGAGAATAGAAATGGAGATGATCGGTGTACGATTCAAAGATGCTAATCGTGTTGGGTGGCAATAGTTCAGTCACAAAAGCAAAGGCCAGAGCCAGAGCCAGAGCCAGAGCCAGTGCCGTAAGGTAAGCCTTTCAAAAAGGGTCCCCAGCCCAGAGCAAGTTGATGCTCGAGCTGGACCATTTCAGTATCACATGCAATAAGGGACCGACACGTGGTATGAACTTTTGAATTTTTTAGTGTGTCCTTTAGTTGGGCCATGGTTACCACTTGAGAGGGAACAAATTTTGTCATTTCCGTGGCACAAGGTTGTGATTTCTTTTAAGGTTTAATCAAATTATTTAAAGGCACTTCTTATCTTTTTATAAGCCAAATGTGGAGATAAAAAATATATCACACATGTTAAATAGTTAAAGATAACTAAATAAATGATAATTTTGTTTAACATAATTCATATATATTATATAAATATCAACAATAATATCAAAGAATTATCAATAAGTGTTAGTTCACTTGATCAAGACAATGATACTCTATATAGTAGGTCTTAAGGTTCGATTCCTCACAGTGGTGTGAGGGAATAAATAATCCGTATAATTATTAGTTTAAGGGTCTTGTTCTTATAATTTTCGAATATAATTCTATCAGCCTACAAATTTTGTTCTCATCATCTTAAGGACCTAATTTTATATATATATACACACACTGAAAACTTCTTTAAGCTTACAGAAACAATTAGTCAAGTGCGATCAAATATTATAAAAGATCTGTTTATTGGAAGTATGTTAACTTAATGGTCTCCAATGTGCGTGATTTGGTGGTGTAAGGTTCATGATCTCATCTTGAGGTCATGTGTTCGATTCTAGGGAGTGTATTTATTGTAAGAACCTGAGACAGTCAGAGATTTTACCTAATCACTTAAGTCTTGAAGGAGTGGTTTGGCAGTGAGATTTCCAACGATTTCAAAAAAAATAAAAAATATTAACTTAATGATCTGATTTGTCCTTCTTACTATTTTATTTTTAATGTGGATTGCAAACCCACTCAAATATTTATAAACATATCCCTAACATTTTCCCCCAAATACCGCGACCTTCAGTTTGGAATCTCTCAAAAACACTAAGAAAAATTGAGAGTTTGGGCCACTTTGTGTTTTCTCTCTCACCCAATTACGCATTTCTTTAATAGTTCCACAAGAAGTCAATTTTTTTTTTATTCATTATCTTTTTGCAAACAACAACAAAAGAAAGTCAATTCATAGAGCTATGACAAGCACCCTCCATGATAGAAGATGAGCCACGTCTTTGGGCACTACCTCGAGGGCCAAAAGTTTAGGAGGAATTATATATAATTAAACATTTTTTTTTTGAAATCGTTGAAAACCCACCGTCAATCTATCTCTTTCGAGCTTAAGTGTAGTAGGTAAAACCTTCAGCTGTTCCAGGTTCTTATAAGAAATGCACTCTCTGGATTCGAACCTAAAATCTCAATGTGAGATTTTGTGCCCTACACCATCAAGCCACGCCCCTTGTGGATATATATAATTAAACATGTTTGACACAAAACAATTGGAATCTGATGCGCTAAAAAGGGTACAAAGAACTAAGTTTAAATTTGAAAGCAAAGCTAGCAACACGAAAAGATGCCATTGCCATCCTCTCCAACTCCACCTTAGTGGTTTGACATTTTTTTTTTAATTACTTAGTGTTTGACTCATTTGCATCTGCTTTGTGGTTTTGACCATTTGGTCTTGAAGTGGATTTCTTCATCTTATAATTGAACAACCAACTAAGAAGTGGAAAAAAGAGTCCAATAAGTTATGTAATTATAGGAAAAGTAATTCTACAAATTACTTAAGGAGAAATTGCACTTTATAGGTGGGGTTAGCAGAAAAGAAAAAGGACAGAGAGTCAAAGCTTTGAAGCTAATACATGGATATTAAATCAATTTAATTGATGATAATGATTTTGAAGTCAAAAAGACTATAGTAGACCGGAAAAATTCCAAAATACAATATTAATATCGTATCACTTACACGTGCTAACATATTAAAAAAATTATCAAATAAATTATAGTTCATTTACTAAAACTGCATATGTCATATGCTTATTAATTCATGATATCACACCACTGATATACATGGGCGTATTGTAGGCAAAATAATGTCATTAAACAGTAATATAAACATGCATGCACTTCAGTCAGATCAAACATCCAATAGTAGATCTAGGTGCAATATAACCCTAAAACAGTAAGAACCAGAAAAACCTGATTCAATCGTCCAAGTCGAGAAAAACTCTGTCCTTAAGAACTTATTGGCCCCGTCACAGGTGCTCTACGGATTCGAATTGCCAATGTTCTCCCAGGATAACTTGGATTCTACTTGTTCAAGGTGCACTCCTTCACAAGTGTTTGAACTAGGATAAAATAGTGGATCTCTCTCTCAAAACAAAGAAAACAACAATGCATTTTTTCTTATTCTCTGAAAATAGTTGTATATCTTCTATCTATACATTTGGAATAAAAGCCTTCTTATATAAGGCATGGAGGGGTGCCAATAGGGCACCCATTGGGGTGGGTGCAACCTCTCATACACCCTTGGGAATTCCAATGGTACACATATACATATACATATCATATTTAATGAATTTGATGAATTTACAACAAGTATGTGTTGGCTACCCATGCTTAAGCACAGACTGAAATCGTAAATTTTCTTACTAATTTTAAAATTTAGCCATCCCGAAATTTGAAATTTACCCACACCTAAAGGTATTAAAAAAATTAGCCACATCTTAAATTTAATCATAATTCCGTCACTTCTCATATACTTCTGTTGTATATGTTGGATTCCAACTGCAAGCTCCAACATGCAGCATGCAAAAAACGTAACGCGTTGCCAACTGCCAAAACGTGTGGTACTGTAACACACGTTTTGGCCCTATAAAAAGGAGCCTCAATCCCATTTGTTAAGTATTCCAAAATCAGAGTGAGCTAAAATAAAGAGTAAAGAGTTTTGAGAGGTTTTTTGTAAAGCTTTGAAATAACCTTTGTAATTCTTTTGTTGTGTAATAAAAAAGAGTTTTCCTCTAATTTCTCGTCTATTGTGATTGTTTATAACACAACAACGTGAAAGAATTACAGTTAGAAATTTAGGTATCGGCATGACCACTTAAATAGTTTTGGCAATTTATAATTCAGAACGCATGAGACAAGTCCAAGTTTCAACTTCAATTGGTCGCCCACGACATAAATATCATTAGTTAAAGCAGAATGATACCAAGAATCTCCAAAACATTAATGGGAGTTTTTCTTTTGTTTCTGGTATGCAATAGCAATGTCTATATAATGACAATGGATTATTAGTCTCTGAATTGCATTTTGATTATTGATTATTGATTAAGACCATTCAATTTATAACAAGTCAAAGTTTCTATCTTACAAGTCAAGAATATAGACAAGGCCTAACCCATTCGCAACCATATATAGTATTTATGGAATGTTTTTTTTTTTTTTTTTTTTTTAATAACTCTATTCTAAGCAAATCATTATATATGTTCTCATTTAATGTATGTTACTGATCCAGCAAAAAATAAAAATAAAAATCATTGATTGTGATTTGTGAAAGTAAATGGTACGCCAGCTTATATTACTTGGCCAAAAGTTCATGAATGAACCCATACAATGTACGCACAAAACTCTTCTTGCTTCTCAGGAATCACGTAGGTCCATAAATGACGAGACCTTTTTACTAACAAGAAGAAATTAAATTTAAGCAAATCAAACAAAGTATTTTTAACACCATTTTATTCAATAAACTTTAAACGGTTTTTTATGATTTGAAGACCGATGTGGGATCAGAGAAGTTGGATTTTTCCCTCCAAAATCAACTCTCACATTCGAAATTCGAGAGATTGTCATCATTAATGAAAATGCTTGACATTGTACTTTTACGACATGATGTGACAGGAAAAGAGGGGGTAGACTTTGCTTTCGGCGATGACAGATTGGGGAAGAGAACCTGTCAAATCGCCGAAAATCCGCAAACCTACAGGGCTGGCATCACAAAGATATGGAAACAGTGTTGAATATCCATTAGCACATAAGGGAACGTTGATCACATTTGTAAATGTTACAAAATTTTCCATTTGATAATCACTTGTAAGAAATATTGAAAAAGAACAAACTGCTCGGTTTCTTTAGACCTTCACTAAAACAGGTCGGCCGAGCTCGGTTTGGTAATAAAACGAACCCCACCCCACTTTGTGCCCGTGGACGTAGGCATGATTAGCTCCGCCGAACCACTTTAAACATTCTTTGTTCGATTTCTTGTGTTTGTCTTGTCTTTCACCAAATTTATCTTTGGTCTACCCATAACCAAACAAATTCAAGGTTTAAGTAGGATTGTCTCGGACGGATTATCTCGAAACTACCACTGTGACGAAAATCATCCGTCAACAACCATTCAATTTATAACAAGTCAAAGTTTCTATCTTACAAGTCAAGAATATATACCACAATTTTTTATGATTTTTATTCATATTAATTCACTTATATTTTCTCCGACCACAGATTTTTTTTTTAATATATTGATGAATAGTTAGTTTCATTGAGTACCAGCAACATTGGGCACTACATGATCATGTAAATTGGGTGGGCCTCTCAATAGTTAGTTTGAAACTGTTGATAATTTTGGGCTTCGTCCATTTCATCCTCTCTCACATACACATAGTGGACTATGAATAATCTTAAATCTCTCCCAACAAAATTGGTCAAATGAATAATCAATTGCAGGTTAGATTAAATTTAAACAAAGAAGCAAAGCAATCCTTTTCTTTGTAGATTTAATAGCATATTATATACAGATGCGTAGCTATGAGAAGGTTTTTTGCACCTTTCTCTCTTTCTCATATTTCAGACTCGGTTAAAAAAATGTTTAGCTACACCACTGATTATATAAATAATATTTAAATTTAAATCTTAATTTTATATTAAATTTTAAGATTTCAATCAATTATGTCCACATTTCCGATCACCACCTCAAATGTTCATCCTCACAATAAATATCAGTAGATAATCTACTTTGAATATTTTTAGGGGACATGACACTCTTGCTTTATTTTGGAGGGAGACTACAATATATAATAGTTTGAAACATGAATATCACTAAAATATCACCCAAAAAAAAATCCACTTAGAATTATTGTTCTGCTTTTGAAAATATAATAATAAATGTTAGTTGTTAGTTGTGTGTTGTGATGATGTTAGTTGTGTTGTGTTATTAGTAGTTATTAGTTGATAGTTGTATAGATGTATTTAATATAGTAGTTATGCATTTATTGTGGTAGTTGTGTTTAAAGGCTATAAAAATGCCTCTCATTGTAATTCAAAACTCAAGTAAATGTTAACATACATTTTCTTCTCTAATTCTCACATGGTATCAGAGCTTAGGTTCTTTCCAGAGGTGTAGAAATTCGGTTTTCGGGAATGGAAAAGTCAGATGCTATGCAACCTATTCCTACCATTCTCATAGGTTCAAACTATCGTCTCTGGGTTCAGGGAATGCGTAGTTTTCTCAAGGGTCGGAAACTATGGCGTTATGTTACTGGAGATGTCAAGCCCCCCACTCGGCTTACTGATGAAACTGAAGGACAACTCGCTGATCGTCTCGAGGATTGGGATAGTAAGAATCACCAAATTCTGACATGGTTCCGGAATACTTCGGTTCCAGCTATTCATCATCAATTTGGGCGCTACGAAACTGCCAAAGAAGTTTGGGATCTGCTTGCATTAAGGTACATCTCTTCTGATCTCTCTAGTCAGTATCAATTATGGGAAAAGTTGCATAATTTGAAACAAGAGAAAGGTCAGTCTATTACTGATTTTCTTGCACAAATGGAGAATATTTGGGACCAACTTGCTTTGTCAGAACCATCAATGAGTTGCACCGTTGATGCAACTAATTATACGGCACACCGTGACCGTATGCGACTAATTCAATTCCTTATGGCCCTTACTGATGATTTTGAATCTTGTCGAGCTTCATTGTTACATCAATCTCCTCTACCTACATTAGAAGCTGCTGTCTCTCGATTATTGTCTGATGAAACTCGTCTCGGCTTACTTAAGCCATCTCACGATGATGTTGTGCTTGCCGCCGCGGATAAACATTTCTCAAAAGGTGAAGGCAAATTTTGTCGTACCTGCAACAAATCTGGTCATACTCTGATTGAATGTAGTCTTACTGAATGTCACAAATGCAAGAAAAGAGGCCATATTGCCGCTCACTGTCCCACTAAGGTGAGTTGTCGCTACTGCAAGCTGTCTGGCCATTCCATTGAGCAGTGCCCCACTCGTCCCCCAAGATCTAATCAACCCTCCAAGATAGCAATTCCAATTGCTGCTGCTACCTCTGAGGTTACTGTCTCTCCAACATCCACTGGTAACTTAGAAGCACTCCTTAGACAAATACTCTCCACCCATCCCAGTACTTCTACTGCCTTATCTGTCAATTCAGGTAATTCTCCTTGGTATTTTGACTCTGGTTGTTGCAATCATATGACTTCTCAATCCTTGTTATTTTCTTCCACCTCTCCTACCACAAATATTTCTCCAATCTTCACTGCAGATGGCTCACAAATGCTTGTAAGTCAGTCTGGCCACATATCAACATCTACACTCACATTACCAAACACATTTCTTATTCCCAAACTTACATTCAACCTTATTTCTGTTGGTCAACTATGTGAACTTGGATTAGAATTGATATTCTCCACTAATGGTTGTCGTGTGCAGGATCCGCAGACGGGACAGATTCTTGGGACAGGCCGTAGAATTGGACGTCTGTTTGAACTCACCTCTCTGCATCTTCCTTCAAATCGTTTTTCCCAATTATGTGCTGTATCTACTACTCCATCTTCTCTTCACTTGTGGCATATGCGTCTTGGTCATGCCTCGATAAATAAACTTCGTCCTTTAGTTTCTAATGGTTCACTAGGTTCTGTTAAAGACCAGTCTTTCCATTGTGTCTCTTGTCAACTTGGAAAACAACCAGCTTTGTCCTTTCAACATAATAAACATAATTCTGTTGCTCCATTTGATTTGGTCCACTCTGATGTATGGGGACCTTCACCTACAGCCACTATGGGAGGATCTAAATATTTTGTCTTGTTTATTGATGATTATTCTCGATTTACATGGATCTTTCTTATGAAACAACGTTCTGAACTACCTCAAATTTATATTGACTTTGCAAACATGATCAAAACACAATTTTCCAAAACTATCAAAATTTTGAGGACCGACAATGCCAAGGAATATCTTGACTCCAAAATTCAACAATTTTTAAAAACCCAAGGAACCATTTCACAACGATCCTGCCCATATACCTCTCAACAAAATGGACGAGCCGAAAGAAAACATCGTCATATTTTAGATTCCACTCGATCCATGCTCATTTCATCATCTTGTCCTGAACGCTTTTGGGGTGAAGCTGCCCTTACGGCTGTTTATGTTATTAATCGTATTCCTTCTTCAGTTACCAAACACAATTTGTCTCCTTATGAGTGCCTTTATGGTGTTTCCCCTCCTTATGATCTTCTCAAGGTTTTTGGGAGTGTTTGTTTTGTTCTTCTTCATCCCACAGAGCATCACAAGTTAGAACCCCGTGCCAGACTTTGTTGTTTCTTAGGATATGGTATTCAACACAAAGGGTATCGTTGTTGGGATCCCGTGTCAAAGAAACTTCGCATCTCTCGTCATGTTATTTTCTGGGAACACGTTATGTTCTCTTCTATTTCTAAGTTCACAGTGTCACCTTCAGATCCTCCTCCACTTTTCACTAATCCATCTATTGAGTTGTTTCCATCTGATGCAAGTACTCATGGTGAACATACAGATGTCCAACCTCCATCACCGCTTGTTCTTGATGATGTCCCTCCTGCAGATACTGCACCAGAGACCATTGGTGACTCATCTCCACCATATCCTACCCGAGTAAGAAATCCTCCCCCTTACCTTCGAGATTATCATTGTTTCTCTGCTCTTGTTTCTTTGCATGAACCTCAGTCCTATAGGGAGGCTTCTTCTAATCCTCATTGGCAGCAAGCTATGCAAGATGAATTACAGGCATTGACAAAGACAGGTACTTGGGACTTGGTTGATCTTCCTCCTGGCAAAAATCCAGTGGGATGCAAATGGGTTTACAAAATCAAAACACATTCAGATGGATCTATTGAGCGTTATAAAGCACGACTTGTTGCTAAAGGATTCGCTCAAGAGTATGGGATTGATTATGAGGAGACTTTTGCTCCTGTTGCTCGCCTTACCTCAGTTCGCAGTCTGCTTGCTATTGCTGCTGCTCGGCAATGGAGTCTGTTTCAGATGGATGTCAAAATGCCTTCCTCAATGGTGATCTCACTGAAGAAGTTTATATGACGCCTCCTCCAGGTCTTGATCATCCACCAAATATTGTATGTCGTCTGCGACATGCCTTATATGGTTTGAAGCAAGCTCCTCGTGCATGGTTTGCCAAATTCAGTACCGCTGTCAGACAAATTGGATTCACCTCCAGTCCACATGATTCGGCCTTATTTCTTCGAAAATCCAAAAAGGGTATTGTGATATTACTTCTTTATGTTGATGATATGATTATTACTGGAGATGATATTTCAGGCATAGCAGATCTCAAGCAGGCTCTTAGTCAACAATTTGAAATGAAAGATCTTGGTCCTTTGAGTTATTTTTTAGGCCTTGAGGTTATTTGTTCTGATGATGGTTATCATCTCTCGCAAGCCAAGTATGCATCTGATCTTCTTTCTCGAGCTGGCCTTACAGATAGCAAGACAGTTCCAACTCCAATTGAGTATAATACTAGTCTTACACCTATAGATGAAGATAGCACTCCCCTTGATGATCCTACTCTCTACAGACAATTGGTTGGAAGCCTCATTTATCTTACAGTCACTCGACCAGACATTTCTTATGCAGTTCACATTGTCAGCCAGTTCATGACCGCTCCCCGTTCCACTCATTATGCTGCAGTACTTCGCATCCTTCGTTATGTTAAAGGAACTCTCTTTACAGGTCTCCATTTTTCTGCTACTTCATCATTGGTTCTTCGAGCCTATTCTGATTCTGACTGGGCAGGAGACCCTACTGATCGTCGATCAACTACAGGTTACTGTATTTTTCTTGGTGATTCACTTATTTCTTGGCGCAGCAAGAAACAGACATTGGTTGCCCGCTCGAGTACTGAGGCTGAATATAGAGCTGTTGCTGCTACTACAGCTGAACTTCTATGGTTACGTTGGCTTCTAGAAGATATGGGAGTCCCTCAACCATCATCTCTCACTCTTTACTGCGACAACAAAAGTGCTATTGCAATAGCACATAATGATGTTTTTCATGAGCGCACCAAACACATTGAGATCGATTGTCATTTCATTCGCCAACACGTTGCTTTTGGCACTATTTCCTTGAAGTATCTCAAATCCACTGATCAGCTAGCTGATGTCTTCACCAAATCCTTTCTTCCGGGACGTTACACTACACTTGTTTCCAAACTCAATTTGGTTTCATCTAAACCACCTTGAGTTTGAGGGGGGATGTTAGTTGTTAGTTGTGTGTTGTGATGATGTTAGTTGTGTTGTGTTATTAGTAGTTATTAGTTGATAGTTGTATAGATGTATTTAATATAGTAGTTATGCATTTATTGTGGTAGTTGTGTTTAAAGGCTATAAAAATGCCTCTCATTGTAATTCAAAACTCAAGTAAATGTTAACATACATTTTCTTCTCTAATTCTCACAATAAATATTTAATGTTCGTTCATTTTTTTCAGTTATAGTAAAGAATTTGTTAAATCAGCGCAGCTGGCAAGTGATTAGATGAGTTTGGAGTCATTAATAATCCAGCACAGAGAGCGTAGATACACACAGACATAGCTCCAGATTCAACCACCTAACGCGTAACTTAGAAAAAAATAATAATAACTATTTTGTCTGTACGGCTGGAGCGTAATGCGCACCCGCAGTATTATCTTAACCGTCCAAGAAAAATAAAAATGGAAACCAGATCTTCCCTGAAATTCAGCCAAATAAAAATCAAAATATGAATTACGAGTCAAGTGTACGCTGACTGATCTCTGGAGCTAGGGTTTTGAAAAAATCATGTGATGTGAATTCAAAATCAGATGGCTTCAATCCGCCGTACTTTATCTCCAGCGTTTCACGATCGTCAATATCTAAACGGAGCTAACTCTCCATCATCTTCTCATAAGCTGCTCTTTAACGGTAAATACACTTCGCCGTTATTCGCCGTCAATCTCCGTCGAAAGACCTGGCGAAGATTTCTCTACCGCTGTCTCCTGTTCTTCGCACTAGGTCTCATGCTAGGCATGACGCCGTTCGGACACGTCACCACTACCACCACCACCACCACCACCAGCACCGACATCGAAAACCGCGACGTCTTCTTCGAGATCAAGCCGCCACATGTCAATGTCCAATTGGACAGTGATAACAACGGTGATCATCGCATGAGCAAGCGCGACGATGTCTTCTTCGATACGGTGAGTTTGGGGGTGGACTTTAGGAACGAAATTAATACAATTGAAAGTGACAGATACGATTTTGCGCCGAGGAAGCAGCTGATTGTGATTACGCCAACGTACAACCGCGCAATGCAGGCGTATTTTTTGAACAGGTTAGCGCAGGTGTTGAGGCTTGTGCAGCCGCCGTTGATTTGGATAGTGGTGGAGGAGAATGCGGCGTCGTTTGAGACAGCTGAGATGTTGAGAAAAACAGGGGTTATGTATAGGCACTTGGTTAGTCTAAAGAATTCGAGCAATGTCAAAGATAGAGGGGTTCATCAGCGGAACGTGGCGTTGGATCATATCCAGAGGCATCGGCTTGATGGGATTGTCTACTTCGCTGATGACGATAATGTCTACTCCATCGACTTGTTTGACAGCTTGAGAGATATCAGGTATATTTTGCATGTGTTATTTCATAGAGATATTGATGAATTACCATTTGTAGGTCGTTATATATTTTTATTTGTTTGGATGTGCAAAATATGTGGAAATGTAACAGAAATGATATTAGATTATGTTAATGACATGTATCATTTACTTATTATAGCATTGTGTTGTTACAAGACTAAATGGATATAAAGGGTTAATATAACTATATAAGTCATATGCATGGTGTACAGTAGACCCGGCCGGCGGTTCGGTTCCGGTTCGGAACCGAACCGAACCGGCCGGTTTCCGGTTCCACAAGTGTGGAACCGAACCGGTTAAATCCGGTTCGGTTCCGGTTCCACACTTAAGTGGAACCGTAACCTAAAACCGAACCGGAACCGAACGGTTCGGTTCCGTTTAGTTTTTTTTTTTTAATTAATTAAAATAAAAAAATGAGAGGAATCAAAGCTTAATAGCCGTTGGGGGCCGTATGGAACCCTACGGTTCCAACAAGAACCCGACGGTTCCAACCGGAACCGTTCGGTTCCGGTTGGAACCGTCCGAACCGGTGGAACCGTACGGTTCCACCGGTTCGAGTTGGGGTGGAACCCCAACCGAACCGGTCCCATTCCGGTTCGGTTCCGGAACCGGAATCGGAACCGTGGCCGGGTCTAGTGTACAGACATGAGAAATGCATATTGGTTAGCAATATTTAGTAATGCCTACTTAATTGTTTGTAGAATAATTTAATTAGTTCTTGAGTAGTAGGATTCTTTGACCTGCTGTGTAACACCTCCTCTTTTGTTTTGAACAGTGGCGTATCCAGAAATTATTGTCAGCGGGGGCGAAATTTTTTCCTAACCAAAATAATATATAACGAATTCATATATATTTTTTAAAATTACAAGATAATCCCTATATTTTTGAAAATTATGAAATAACCCATAATTTTTAAACTTATAAATTAACCCAAAATTTTCAGAAATATATTTTTATCAATAATTTCTAAAAATACCAATTTACTCTTAAAATTGAATTAAAAATTTATTTTTAAAATTATGTATTTTAAATTTATGTAGTATATTATATACTAAATTTCCGCTAATTTATTATAATTTAACCACTTTTTTAATTACATTATTAAAAACCTCGTGCTAAAATGTAATATTTATGCTTTGAACAACTAAATATATACAAAATAATTATATTTATATTAATAAGCGAATATTTTACACATAACAACTATACACAATGTGGTTTAGTTAAAGAATCACTAGAAATATATTAATAAATTAGAAGATCAATAACCAAACCAAAGTATAAATATAGTTATTTTTATTTAAATGTAATGGACTCCCCTCTTTTTTTTTTTTTTGCAAATAGAAAACACATAAATGAGTGGATTTAAAATGAAAAATAAGATTGATGCATAAATGTATTGGAATTTTTTCAACTAATTTAGACTTTAGTCAACATATTATATTAAAAAAAATACAACTCAAGAAATTAATAAATAATATATTTATGGGTATTATTTAATTATTTAGATTTTCTTATATATATATATATATATATATATATTAGAAATTAAAAAAAAAAAAAAAAAAAAGAAAGTGGTGCCCGGGGGGGCAACTGCCCCCACTGGGCACCAAGTGGCTCCGCCACTGGTTTTGAATACTAATCACTGATTATGTTGGCAATGGATATTGGATCTCTAGAGTTAGCAATTTTTTCTGTTAATTGTTACCCTGTTTTTTATCTTTAAAATGCCTTGATAATGCCTCTGCCGTTATTAGATTTTCATTTTGTTCATGAAGTAACACTTGTATAGCTGTGTTCTTTCTATTTACTCTAGAAAATGCTTGTTACATGATGGTGTCACTTTGGTTTCTGATCATCAGATAACAAAAACAAGTACATCCCTGATCTATGGGCTCCACTCGTGTGAATTTTAAACATCATTTGCTTGACTGGATTTGGCTTTTCAAACTATCAATTCCAGCGTCCATCCTTTAACGTTAATATCCTGCAGGCATTTGATGAATCCTCTGCTCCCTCGCACTATTTTAT
Source organism: Zanthoxylum bungeanum (assembly GCA_019454045.1). Taxonomy (NCBI): domain Eukaryota; kingdom Viridiplantae; phylum Streptophyta; class Magnoliopsida; order Sapindales; family Rutaceae; genus Zanthoxylum; species Zanthoxylum bungeanum. The sequence continues at coordinate 232,202 of SKCR01030216.1, forward strand.
GTTCCTCTTTCGACCAAACTTGTTGAACTGCTTGGTTTGATTCTGTGTCTTATGTTTTTGTTGCAGATTAATGTCTTACTTAGCTTAGCTGATCCACTATGAAGAAATGATCTGTAAATATTGAAGTTCAAATAATTGAAATAACTGTGTTTTTGTACAAATTTGTAATGTTACATTCTTTGTGATGCAGCCGATTTGGCACTTGGCCTGTTTCCATGCTTGCACAAAGCAAAAACAAGGCAATCTTAGAAGGTCCTGTATGCAATGGAAGTCAGGTTATTGGGTGGCACACGAATGAGAAAAGTAAAAAACTTCGTAGGTTTCACGTTGATATGTCGGGATTTGCTTTTAATAGCACTATCTTGTGGGATCCAAAGAGATGGCGACACCACTTCTCAAATTCAATTCGACTGTTAGACACAGTGAAAGAGGGTTTCCAAGTATATATTTCATCATTGCTTTTTGTGGACATATTTTTGCAACTTTAAATTAAAAGTCACAGACTCACAATGTGCTTACTACCATGACATATATTGACTAGATTGCTCCAACTTTCTGTATTGTACAGGAGACCACATTTATAGAACAAGTAGTTGAAGATGAAAGCCAAATGGAAGGTACTTCACCTGGTTGTTCAAGGATATTGAACTGGCATCTTCATTTAGACGCTCAGAATCTTCCGTATCCTAGAGGTTGGCTGCTTCAGAAAAATCTTGAAGTTGTCCTCCCATTTGAGTGATGCAAACTCCATTCCTGCAATTTTGATGTTAAGAGCCTCGTATGGGTATGTTTTATGTGGTTCTCTAACTGTTCTTTGAATTTCAACACCAGGGATACCTTTTTGGGAACTTGCTTAATCTCATTTTCTTAGAATGGGGAAAAAAGAGAAGAAAAATGGACTGGCAAAAGCATTTACATTTAGAATGATTATTAATTTTTTTTGGCAAGTAAAGCTGGTACTCAAATCAAAGAGACAACTTAAGTTGAAGAATTTCTATATCCATGTACGTCCTGCTGGGAAAATTCTCATTGTGTCTTATGTGGCAGGTCCGACTTTGTTTTGTGTTGGATGCCAACCGGCCTGTGCAGCTGTAGCTTAATCAGGTATAATCAGCTGTTATTTTAGCTGGCAATGACAGAGAAACTTAAGATTTACGATTTCACTTGTACAATTTTTTTAGCATGATTCTTTAACACGAAAAAAGATTTACTCATTGTATCTATACCAGTGTGTTTTCATTTTATAACTGCCTTTCATCGGTTTCAGACGGAATGCCTCTTAGCCTTATTAGGAAGTTTGGTCATTCCCAATTTTACAGGATTGTTATTCAATTGTGGACAACATTATTGTCGCTTTTATCTCATTTCATCAATAAGCAGTGCTAAGCCAAGGTGTGCAAATATAAACTTGTTTAGTTTTTTATATGCCATGAAGAGGATTGGAAGGTAGGTGAAGCCTTTGCTGGAGATTAACGGAGACCTAAGATAAACAACAACACTACACGAAACTTTTCCCTAGTGTTATTAAAAACGGACTGGACTGCCGGTCGAATCGGGAATCGGCCGTGAGTCCGGTCTAGCTAAATATTAAAAACCGGTCCGGAATAAAAATAACGTGTCAAAATCGGCAAACCGGTTCAAATTTTTTAATTTTTAAAACAAAAAATTAATATTTAATATTTTTATAATATTTAATTAAATAAAATTATTTATGAAGTCAGTTAGTTTTGTCTGTTTTTTCGAAATGGTTCAATCGATTGAAACAGTGACTTATTGAATCTTTTAGATCACCAGTCCGGTTCTAAAAAAAACTGCTTTCCCTCATGTCTAATGACACAAACAAGCTTCTTCGTGAAAGTGAGCCTCCTATTTTATCAATTTTACTTCAAAGGAGATGACTCCAACAATTGAACCTAATATATGAACATCCTTGATTTTATAAGATCATTCAACCTAAGAGGCTTCACGTCCATGTATTTTTTTGTTCCTTTCTCGGTGGCTTCTGCTATGCATTTCCGGCAGCTACCAACCCTACATATTGAGAGACGATGCCCTAGTTAAGTCCACGGGTTCAAAGATGAAAAATGCAGCAGCTTCTGCATATGCGATTCATTTGCAAGACCAAGAACCGCAAGGGTTGATCAGCAGAAATACAAGTTAACCAATTCAAGTTCGATTCTTCTTGATAACTGTTTTTTAAATCTTCAGTGCTTCTGAGAGTAGCTGTTGTCCCGTTGTGATCAATTTTATTAAGATAGCTTTTGGAATGATAGCGACGCAGCAGGTAGCAGATAAGAGACCGAAGGTGACGCAGGCAGCAAACAAACTCTCCAACAAACACTTATGACTCATTATTTATTATATATATATTTTTAAATTTTTGTTTTAGAGTAAACTGTGAACAACTCAACTCTCTTTTTTAATTTTTAGTTATATTAATCTATCCCTTAAAAAATTAATTTCTATATCTTTCCAAAAACTTTTTTTTTTAAAACAATAAATAAAGAAGATTTAACAAATTCCACCCAAATCTAAATTAAAATAGTGGGACCCACTGTTTGGTACACCAAACAAACTAACATGTAAGCTGAACTATTGTCATCTACAGATGGGCTGTTTAAGGTCCTCTTCACGAGCTTCTTACTTTCGTTGAAATGCCCCAATCCACTTCCAAGTACCATCACTAAAGTCTTCCAAACCAATTTGTCAACCCTATGAATATAATTATAATTTTTTAATTTTTTGTTAAGTTACAATTGGCATGGATTATAATGCAATAAGCCAATAATACGTCAATTTCTTTTGTCCTTTTCCTGAAAATTATACAAGTATATTGATTGTAGGTGCTAGAATTTAGCCTTGTAATCATTGTCACGTATCGATAAGCAGTTAAATCTTCCTCGGTACTCCTCCTAAGTGGAACTGCTATAAGCATATAAAGATCCAATAGGCACCTATCATGATACTACAGTATTAGTAGACAGTAGAAGTCATGGTGACTTCTGAAGTTTAAAGACTTCAGAAGACTATGACTTGACCGAAGAGACAGACCTCGACTCGGAGTGACATCATTCCAAAATGACATCACTTCACCCGAGGTCATCCCACTATGAATTGAAAGACTTCTGAAATCAATCCAATCCGATCTAGACTTACATTGAAGAGGATTCGCTCTGGAACCCATTATAGTATTTTGAAAGTATTCCGACTTTGATATCGATACTTCAAAGAACATGACATCACATACCACCATATGATATTAGTGGACTTTAATGGCAATCCATTTATCTTAGTATGCAAGCATGATTTGACATGTATAATTTTTTTTTAGATCGTTGGAAATATCACCGCCAAACCACCCATTCCGCCTCCGGGCTTAAGCGGAGCAGGTAAAACTTCCGACTGTCCCAGGCTCTTACAAGAAACGCACTCTCTGGATTTGAATCCAGGACCTCAATGTGAGATCATGAGCCCTACATCATCAAGTCACGCTTCTTGGGGACATTGACATGTATAATAACAAGTGTAATCACACATAATGATATATTAGAGCATGTCTTATGATAAGTGTACATCATGTCATCATGAGGCAGTCTAGCAATGGAAAAATGTCAATCGAAAATTGACACATCTACATACATAACCATACATAAATCAATGAGCTTACAGGAAATGTCTACTTAATTTTGCTTCAAGCATAATACACATACTGAACTCATACCCACGTTACTTAGCAACAAAACTTGTACACTTAGAAATTGGGAAAGTTTCCAACCCTAGACATATACACGTGCAAGCCAAACAATATGAAAGCTGGTCATATAGGACTTCAAGAGTAAAGCTCAATACTTCATTTGGACTCTGAATTGTCAAGCTCATCGTCTTAAAGGTATGGTATTTTTTGCTCACTTTTCTCTCACCTTCAACAATATTAATGAATTTCTAAATAAATATGTTGAAGAATTTTAGAATACAATGGTAATACCGTATCATATTTTATCACATTATTTTATAATGATCACATTATTCAATTCAGCCAGGAACAATAACAAAAAAAAAAAATAAGAAAAAGGTGATAGTAACTCTATTTATTGCCTTAAAAAAAATCCTCTATTTATTGCATCTAAAAAAAAAAACTCTATTTATGTGCTTGAAGCTTTCAATAAATAAACAAATATATATATATTATATATATATATATATTATATATATATATATATATATATATTCATAATGGTTAAAGTAAGTTGTTATCTTGTAGCACTATCAATCTTACACCTATACGTGTTGAGCCATTCGGTATAGCACTATCATGTTGATAGTAGTTATAAATATATTCACAAACAAATTTTTTTTTTTTTTTAAATCGTTGAAAATCATACCATCAAATTACTTTTTCTGAATTTAAGTGGAGCATGTAAAAGTCTCAACCGTCCCAGACTCTTATAAGAAACGTACTCCTTGAATTTGAACCCAAAACCTCAAGGCGAGAATCTTGAACCCTACACCACCAAACCACGTACTTTCCGACCTATATTCACAAACATGCATTCTCCTACGCGCAGAATTCATCTAGTTGTGATTAGAGAACCATATTAATCTGTTTACTTTATTGTTATGGGATTCTGTGTAAGCATTAATGTTACGCCAATTCATGTACTAAAATGAAAAAGAAGCTAATTGAAGCTAAAGATTTCTCCATCAAGTTAAGAACCCTAAAAAAAACACTTGAATTAAATCATTATGCGCAAGACTAAGAGTACTGAAACAGCTGCCGGCCATCTGTTTTTTGCTTCTTAGTAAATCAAAATTCAATTACAATTAATCTGCAACATCATTTTATAGATATTATAAATTTAACATCCTTTGGCATTAAGGTCGAATAAGATGGTTTGGTAGTATAATTATTTCATTAATTCCACAAGATTATGAAACAACTTGAATAATCTCTCCATGCATGAATGAATGAAGTTCAAATTTTTACAAAATAATAACTAAAAGTTGTACAAGTCGTACTCAATGCATTACATGAGTTTAATTAATATTAGAAAGCGATGATATATATTTGGTCGGCGAATAATTAGTTTCTCATCTCATTCAAATCTTTATTAATTAATAATAATAATAATAATAATAATAATAATAAAGACCGTACAAGTCTTCCTCAATATATAAGGTTTTCATTATAAATAGTATCTACGGAAGATTCTGATGCATGTACTCTTGTCCATATTTGTTGTGATTCTTTGATCACTGAAGAATGTTATAAAGAAAAATAAATAATCTGTATTATTATTTGAATAGAATTTACAAGTATTACAAAATTTGTACAAAAAACCCCTCACACATTAACTACACTATCTTACTTGGAGCTTACACTCTAAGCTTTTTTTTTACTTGAATCTTACTTGTTGGAGATGATTTTAGCTCTCAAATGAGCTTCATATTTATAGGAGAATACATGACTCAAAAGTTAACAAAACAACAAAATCACTTAAAGGTAATTTGGAAGGTTGCATCACAATTTCAAAGGAAAAAAAATCATCATTCGAAAGTTATCTTGGAGAGTTCTTGGAGGTGCAATACAACTAGATTCTACAATATTTTTCACATAGCTAGAGATTATTTGCATGGTTCGAACTCGTGACCAAACAGATAAAACAGATAGCAAATAGTAATAAATGAAGTTAAATTTGATTAGTTATTATCATAAGAAAAAATCTACACAAATAGTGTTAGAAATAATGGAAGCAAAAATAAATTACAGAATATGAATATGACTTTGATAGTGTAGTCACTATCCTTAAGGAATTAATGCCCCCACTATAAGTGCTTCCGGGTTTATGGAAGTATTCCTCCAGGATTTCTACAAAGCCTAATCAGAATTTCTAGATAGCAAATCTGGAATTTCTCCCAAGAACACCAAAAGAAGTTGTAGAGAAAGAGAGAAAATTTTCTAATATATTAATTTCTGGAATTTCATTAGTATTTATAAACCTTAGGCAACCCTTAGTAAATGACACATCCTTTCCAATTAAACTATCATAGCAGTTATTCAAAATTAATTAAAATAATTAATTTCGAAAAACAAAAACATTAATTGGTAATTAAATTTTAGGCTCAAGTGCCCAAGTGTCTATCTTTGACTATATAATATTAATTCATAGTCAAATTCATGTTTCTCTCCAAAATTCCCACCAATCAATTTGGATCAAATTGGTGTAATAAGTGTATTTAAATACATATTACCTTTTATAACATTGAGATGTGAGATTTCTTTATTCTCTTTTTTTCTCGTAACTTAATCACTAATTATCTAACAAACAGAAGAGCTAGAACATGAATATATGCAGAAATGTGAGTATAGATCCTCTCCACGACATGGGCATTTGAAATGAGTGGCAAATTGGAGAATGAAATCTAAAAAACAAATACCCGTCACTTATTGCCGCTTCCAAATCTTATCTCTTTTTCGTATCTATCTTAATCTATATGGATCTTCACATGAAATCATCCTTGATGGGATAATTAATCTGACGCATGAGAGAGTGACACGTTACCAATCTCAATCTCAGGATATATTTTTAATTTTACATTAGTACGTAGGATTAACAACAAATGGCTTGTGGACGAATTAAAGAATCAGAGCAACATCGACGCTTTGATACTATCATATTCATGTGTCATTATCGGTTTTTGTCCACATCTATACTTTTTTTTTTTTTTAAATATTGAAAATTCTATTATTAAATCGTTCGATTCGGATTTAAACAGAATAAGTAAAATCTTCGATTGTCCCTGATTCTAATAATAAGTGTATTCCTACATTCGAATTTAGAATTTGAACAATCGAATCCTAAATATTTTATCACCAAACTACACTTCTTGGGAACGTTGACATCTATACGCAACAATTTAAACCTAACCCACCTTAAAAACAATGGTTAATGATTAGATAAAAACGTTTAAACAATTTTTTTTAAAAGGTAGCATACATCAATATACCTCATTAAATTAGCCTTCAGTTTGCATATTTGGGAAGGAAAAGCTTGTTTACGGAAAATTATTGATCAAGTGGATTCGTATTAGGCTATTTTCTTTTCTTATTAGAGTTATAGTATTTAATATTTAGTTTTGGAAGAGAAATAACATATATAGGAACACCATGAATAATATTTGTTTTAACAGCTCAAATAACAAAAAGGAAAGTTCTCTGTCTTTTTCTACAACGTGAAGAATCTGTAAGTACGTTAGGCGTGTTTACAGGTTAGGTGGTGATTTTTTTTTTTTTGGTTGACTTGTCAAAATTAAGGATATATATATTTGAAAAATTCAACATTTAAAAGTTAAAATTTTAAAATAAAAAGTAAATATTAGAAGTAACTGGCAAAATATTTAAGTTATATATACTATGACAAACTTTGTTATAAGATTTAACCTCCACTCTTGTGGATAGGGAAAAAATTGAGTTGTCATCAAGTCCGTAAAAAAGGTAAATATTACGGATTTGAGTGTGAATTCCATTATTTTAAAAATCAAATTGGTAATTGTATCAGTAATTTAAAAGATTCAATTGGTTTTTTAATTTGACCGGTTGAACCGAAAAAATTGATAGACGTTAATAAAAAAAAAATTAATTTAATTTTTTGATTGGTTAATTTTTTTTTAAATATAAGAAAATCTGTCAGACCAGTTCACCGATTTTGATAAAAAAATTTTATACTTTGATTTTGAAGGTTCAATTACACTGAATTCATGATCAATTTCTAATTTGATGAATTCAATTGATTGATGTTATTCAATTTTCAAAAGACTGGTAAAAAATCATTTACATGTGTTGATGGTGGTTTTCGGCCCCTCAGAATCTCGAGTAACAGTATAAAAATGATTTTCATTTCCAAGGTTCAAGGGCATGAGCTCAATGAACATGGACGTCAGGTCTAGCTTAGAGGTCGAGGTCAGTTCGCATTTGTCGACCAACACGAGGAGTGAAGATGTTCTGAGGAGCGAATGGAGTTAAGGCCACGAGACCGACCCAGCCTGATAGTCCGGTATAGGCAGGATGGATGATGTTTCGGTTCCCGACCTGGTAGGGTGGGTCGGAATGGTAATGAAATGGTCATGATCAGAAGACGCAAGTCCGGAATGGGAACTCGCATTCTCTAATAGGTCTGACGTGACAGAAACAGGTGGCTGACTTATCTTCTAGCACACATTATCACATGAGAGTTGATAGATTACAGGCTGGATTTGTGAGGTAGTGTGCGGCAGTGGCCAAAAGTGGCATGGGTTAATGAGATGTCAGGTGGCAGAGCTACTTTCGGCAGATTAGTTTGGGAAGAGAGCCATCGCATAGGGGTGAGCATCGGTTCCGGGTCTACCCGGAACCGGTTGGAACCGGACCGGAAATCCGGGTTTGGAACCGGAACCGGTTGTAACCTGTCCGGTTCCGGTTCCAAAAATAAGGAACCGGTTGTAACCGGTCCGGTTCCGGTTCCAAAATAATCGGAACCGGAACCGGACCATAGAACCGGAACCGGAACCGTATTTCAGAACCGTATTTTCAGAAATTGGTGCATTGAAAAATCTCTTCTAATAATCACAGTTATCAACCAGTCTTATCCTATTTCTATTGAAATGAAATTGTTTTCATTTGATGTACTGCATTGTGTTTGTGGAAAGTTTTTTTCTTTGTCTTGGGATTTATAAATTGAGCAAGCATTATCATCATCAGTTACATCACTTCACCTTCCACTTCAATAATTTTGTAATGCAAATTGCAAAAATACTACCATTATATTTATAGTTGCTTCATTGATGTTTAAAAGAAACAACTGCTGCCTGTAAAACCAACATCATCATCATAGCAGAAACTTTTTGTGAGGGTGGAATATTTTTCAAATTGATTTGAAATTTTTTTCTCTGGGGAGGGATCCAGGTTGTAACCTGTTTTGTAAACATGTTTTCACAGATAATTTTGTAAACCTGTTTTGACAGATTCATAATGTGTCAATACTCAATAGGGTAATTCGGAACCGGACCGGAACCGGATTGGAACCGAATAATAGGGTACCCTGTTTAATTGGGTAGGTTCCGATTCCACTTAGTGCGGAACCGAATTTTTTCGGGTAGGTTCCGGTTCTATGCGGAACCGGAACTGAAACCGGTTTTGCTCACCCCTACCATCGCATTAATGGTAGATTCTCATGGCTGACGTCATGAGATTGGTGTAACAATAGAATTTGCCATAGTATATAAAGGGGTTGAGAACTCATTGTAAGAGGTTATCAAATTTTATTTACGCATAACTTGTAATAGAGAGGAGAAAAGCTTAAGTGTAAGAGTGAACTTATAAGAGGTCGGTTAATCGAGCTCGAGAGATAGACAGGTCGGTCATACCCGACCACATTATAAAAGCTCATGTTTTCCTTGTGCCCGTGGACGTAGGTTGCATCCATTCTGCCGAACCAGGTTAAATCTTCTGTCTTGTCTGTGTGTTTTCCATCTTTTGCTAAGTTTGTATTTGGTCCCAAAACGAAACAAATTCACTGTTGAAGGGAGATTGTTCGATGAATAAGTTTACCGATTTACTCCTAGAACGAAAATCAACCGTCAATAATATTTTAATGTAAATTATGTAATGTTAGAGTGAATAATGATAACAAATACCAACCACTCGTATGAATTGGGGGTCCAAGAGAGAGGATAGGAGAAAGAGTGTGGATAAAACGTGTAAGCCACCCGCCAATCAGAATTGAGAATCAAAGTAGAGAAATCTCCCAGTCAAAATTCCCTCTTTCCGCTCGCTCATGAACAAACAAAAAAGTCAATAATTTCACACCAACCCATAATTAGATTAAAAAGTCAAGGCCAAATTGAAAACAAAACATACCAAATTACAGAGATTCGTTCAGCAGCCCCGCCCCATAAAGGCATAAAACCTCTGAACCTTCCAACTTTGGATCAATTTTATTTTTTTAGGGCTCTTAGGTTTTATTAGGGCACAATAAAATTTTTGGAACAAGAATCATGGCGTTTTCAATTGGATTTGCTACGGCTTTGGCCGGTTCAAAGATGGAAACGACTTTGTTATTGAATCCTTGTTCTTCTCCATCGGCGTTTATGAAGGGCGGTCAAAGTCAACAAATACGGGTGGTTTGTAAACCCAATTTTATTGAGAGGAGAAGATTGCAGAGAGGAGTTGTTAGATGCGAAGTCGCAGCTGATCCCTCCTCCGCTTCCGCTCTTGAGCAGCTCAAGGCCTCTGCCCCTGACCGTACGTTTCTTTTTTCTTTTTTTCTTTTTTCTTTTGTTTAATAACATTGTTGATGAATGTCACTGCTCAATTCTAATGATGGGTTTTGTGTTTTTTCATAGACGATTTTAAAAAAAATAGTTAATTTACGATGATTTCTTATTACAACGTGTGACTTTGTAAATCTAACACTTAACCATTTGATTGTTACACTTGTTCTTTTTGTAAAGCTTTGATATGAACTTGCATTGTATTATCACTTTTCAAATTTACTTGAATTCGTTAGTTTTTTGTGTGTGGATGAATCATCTTATATTTCGTTGATGGTGTTAGAGTAGTGTGCAATATAAGCGCTATAAAGCCGGTTTTTTTGAGATCCTTATTGAGATATCAGTTAATGGGCCTTGTTTTGCAGCACAAGTTATGATTCTAGAATATACATGTCTGTCTGTGCACATTTGTGTTTCGGTGGTTACTTCTTTTTATTAATTGCTAGCCATCATTCGTTCGTTAGTGATTACTGGGATCTATAAAGAAGATTATGTCTTGTAATTTAAGCTGTAGATGGAATAGGGCTATAGGTGGTCATTGCTAATATATGGTCGCGGTAGTTTTACAACATTTTATTATGAGAAAAGAAAATCCATTTCCTGTACATGATCAGTGTGTTATAGATTTTGACCATGTCATTGTTGTAATAGTAACTAAAAGCCTGAGAAATCTACGACATCCTAAAAATAAGGGATGTCTGAGCCCGTAATCCTAAACAAGACTACTTGACCTGATGTTGATGTAGTATAAACTTAAAGCTTAACAACCCTGTTGTTTTTTATGCTTTTGGAAAAAGGTTGCAAGCACCAGTTACTGAAATTTTGTTTATTTGTCTCTGTCAGGATATACAAAGGAAAGGAGCAGCATTGTGGTTATTGGACTCAGTGTTCACACTGCACCTGTTGAGATGCGAGAAAAACTTGCCATTCCAGAGGCAGAATGGCCACGGGCCATTGGAGAGTTGTGTAACTTAAATCATATAGAAGAGGCCGCTGTTCTTAGCACCTGCAACAGGATGGAGATATATGTTGTAGCTCTTTCTCAGCACCGTGGAGTTAAAGAAGTGACTGAATGGATGTCAAAGGTTATTTTCTTCTCATTTCTTATGCCATTTCTGCTTCATTTACTTGCCTGATGTTTCTGGCATATTCTTTTTTCCAGGGCACATTTATATTATGGCATCTTTGTACCTTAACCATTTCATTTTTCAGCCAATATAGTAGATTAATTTTAGTATGAGAATTTGAGATCAGTAATAGCTGTTAGACTAATAATGTTTCCATTTGCAGACAAGTGGGATCCCTGTTTCAGAGCTTTGTGAGCACCGGTTTTTGCTGTATAACAAAGATGCTACACAGCATATTTTCGAAGTCTCAGCTGGTCTTGACTCCCTTGTACTGGGAGAAGGACAAATTCTTGCTCAAGTTAAACAAGTTGTCAAAGTTGGGCAAGGAGTCGTTGGATTTGGAAGGAACATTAGTGGACTGTTCAAGCATGCAATCACTGTTGGAAAGCGGGTTCGAACTGAGACAAACATTGCTGCTGGGGCTGTTTCTGTAAGCTCTGCCGCTGTTGAGCTATCTTTGATGAAGCTTCCTGAATCTTCACATGCCACTGCCCGAATGTTGGTTATTGGGGCTGGCAAGATGGGGAAGCTTGTGATAAAACACTTGGTAGCCAAAGGATGCACGAAGATGGTGGTCATAAACAGGTCGGAGGAGAGAGTTGCAGCTATGCGCGAGGAGATGAAGGGTGTTGAGATAATTTACAAACCTCTCTCAGAAATGTTATCCTGTGCTGCTGAAGCTGATGTGGTCTTCACCAGCACAGCGTCAGAAACTCCATTATTCTTGAAGGAGCATGTTCAGGACCTTCCTCCTGTTGAACCTGCAGTTGGGGGTTTGAGGCTCTTTATTGATATCTCTGTTCCTCGTAATGTGGGCTCATGTGTTGCAGATGTTGAAACTGCACGAGTTTACAATGTTGATGACCTTAAGGAGGTTGTGGCTGCTAATAAAGAGGACAGGCTACGAAAAGCAATGGAAGCTCAGGCCATAATTACTGAGGAATCAAAACAGTTTGAAGCTTGGAGGGATTCATTGGAAACTGTTCCTACCATAAAGAAATTGAGGGCTTATGCTGAGAGAATCAGAATGGCAGAGCTAGATAAATGCCTGTCAAAGATGGGTGATGATATCTCAAAGAAAACAAGGAGGGCAGTGGATGACCTTGGCCGTGGTATCGTGAACAAGCTTCTTCATGGACCGATGCAGCACCTGAGATGTGATGGCAGTGACAGCAGGACATTGGACGAGACCCTTGAGAACATGCACGCTCTTAACAGAATGTTTGGCCTTGAAACAGATACATCTCTTTTCGAGCAGAAGGTTCGAGCCAAGATAGAACAAACCCAAAAGTAAGTTTGATACTAATTTGTCCATTACACCTCATTCAATTCCTCATTTGAACAAGAGGTAAACATCCTCGCCTTGTGATGAGTCTTGGGAGCTGCCATAATCTTCATTTGAATAGTATAACAATGTAGATCCCTATGTGGGATCTTTCAATTCATTAATTGTTGTTATAAGACACATTTGCACCAACTCTCATTTGGGTGCCTTTCTTCTACTTGGTAGGATATAGGTGAGTTGATCTCCTTGTACTTAAAGAGACTACTATAATTATAATGTACTTATTTCCATATAGAGATATTATTGTACCTATTTTTGTAGCTGAGATTTTAGAAGCTAACTCGCAAATTACTATATACGACATTTTTAAGGCTCAATAATGTGGGTTTTATTTTAAAGCCATACTTAAGAAAGCTTATGCGAAATAAAAAGTGATAATTTTATGTCCATATGATTTCAAAATAATAATATAAATATCATAAAAAAAAATTATTAAATAATTGTGAGGTAAAACTATATTAATTTTTAATTTTTAAGTATAAATAGATATGACAATCGGTCGGGACGGACTGTGATTTGCTAGTCACATCCTGAATGGAATTTGCCAATCCTGATCTTGTTTCGATTAGATTTGAGATTTTTTATCATCCATAATTAAATGTGTGTATCAAACACGACAATAGTTAAGCCAAACGGACCCTAAATTTAACAAATATTGATTTATGCACATAAACCATATTGTTTTCATATATCTCCATTATCCATCCGTAGGTTGATAGACCAAATACAACTAGAGATAATTTATCTCCATAACTCTACCGGTTCATATATTACAGAGCCAGGAATCCAAAGACAGCAATTACACGAATAGCTTAGCTTGTGGGTCACTTACAAATAGTATAATTCATGTCCACGATACTATAGTAGGCTTTTATATATATATATATATAACTATTGGGAGTAGTAACAAAGTGTCTCCCCCTATAAAGAGGGTCAGAATTTTCCCTAAAACTTATTTGTGGGAGTCTTATGGATGCGATTTTTATCATTTTTTCACTTTCCTTAGAAAGTCTACAAGAGAATTTCTAATAACCTAAACATACTCTTATGATCACATCTCATTTATGAAACCAAGACGAAAAATCATTTCAGTCATGTCCCATATCTTGTCTCATCTCGTTAAAAAAACGGAAAAAATTTCCATCCATAAACAATATCCATGTTTATATGCATGAATAGTGATGGAGTAATGGGTGTAGGGTGTATCTCTATCATTATTTCATCATAATCATAATGGCTCTGAAATCCAAGAGCAATGATCTCCTTATTATACTTCTTGATTTCATATAAAGAACATATTGCACAAAATTAAGTAGTGCAAATTAAACTTGCCGTTGGTAGGGGATTGATGACTTTTTACAGTGGACCATGCAATGCCAACACTCAAAAATGGAAGGACCAGGCTATATATGAATGAATATCATCAATAGTACTGTTGTAATAAAAATACAGTGCTAATGCTAAGATGAAGAGCTTGTAAGCTTATAAAGAATAAGATAAACAAAAACACTTTAATTTGTTAATGTTTGTTGTTAAGAATAGAAAATGTCCACTGGGGACTCAAGTTTTATTGTTAAATACTTATTATTTCTAAGTTCATAGTAGGGATCGGGATTTAGTGTTGAATTGAGTTGAGTTTGTATTGAATACTGAATCAATTATTATGATTTATCTAATGTGAGTTATATATGGATCTATTTATCTTCCGACTATCGATATGATGTGCAGTTCCTAACATTCGATCCTAATTCTAAGAACATGTACATTTATCACATAACTCAACATTAAAACGTCAGTTGACTCTATTTTTTGTGCTTTCTATTTGAAGATTTGAAGCCGAATAGAAGCCCTAGTGGCTACTGCTGCCCAAAAAAGAGCTAAAGCACCACAATGAATCCATATGATGATATGATCACACCTGTTTCTGTAACTTTTTATTGCCAAATTGTTGTTTAGCTAGCTAGGTCATTGCCTCAAGAAAAAAGGGACCAAACCCAATTGCAGAATCACAAATAATGTCATAACTTTTGGCCTACTTAATTAGTAATCCTTGTTTTGAAATTATAAGATTTTTATTAATCGTTGTCATAATCTTCTAGACATTCTAAGTAGGCCTAACAGGACAGGAATACCAGAAAAAATAACACTCATTGTAACAAATCAAAAAAATATTTCTTTTATATATGAAGTCACATATTTCATAAATCCATTTAGGGTCCTATAAAATTCAGATCAGAGCTGCTGTTCCGAAACTATTCATCAGCTTTTTAAATAAATTGGATGAGAGAATATTAAGATTAAGATAACCTAAACTATCTTACCTTAATGGATAGAGCTATTTCTCTAAAAGCAAAGGAGGAAATTCTTGTTCTAGGTAAAGTGCTTTTCACAGCTAAAACCATTTTTTTTTTTTTGGTCACCCAGCAGAATCCAAATCAGTTGATGTTGCCAGTTATTAGTTTCTAACTCCATGATTTGCCTTTTCTGTTGCATCTTCACTCTGCTAACAGATTTATTTGGACTTGCTTGAATCTAGACATACTTTTTTTTTCCTTCATGTTCTTCAACCTGCCAAATTTGGCATTAGGAGAGTTATGGTAGGAAACCGAGTCATGTGGAGTGTTGTTGTTAGTTCCATTTTTATTGGTAATGTCCGTACAAATAAGTTCAATTGAGTTGTAATGAGTCTTGAAGATCTCGGAGCAATTGGACAAGTATTTGAACGACATGAGATAGAGATTTCATAACGATGTTTACTCTTTTGCATATTACAGAATATTTAGAGCTCTAATTAACATGAGGTTAGTTGCATTGGAAAGTAGACTCGAAGATGATCGCCTACATATAAAGAACTCATGATTTGGCCAAGAGACGAGAAAGTTACAAGTGTTTTAAGTTGCACCTGAAAACCAGTCCGCGGTACGCGTTCGTAGTGCGTTCGAACATTTTCGAGGCAGAAACTTTCCGTTTGAGTTGCGTTTGAAGTGCGTTCGAACGTTCATGCTTAAGTAGGTTATCTTAGACACGTTTTAAATCCAAAATAACACTAGGAAACCATTTTCCTTTGCCCTGCCTATATAAACAAACATTGAGCCACATTCCCCAAGAGTTGAAACAGAAATCCATTGAGCCAAAATCTCTCAAAGCTTTCAACTCTCTTTGATTCCACCATTGAAGACTTCTTCATCTTCTTCTCTTCTTCATTAATGGTGTGATTCAATCTTTGATAAACCTTCAACACAACTTAACACAAATTCTCTAATCCTTTAGAGTTCTTTAGGAGGAAGTTTGGTAGTCGGAGTTCCGACGTTCAGATGTGATACAATCTACTCAGAGACTTCAGAGGTTCAGAAGAAAACCGTGGGTCGCGGGCTTGAGGAGTTGCCTTGATTTCTTGCAGTATTGAGGTACTTGAGTCGGTGGAGTTGCCACCATAAGTCTTGACCATCGTTGTAAGTTTTTCTCTATATAGTGGATTGGGCTGGTAGCCGATATACCTGGAGTGATTTTTTATTCGCACGAGTTTTCCACTTCGTCACCAAAATTATTGTGTTGATTTTGTGTGATTGTTTTATTTTCCGCAATTTGTATTTTACATTAAATTGATATTGTGGATTTTATTGTTATTGGTTGACTTACAATTGCTTGTTAATATTCCATAATTACAGTAATCGGGACTTGTCCTGTTTATTGTTTGTAATTCCACATAGGGTCATAACTTTGGTTAATCCCGAACTTTCAGTTGTAATTGACTTTATTTGAAATTTCAATAGGTGTTGATACACAAAAGATAATTGGGTGTATTATTATAATGACATTAGTTATTTATGAACAATCATCTCAAATTAAAGTCAAACTATGCATTATAAAAAATAAAATTCCACCTTGGTCATATGGAGAATTGCTCTAAAACGCATATTAGGAGTACATTAAATTCGCCTTTAAGGGGTGTGATTTAGTGGTATAAAACTTATGATTTGGTTGCTGAATTGAAAGAGCATGGGAGCAATCGTGAGTTTTACCTATTCCGTTTAAACTCGATCGAATCAGGTGATTTGACAGCGGAATTTCTAACATTTTCAAATAAAAATGATACATTAAAATCAAGCTCCATGTATCATAATTGAAGTTGAATCCTTCTTCCCACAAGAAGCCACCATACATACGAAAAGACTCAAATTCTCACTTTAAGAATTAAGTGTGCTTAGCAGAAGGTCCTTCGGACCAACCTGAGCTCTCGGCCCCTGCAAAAATAAAATATGAAATTCCTGTTTTTGAATTTCATCACTAGATGAAATCTTTCTCATTTTTTGTTTACTTATTTCCCTGCTTCCTGTAGTTGCAGGATAATGGTATCCTCTCCTTTTCAAATGATTCACTGAAGGAATGGGCTAAAACATATTCTGTGGATTCAATTAAAAATAAATAAAATTAAAAAACTGTCCCCATTCATCCACATAAAGTAGAGAACTTGTTCTCACCTTCACTGATATTAATTTGTGGTCAAAACTGCACCTCACCCTTAACTATCTTCTCATTCATTTAAGGGAAACAAGATCATCTAAAACAAAAACAAAAACAAAAAAAAATATCGAAAGGCTTGTGTTATAAAAAATAATTGGCACATCCGCATAGGTTTATATGAGTAGTTTTTACATAGAGAATGAAACAAAACTAATCAAAAATCATTTTTCCATTAAATATGATCGGCTATATGAATCTTTTAACGTCATTTGGAATCACCGTCTCATTTAACTCAATAAAATATAAATCACTATTCATAATTTCTATACATATCAACTTAGAACAAAAAATTTTACCCCACGAACCCATGGCCATTGGGTTGCTTTTCCTCGCCTTCAAGACAAAATGAAGATAAATAATGAACGTTCAATTCTATTCTATCACAGAAAAGATGCATTAGTTGTATCAGTAATAGCTTACCAGCCTCACCCCCAACATATGTTAACAGGATGATGAATTTCTTTCTTCTGATAGATCTTCAAGCCTCGGCTGGACGACCTGGACAATTCATTAGCTTCATACTAATCTTCCATGTGCAACACTATTTTAAAACACCATAACCAAGCCAACATGTACAACATATTAGTGTACGAGTTAAATCAAACAAAAGTCATTTCCCACCGATCTATCCAGATTTAGTCTCATTAGCACAATTTTATTTAACATTTATATCATAAAAATTCAATAAGTTTTACGTTAATTACTGAGACTTAACACAACCCTCTGTCTATCCTCCTCAGCTTGCATCATTCTTGTGCCCCTAACATACAATGCAATGAATTCATGATGCAGGTAAAAATTATTCATCTGCAAGTACAAGAAGTCAACTTCAACTGTGAATCACATGACTACTTTCGGACAAACATATCTTCAGTGCTGGCAGGCAACATCCATACAAAGTAAATAGAATATCTTCAGTGCTGGAAAGTATGGCACAAGCAGAAAGTTGACAGAAATAAGGTTACAAATTAATATATCATCATGGATGTCTTTTTTAAGGGGGAAAAAACACCATTCAAGCACACATACCAAAGCAGTTCGGCAAACAATGCAATTTACAATTTAAAGAGGTCCAAATCTTAGAGGTTCAGAATATGAAATCAATCACAGTGCAAACATAAACATAGTAACATAGTAAATCTGATGCTGTCCAACAAGAATGTCACCCTCCAGCAAGAATTTGGTTCTGGTGATTTTGTGCGTCTGCCAGAATTTATCACCAGGACTGCTTGGATGAATAGCAACAATCATGTCGAACACAGTAGCTAGTTTTTGTTCCTGATTTTCTCCACAGCCCTTGGCGCTACACAAAACAAAAATTCCAGGGAAAAAAAATGAGCCCAATTATTTGGTCATGAACATAAATTGCAAATTGAATCAACGTAGACTGGCACGTAAAGCCAAATAGAACCAATGAACCTCACATAAGATAATAGTTAATAAAGTAAAGTTACTTTATAAAGGAGACGTCATTGATATATGAGTTCTCAGAATGCCACATATCACTAACTTATATCAATATGTCAGAATCCCTCAATAAAAAGTTCAAGAAAACACTCAACACAAAGCAATTGGATCAGAATTCCATTTATATAACTTATTGATCTAATAGGTTCAATTAAGAATATAGCCTACAAACAAAAGAACAAACCCGATTAAAGAGTAGAAGTATAATCATTTTCTTGTCAAATAGTTCATGCAGTGCAGTGTTTGGTTAAATGGATGATCATTGACCATACGTACCTAGGCCAATGGCATCAGAGCTCTTCATAATCCTCAACCTCTTGCATGTATCAATAAACATCCTGAAATGAGTCCATACATAGATTAGACTACAGTGCATGCCCAGACTAGCAGCATAAATTGAACTTATATTTTATGGAAGATAGACTGAACAAGATAACAAATCCTGAAGTTCACGTCAATAAACAGTCATTTCTGATTAGAGAGTTTAAGTAGTCTATACGATGCAAATCAAAGTAGAGCAGCACCTTGCCACCTTGACATAAAATATTTGTACATTCGTTTTTTGACCTAAATGAAAACCAATTGGTTCTTGCTGAAAAACCAGTTGTCTCAGCACTGATCAGGCTGATTCGGCTGACTGAGCTAGGTAAATTTATTTAATAAATATACTAAATACATACAAATATACAAATCAATGGCGACAGAAAGAAGTGTCAACTGTTACTAAGTAGGTATGTCCAAAATAATATAAAGAGCCATTCAGTTTCCGGTTATCTTACAAGAGCTATGGTAATGATATAATCTTCCTTCCTGCTATAAGCTAAAAGCCGGCCTTAAAACAAAGCCGAAACCTATACTCTCACACAAAGTTGATATGATCCACTTTTCATCTCTTGCAGAAATGCGTTCATGGATTCTTTCAACATGTTTTCCAAGTCACAGCCCACCAAAACAATATAACAACGAAAGCTAACGTCATATACTTGAATAATATCAATATTTCAGTTAGCATAGACAAAATCCATTGCCATGCTTAATGAACCTTTGGCATATTCATATCAAACTTCAGACATTCTAATACCTATAAACAATAGGATTGCTGCTTCTTTAAGCTGCACATTTGATAACAAACTTCATAAATCTCTTCTGCACTACAATGTCTGCACCATAGCTCATATGCAAATAGCACACTTATATAATAACTCAAGATTTTTAATAAGATAGATGATAATGGCAAATTAAGCTATTCATGCAACTGACAGGAAGAAATCAAGCAATAAGCAAAATAAAAGAAACTAGAACTTACTCCCAGGGGACATCTCCCACAAGCATCCAGTCCCCATCTTTGTCTTCATATGTAAGAACAAATTCTGAACCATGCAGCAGATCCTTCAACTTGCTTTCACTCAGCATCTCCCTGCCCGAAGCTCCATGAGATCCATATTGCCCTGACATCAAATAAAAACAGCAGTAACTGAATCCATGCAAACCAGAATGCACGTCTTTACAGAAATATTAGCTTAGTACATATCACATAAATGTAAAATACACTGACAAAAATCTAAAATTTAAACAGAATATTAAAAGGGCTCACCAATTGTAAAACAGCTGAACATCTTCTCAAGGGCAGAAGATAGATCCTGATATTTAGAGTAGTTTTTCAAGTCCACTTTTCTTAAATAAGGAGCCCCATCCATGCTGACCTTGACAAACAGAGCACCAGGACCTGCTTTTCCATCTGCTTCATCATTGTTCTTAAAATTAGTGGCCAGTGTGTTTTTCCTAAATGATCTAATTGGTGGCCAACCCACAACCTGCGCCCTGTCACCAAAGAAGGAAGATTGTAGATTTTTCTATCTTAATCTAGCCCGGAGTTATCCAAAAACCAACATTGCACTTACTTGGTAGCAGGTGCACTGCTATTGTTATTTGAAGAACCATTTTTGTTCTTCATGGCCTCGTCGGTAGCATGAGACCTTTCCTGCACTGCCTTTTGGTTTGCCGTCTCTTTTCCTTTGGCAGGTTGAGACCCAAGCTTCTCAGATATAGAACCTGACTTCAGCCCCAAGTTTGGAGCAGCTCTGGGTGACAATAGCTCAGAATTAGAAAGATATTTCCCCTGCACCACAGATCAGGTAATTTCCGGGTTAGATCACTGATAAAGAAAAAACTTCCAATCCTGTTCAGCCAGTACAGTAACTTTACCTCTGAGAATCCATCCATAGCATCATAGAACCCTCTTTTGTTTCCAGAAAAAACATTCTTCTGTGATGGGTAGTGGATATCATTTGTAGGATGCAAAGGGAACAATGGTTTCTCATCCAGTTGTGCAGAACCTCGGAGGCAAAGTTCCGAAACTCTCTCTGGAGACTGGGACCCTGGAAGCCCTAGCCTCAGCTCTGTAGCCTTGAGATTCAGATTAGTCTTGCTGCTTTCACCAGAGACACAGGAGACTACTGAGCTGTCCACCGAAGAAGAGTCTGATAATCCCATGTAGTTACGCTCTTTTATTACCGAGCTTTTTTGGCATATGCTGTCCATGGAAGACGAAGAAGCCAGTAAATTTACATTGCCTGGACATCTTTCCTCCTCCCCAACACCAAGAAGTGGCGGAGACATCAAAATCCAGAAATGCTCTAATTCTTGACAACCTGCTTAATATCAGAACATTAAATTCCTTCAGAAAACAAATACTCACAAAATCTACTGAACTTGGATATTCAAAGAAGTTTATCTAGAACACAAACACCCTGAATGTAAAACAAAGAGCAATACGATCCTTTCCACTAATAGTTGTTAGCACATATTTGACTCTTTTATAAATTCAATAACAGCTGTCTTGTAAAGCAATCAATTGAACATAAGAGTAAATGAATGATAAAAAAACGCTGTGTTACTCCAAAAAGAAAACGCTAAAAGCAACTAGGTAACAAGAACAACAGACTCTAATACTGCAAAATTAACAGATCCATGGCCAGAAAGAGTAACTGAAGCATATGCAAATTGCTTCAAAAGAGTCATTGCAGGTTTGAAAATGATCATTATACATTAAATGAGCTGATTAATAATAAAGAAAAACAAGAAAGTCATAAATTATAAAGCCTTAAAAGTCAAACCTCAGCTTAGAAATGATGCAACGAAAAATTAAGCAACAAGCAGCATGCAAGTTTTCAATCCAAGTGATCCAAATCCCTTTTGTTAATTAAGTTTTTACACTACAGACAAAGATTTCATATAACTAAAACAAAAATCTAACAGTTCATAAGAATTAAAATTAAAACTAGGAACATAGTTGAACCCTAAGAGTAGCCGCAACCAATAATCTAATAAAAATATATAAAACAACAACAACAGCAGCAACAATTAACAAGCACATTTACCGAATCCAGAGAGCAAAAGAACCAAATATGCTAACGTGTTTGGCAGCAGAGAAAGTGATGGAAAATTATCTAATTTTAGGTTTCTGGAAAATACAAAAAATCTTATTATGAAACAGCGGAGCATTTTGTACAGAAACTATTACATTCACTTTAATTTTCCTAGCAGACAAACAGCAGCTTAAAGAAAGCACACAAAAAATACGTGAAAAAAAAAATTAAAAATTAAAGAACGAAACCAGCAACAAATCCAAAAATTAGAGAGAAAGGAAAAAAAAAAAGCTTACCTGGTTAGTTTTGTTGATCACTTGCTGAAGAAGCAGAAGATTTGCAGAGTTGAGACTTGATATAGAGAGAGAGAGAGAGAGAGAGAGAGAGAGAGAAAGGGCGGAGCTAAGAACCCTCCATTTGGCACAATGTAACAACAACAGCTTATTTGCTGTCCGATGTGAAACTCTCTAGTCTCTGCATTTAAAAATATATTTATGTCTTTTCTTATTAAAACACTTTTCTTTTCTTTTCTTTTTTTTTTTTTTTAATTCTTTTTCTCATTTATTTTTTAATCCGCCGAACGATGGATAGAGAGGGAACGCTTCTCAATGGCTGATGGGTCCCTGATCTGATTGAGTGGGATTGTCCATTGCCAGCCGTTGATTCAATGTAAAAGTTAATTAAAAAAAAAAACTCTGTGATGGTGGACCAAAGCATAATAATAACTTTGTACATTCACAGTAATAAAGTTGATTAAAAACGATCCCTATTGTCCCTGTCAAAATGTACTTGTGATTATCTGATTTGAATCTTTTTTGTATAATTGAACCCTCTCTTTATATGTGTTTTGTATTAATAAAGCCACTATACATATACCCACGCGCTTAAATTTTGTACTCTATACTACTAACCATTTTAAGAAAATGTAAAATTTCATTTTTACCCTCATTTAGTGGCAAGAGTTGTGAAATTATAAATCTCTACTCAAATTTGAGATTTTATATTATTCGATAAGAGGGTTTGAAATAATTTTTCATCTTTATAAAAAAAAAAAAATTATATCAAGATTTGAGATGATTTAGCATTTGGGATTTGGGATTTCAAATCATTTAATCTGATTGTCGAGATGATTTGACATTTAGAATCTAAAATCATTCGGTATAAAATTCAAAATAATTTATAATTCATAATAAAAACGTGATTGGTATTGAGAATATTGGCTCGTTCGATAAATTTCTAACCAGTGATCGACTTCAAAAATATTACTATAAGTTATTTCATTTAGGAGTTTATTGATAAATAATAATTAAAAAAAAAATCTATAGTTTCAAAAGTGATCTTCAGTCTAATTTTTATTTTTTATATTTAGAAAAACATTTTCATGCAAATTACTTGAAATGAGTTTTGATGATGACAAAATGCACAAGCTGCTGGGCCACAGGCTATCATTTCATGCACATCAACGAATGAGCACGGGTTACAAGTAGGGATGGCAATTTTACCCACAAACCCGCAAAACCCGCAAAAACCCGCCCGCAATGGGTAGGATTTGGTAAATATATTAGTGGGTGCGGTGCGGGTTTGGTAATTTAAAGCAGAACCTGCTGCGGGTGCGGTGCGGGTTTGGTATTTAAGAAAAAAATGCGGGTATCCGTTGCGGGTATCCATATACCCGCAATATTATTTTTTATTAATTAATATTTTTATGACAATATAAAAAACTTTCATATAAAAATAACTAACAAAACCTAAACCTAAAACACTAATCCACAGTTCCACACTCACACTCAGCCGCAGCCCGCAACTTGCCCAACTGAAGATTTTTTGCATGACTATTTTTTTTTTTCTAATCACACTTGTTAATAAAATTATAATACAAAAATTTGGATTAAGTTCATATAATCAGAAACGGGAGAGAAGCAAAATAAGCTAGTGTTTGCTGCAACTTCAGTAGCTTTCCTGCTTCTTCATTACACTTACACCACTTGAGCCTTGTAAGCATCACTTTCATTACACTTAGCATAAAAAATATGACCAAAGGTTGGTGATTACTTTTTAGCTTATTGTCGATTGAGTTTGCTAATTTAGATAATTATAATTATGAAGGGAAGAACTCGTTTTAATTATGTTTATATGAAAAAATAAACATATGGTACTGAGTCTTTCATACATTATGTTATCTATGTACTGTATATACATACATTGCATGTTGTATATGTCAAATGAAAAACAAATGTGAAAACTACCGCTAGCAATTAAAAATAAATTATTTAATTAAAAAAATTATATTATTAAGAACACAAAGTAATTGAATATTTTAAAAACCCGCAAAAAATCCGTTGGGTACCAATGCGGGTTTGGTAATTTATTTTTATATGCGGTGCGGGTTTGGTAATGAAAATAAAACCCGCAACGGATATGGTGCGGGTTTGGTAATTTATTTACATATGCGGTGCGGGTTTGGTAATGGAAAACCCGCACCATACCCTACCCACTGCCATCCCTAGTTACAAGTACTATCGCCTGCTTCTGCGTGCTTGGAGAGTAGCTTTAACATTTTGAATCTTTAATGTCTATCAACCACGATGCCCTTCAGTGGCAAATTTGTCTTTTCACAACTCATCCAATCAATCAAAATAAAGACGTGTCAAAATCACTACCCTTCCCAATTAAGTTTAAGATTAGCCGATAAGATTCCTGAGATTGTCCTAAACTTTTCGGGCAGTGATTCCTATTCCCTCATGATAATGTGGGATCCCCGAGTGAAAATACTATTTTACCCCAACTAAACCATATGCTTTTTGACTTAATTAGAAAAAAATAAATACTATCCATATGATCATATCTATCTATATGCTTTCCACAGCAAGCTACTCTTTTTCGAATTTCTCTACGCATTTTGCGAAAAAAAAAAAGAAAAAAAAAAAGAGAGCTTCATAATAATAATGAGAAGCAAAGAAAAACAAGACTTGTTTAGCTAAATATAACAAAATTCAACTAATCCACTCATTAAACTTCTATTTTAACATTAAGATTCCTTTCTCCATTGCCCCATGTTACGTGCAAATCACTAATTTAATCTCACAAATACCCTCCACTCACACTGCTATCATCACATGGTTTTTAGGGACTCATTTAAGGGACCCAGTCCCACTAATTGCATTAAGAAGCTACCTATATTAGTAATTACACAAATGTGATTTTTTATTTTATGAAAATAGTAGTGTTATTTGGTAGTAAAAAAGCAGGGGCAGAAATATAATTTCCTATTGGAGAAAGAGGATAGTGATGGAGTGAGTGTAGGTTACGTAGAGGGCAACAAGTGTGGGAATGAGAGAAGGGGGGACAAAGAAAAACAGAGTGAGGAGAGATGATGTGTTTGTGGGACAAGAAAGCGGCTTTTCATTTTGTATTGCCGGGTACAGAACGCGACATATAACTTCCTTTTATTAAATTCCTTCCCTCACGCGATGACTTCCTCGCTTGTTTTGCACGCTCTTTATTATTATTAATATTTTTTTTTTCTAAAAACTTCAAATTCATTTAAATTTATTATTCAAATACTTATTTATTTATTTATTTTGTGAAGGCAAATTAAAATATGAAAAATAAATGGGAAATTATCACTTTCGACTTAATAGACAAAATAAGTAACGTTTACTATAAAAATTTTAAATTCATTATATTTTCCATATGCAATTTGAAAAATGTTCATTTTTCACCCGAAAAATAAAAAAATGTATAAATTATCCATTTAATTTATGAAAAATTTTCTATTTTCCACCGGTGGAAAAGTGAACATATTTGAATCTTCAATTGAGAAAAAATAACAATTTCAAAATTTTTTATGATAATTTTCCAAAATAATTTTCCTTTTAAAAATATCATTTTAGTTAATTTGTTGGGTTATTGATTATATTATTTCAATATATTAACGATGTGATATAAAAAAATATAATACTAATATAAACGGAATAAGGTACTCTACATTATTGCAAGAGTGGCAATGGAGACGGTTCACAAGCAGCGTGATTGGGCTCCCGAATTTATACACCCTAAAGGAAATAAAAAAAAAACTATATTTTATCAATATATACTTTAAAAACTCATTTACAATCTTTCAAAACTTAGAATTGTTCCTACATTATTGAAGAAAAAAAGTGAAATTTTATCAGAAAAATCTTAATTAATATGTCTATTCAAACATTGGTCTCAAAATTGGAATGGTTTAATAACGTTTCGAAAAATGTGGTTGTGTTCAATTGATGGTATTTGCACTCGTATTGGCCATGTTCGGGTCCCAACGGGGACTCTGCTGAGACTCTTGTCTCCAATCCCAAAAATTAGGATTTTGGAGTAGATTTCTTTAAGATTATTTGAGTGGGAGTAGATATTTTCGGTTATGTTTCCGGTTAGGGTTCGTCTTTTAATAGACGTAGATGTTTGGGTGTGTGATAATTGTATGTATTGAATATCCCAATAGATTTCAGATTATATATCTATAGAATTGTAATTAAAAAAAAAAAAAAAGCATCATTATTAACTACCACCGCCAATGCACGCGTTGCCCTAAATTCATGCATTACATGTAGTGATTGAGCATCATCGATCTCCATTTCACGCCATTTAGGTGTCATTATTCATCATCGACTCACTTTTTGGGAGCTTTTCCATCAATGGCAATGGGCCGGCCAGGCCCATAACTTGGCCTCATCAACAATAACCCCACTTTGCTTACCTCCGAAAAAAGGTCAACCAAAAAAATAAAATAAAATAATTACCAATTGTATATATAATTTCATATAATTAATAATCATATCGTATTCGTATTCATATTATATCACGTTTATTCATTTACGTAACAAATAAATATAATATTATTAATTGTGTGATCATATTAACTATATAATAGTATAATTGTATGTTTCAATGGGTGTGGCTTGGTGGTGTAGAGTCCAGGATCTCACCTTGAGGTTCTGGGTTCGAATCCAGGGGGTGCACTTCTTGTAAGAGCCCGCCGCGGTCCGGAATGGGTGGTTTAGTGGCGGGGTTTCTATCGTTTCCAAAAAAAAAAAAAAAAAAAATTGTATCTTAATCATATCAAATTGGCATTTGTGTGGGGGTAAAATGAAGTTTTAAAGAGCTGTATTTAGAAGGAAAATAAAAAACATTAACTAAAAGTGCTACATAGCTAGTGACTTTTAGTTGAATAATTTTAAGAGCAGATATCGTGGGATTGTGCCTCGAGAAACCGGAAGCTCTCGTGTTGTGTTGTGTTGTGTTGACTATCTCAGTGACAATGACAGTTGATTAGGAGGAGCAAACCAAATCTTTTTAATTTCATTAATTGTAAATTTGTGGGCCAAAAAAGGGTAAAAAAAAAAAAAATTAAAAGTGTAGTGTTGGTGGGTGGAGTGTAATTTTCAAGAATGTGACATGCTTTGAATGAATCAGACTTTTGTCACAAAGCCTGCACACGGGTGAACAATTTATAGAGAAAGCTACAGTTTAACCAGAATTCGAAAAAGATGGCTGCCTATTATTATTATACCCATTCTTCTTGGATTCAGAAGATGAACTAACTAGGGCTTTCTCACAAGCTTATTTTGCACACCTCTTAATTATTTATTTTAAATTTTTGTTTTGAAAGCTACATTTTTCCGCAGTTAAATCACCAAACAAAAATTTAAAGGAACACGTAAAATTCTGACTGTCATAGATTTTTATAAAAAATACATCTCATTAACTCGAATTGAGGATCCGTCAACCAAATCCTACCTCATTTATCAGCAAGTCCCATTCCTTCAAGACTTTGAAAGCTAAACTTAACTAGAATGAGAAAATTTTCAAATTAGATAAAAAAAAAAAAAAAATTTACTAGAATGAAAAGAAGTATTAATTTACTGGATCAGATTTGACAATGTTTTGGACATATATATATCTGTTTAATCTGCAAGTACATGGCCTAATATGTTTTCAAACTTTTTGGGTAAATTCAACCATATTTATCTGAGACTGGACTGGAGCTTCTAATGCTCTTTTAAAATTCTTATAAAACCCTCATTTTAATTTTTTTTTACAATTTTAATCCTAATAATAATTATATATGAAAATAAAAGATATATTATTTAAGAAACTTTCTTTCAATAGCAAATCAATTTTAAGACTGATGACATCAAATGAGGAAGCGCACAAGTGAAAGAGTGTTAATGTGAAGATAAATGAAAAATAACTCCAAAGACGGGGGAAGTCCAGATTTATTAAAAAAGAGGGCCAATTATTTCACATAGAATAATGATATGATAGATATAAACACACTAATAAAAAACACACCTAAAACATAAATTTATTTTAAGAAAATAAATTTTAAATAAAAATTAAATTATAAACGACTAATTATGTTTCTTTGAGTGTAATTGTTTTTAACTAAAAATTAACGATAATGTGGCCAAATGTCAATCCAAGGGCATAAATTATGACAGCTAGTGAGCAGTCGCAAAAAATAAGAATCTCCATTTTTTAGGAACACTTAAACGGGGTATCTTTAGGAGTGGAGTTTATAACAATTTTTAAGAGGTGGAAATAGTAGCACCCTTCATTTAATGGGCTCACTGCAAGCCTTCAACTGGGCGCAGTGGGCTATGGCCCATAATTGATAATTAAGTCCTTTTGTACGTTCTATTGGATTATCAATCGATATTACCGATCAAAAATATTTTATTGGTAAAAACCATTAAATACATATAATTTAAATATTAAAAAAAAAACATTTGACAAAATATTGATCGATAAATTACCGACGGACTAATCCGTCGGAAAAAGACGCGCTGAGCACAAACTTAACGACAAGAAATGACTTCAAGCTTTTACTGACATCTTACTGATCGTATTTTCAATTGATAAATAAAGTTCTTTTACCGACCGACAAGATAGGTTGATATTATGTCAAATTTACTGACCGATTACTTATCGGTCGATAAGTGTGAAATAATTTAAATAATAAAAATGGATATATACCGACTGAATATATATCGACCGAAATGTAATATTATTATTTTATATTTATTATTATATAATATTTATTATTAATTTGATTAATTATTTATTTATAATATTAAATTTAATTGAAAAATAAAATATATTTTTATACAAAAAATGAAATAAAAATAAAATACAATATAATTATCGTCGGTTGGTAATTATATTACAATGTGTAAACTTTATCGACGACACTATACGGTTGGTACATTCAAGGAATTACCGACCGTTATTTCGGTAGGTAAAAGATTTTTTTACCGGCTGTATATTTTGTCGGTCGATAATATTTTGAGTTATTATAAACCGAAATTCATTTATTTAAAGACCGATTATTTCTCATATTCTGTCAGTAGTCCGTCAGTAATATTTACCGACAATAAATTTATTTGGTCCGTAAAATCACTGACGAAAATATATTCGGTCGATATTTTGGTACTGAAAAACCATGTACAAACATAATATTTCGGTCAATAATATAACATTCCGACCGAAATCTATTATTTACCGACCGAATTATCGATCGGTAAATAGTTATTTTATTGTAGTGGCTTGTGACTCATCTTAAACTGTGATTTTCCGAATATTCCACTCAATGTGCCAACACATGAGATTATGAGAGGGGAGTGTTACTCTGTTACATAAGAACAACAGGGTGTATTTGGTTTGTATTTTTTAGAGAATGGATGGAAAATGAGTAAGGAAATAGTTATTCTCTTATTTGGTTTGTATTCTTTTATGAGTAAATAGCTAGGATCATTCATCCCAAATTATCCATAATTTATTCTCCTTTAAAACATGAGAATGGTCAAATTCACATGTGAATAATCATACACAAATATGTAAAGTCAAATTTACCCTTCATGAAAATTAAGGTAACCGTTAGATGAAATAAATAGCTATCATTGGATTAAAATCTTAAATTATTTATTCACCTTCGGTCCTTTTATTTTACTTTAAAAATTCACAAGTAGTAGACTCGTAAATTTCCTCTTCTTCATCTCTTAAATCTCAAACACGTTCTTGGTTCTTTTCTCAAATACTTGTTTTGGATCTTCATCAGTATCTCGGCAAGAAATAAGAACGATGAAATACCTTGAGTACTCTTCTAATTCTTGAACCTCCACGGTAATATAATATATCAATAATAAATCTATAGATTCATGCAGAGTTATTAATGATATTGCATATAATATTTGTATATAAAGCTCAAACTCACGATCCATAACTAATTTAAACCAAATAAGATAATTTGTATTATCCGCTCAACTTTATTCTCGTCTTATCTCAGTGTCAGACTCGCCTCATTCTTACCTCAAAAAGGGGAAAAAACTAAAGGGGTACACGCATCACGCGTGATGCATATAGGTCATTGATGGACAAAAATCATTGGTATTTTTCAGAATATTTATTTTTTACGCTGATGTATCGAGCAAGGCCGGTCCTGAGTTTTTGGGTGTCCGGTGCGAAAGCTCAAAATGTGCCATTTTTTATTATGAAAACATATGTTTAAAGATAATAATATTTAACGAGGGCTGGAACCCAGTCGAAGCTGGGGGGCTAGGCCCTCACGCCAAATTATATTACTTGAGAAAATATACAAAGATGAGGGGACATAGTACCTAAACCCTGACAATAAAAAAAAATATAATCATATACAACCATTCCTAGCAAAACTACTTGAAATTTCAACCTAAGAAATTGTCTTCTAGCATTTTTTCAAGCAAAATCATCAATTATATCATCATACTCCAAATCTTCAATCTCATCATTTTCAATGCATAAGATTGCTAATCCATTTAGCCTATCTTGAGTCATAGTGGTCCGCAAGTAAGATTTTAATAATTTCAATTTTGAAAAATTTCTTTCAATTTTGGTGCCCCCTAATTTTTGGGCCCTGGACAATAGCCCTTGTGGCATTATGCCAGGGCCGGCCCTGGTATCGAGGTTCGAGTTGTAAAATCTGTCCATAGGGTTCTATCATGGGATCAAATAGTGATGGATCTAGAGTGCAGCGTCTCGTGACGACTCGAGTACAACACTCCTTAGAGATATATAAAAATGGGGTTTGTGTAAAAAATTCGGACATCTCAATTTGAGTTCTGACAGTCCAAACCTCACTTCGGACAATCGAACCTTTAAGGTTTAGTAGTCAGCAAATTTTAAAGAGCTCGTCTTTGGACAGCTTGAGTTTGGTAGTTCAAACATTCGCTACAAAAATTAAAATTTGAAAGGAAGTGAAGTGATGCCTTTTGAAAAATGACATCTACTTAGGATACATCATTTCATGGTGCCGTTTCATTTAAAGAGGTAATTATGCATTTGAATATTTAAAATTCAAAATGAAAAGGCTTAAGTTATGATATAATTATCGAGTGAAAATTTGCATCCATTTTTTTGATAATGTCCTTTCAATGACAATCCCACGCTTCTATAATACCCTCCCTTGTTGGTTGTTGAATTATAAAGCATCTATTTTTCTTCTTAAATTTGTCTTTTCTTTTGTGTTGTCAGTCTTAAAATTAAAGAATATTTTTCTTTGGTTGTTTTGATTATTTCACAAACCAAATATTTTGAAAAAGATTTCATATTTATCACATTGTGATTTTATAATTTCAATCGAAAAGGTGAGAATATCTCTTATAAGACAGCGATATCGTGTCTTGAAAAATTCTTTACTGATATCTAAGTATCCCTTAGTTTTTTCACAACATAAATTTCCCATTACAGGAGGCTTGCATGGTGGCCGATTTGACGATGATGCTTCTTGATCATTCTCCATTAGTTTCTTTCTGCATAGGAACATAAATACGCTTAAATTCGAATTTAGTGATTTGGTGACACAAATTTTAACATTTCAAAAAAAAAAAAGCGGGTTGTTTTGGCAGTTTGTTGATATATTTTAGTGAGTTATGAGTACAAAAATTGAATGAGAATTTATTTTAATTCTATAAAACACAGTGGCGTGGACCCTGGTAAGGTAAAATTTTGTGCACGAAAAGATATGTGGATCTTCCTAGCAACTGTGGAAATGGCTCGGCTTCTCGCTGCTGCTGTTGGAATTGGAATATTGGATATGATATGGGACCAATTATGGTTTTCCAAAAGATTCTCGATGGCAAAGTGAGTCTCAATTCAGGTCATGTCATGTCAATGCCATTAAAAGCTACCAATGAAAGCATAAACAAAATATCCAAAGCTAATCAAAGTGATTGAACTGAAATAATTGATCAGCTGTTTATTCTCTTTTGCTGTAAGAATTATGCATTTGGCCTGCCATGCTTGTAGAGTTTTTGATTCATTGACAAAACCAATTCATTCAAAATGACCCTGGTTCTAGGAAAAAATAAGTCTAAATATATTTTAAATCTTTTTTTCTCCTCTAAGATTATATTTGGATTGATAAAATGAGATAATTTATAATATAATATAATCCAATGAAATTGAATATAACAGAACGAAATGAAGAATAATGTATTATTAGATTGGTGGAAGAAGATTATTTATAATAGAATATAACCTAATTAAATGAAATGTAACGGAACCAAATGAAGAATAATATACCATAACTTTGTTTGGAAAAAAAGAGAGATTTATAATGTGACTTTCTTAATCCATCCCCAACCCCAAAATTGGGCTGCTAATTTTCAATAATTGAATAATCTTTTTTATTACACTCTTCTATTCTTTTCTATCAATACAAACAATGAATTTTGAATATTTTAAGTTACATTTCACTCACTTCCATCTCATTCTTTTTTTTTGGAAACGTTGGAAATCCCGCCGCCAAACCATCCGATCCGGGTTTAAGCGGAGTAGGTAAAACCCTCCGCTGTCCCAGGTTCTTACAAGAAATACAATACTGGACTCAACTCAGGACCTGTCAACCAAGTCTTCTATCTCATTCTATCAATCTAAAGATAACATAAAAATTAAACCCGGATGACAAACTTTATTAATATACTTGAAAATCAACTCGACTACGCCGTTACGAGCTTTCCTTTTTACTCTTTGTATGGACATGATTGTTGCATTATCAAATTCGATCTCCGAGTCTGTGCTTAAACTACCCGGACCCAATTGTTTTCATAGAGGCAAATGTGAAGTAACATAATTCTGTTCATGAAACAAAAGGATTGAATTATCAACATAACAACTTTAACATTTATGATGATGCACTCTGTTTTGACTAGAAAATTACAATCTCAATTAAAAAGCTCAATAAAATCATAGATACCAAAAAAGAAAAAAGAAAAAAAAAAAAAAAAGAACTTCACTCTTTCTTGTTCCTACAAACATCTTCCTCCATATCCTGCATTTCTAAATAATGCCTGCTTTATGTCTTCAGAAGTTGCCATTTCTTTCTGCTCCATCTCCTATCACCATCACCAAAATTGTTGTGAATAAACACACAATAATAGAGGATAATTTGAGAGAAAACTCTTCTTTTATATATCCACAAAAGAATTACAAAGCTTACAACCCAAGCTTTACAAAAACTCTCACCAATCACTCTCACTACTCTTTCACACATTTAGGGATACTTAGGAATGATCTGGGGACTCCAATTTATAGTGCCAAAACGCGTGCACTGTAGCACACGTTTTGGCAGCTCAAAGCAAGCTGGCCAACTTGCCAAACTTGCTGGATTCTTCAACTTGTATGCAGCTGGCTTCTCTCACACGTTGACAGCTTGAAACCAATATTGCATGCATACTGCATGCTTACTGCATGCTTACTTCAACAAATCTCCCCCTCGGTGAAGATTTCCCCAAAATCTGAGCCGACCATCAATCATCCAAATCCGGATCCTCCAAAGGATCCTCCCCTGGCTGCATCTCTGTGACTGCCTACGTACCCTGAGTTGGGATCAAGCCAATCGTAGTTCTCTGTATCTCCCCACTTTGACTATGTGGAGAGTTTTGTCATCCCGGCTATGGCACGACAGATTTCAAGCTTCTCCTTCGGTAAAACCTTGGTGAACATATCGGCACCGTTGTCGTCGGTGTGAATTTTCCTGAGTTCTAACAGCCTTGATCTCAGGACGTCCCGTATCCAGTGATACCTCACATCGATATGTTTTGACCTCGAATGAAATGTGGAATTTTTACCGAGATAGATAGCACTCTGACTATCGCAGTACAAAATGTACTTCTCCTGCTTGAAACCCAATTCCTGGACGAATGTCTTCATCCACAGCAATTCCTTGCAAGCTTCCGTCGCTGCAATGAATTCCGCCTCTGTTGTAGAAAGTGCAACACATCTTTGCAACCTCGACTGCCATGCCACAGCTCCTCCTGAGAGAGTAATCAGATACCCCGAAGTAGACTTTCGGGTATCCACATCTCCTGCCATATCTGAATCGGTGTAGCCCATCAACACTGGCTTGTCGCTGCTTCCAAAACATAATCTCATCTTGGAAGTGCCTCGAAGATACCGCATAATCCATTTGACAGTATTCCAGTGTTCCCGTCCTGGGTTTGACATAAACCGGCTGACCAATCCAACTGCGTGTGCTAAGTCTGGCCTTGTGCACACCATGGCATACATTAGACTTCCCACTGCTGAGGTGTATGGAACCTGTTTCATTTCCTCCTTCCCTGTCTCAGTAGAGGGACTCTGCTGCGTACTCAATCTAAAGTGGGTAGCAAGAGGAGTGCTAACCGCTTTAGCCTTGTCCATCTGGAATCTCTGAAGTACTTTCTCGATGTACTCTTCCTGTGACAAGTATAACTTCCTGGCTTTCCGATCACGTCCGATCCTAATGCCAAGAATCTGTTTAGCTGGCCCCAAGTCTTTCATCTCAAAAGACTTACTTAGTTGCTGCTTCAAATTATCAATCCTCGATTGATTCCTGCCAACTATCAACATATCATCTACATATAACAGTAAGATGATAAAATCATCGTCAGAAAATTTCTGAACGAAAACACAATGGTCTGAAGTAGTCTTCTTGTATCCTTGCTCCCCCATAACTGACTCAAACTTCACGTACCACTGTCTCGGTGCCTGTTTCAAACCGTATAAGCTTTTCCTGAGTCTGCACACAAGTCCTCTTTCCCGCTGACTCTGAAGCCTTCTGGTTGCTCCATATAAATTTCTTCTTCCAGATCCCCGTGAAGAAATGCGGTCTTGACATCCATCTGCTCAACTTCCAGGTCGAGGCTTGCTGCTAAGCTGAGTACCACTCTGATGGATGACATCTTCACAACTGGAGAGAAGATTTCATCGAAGTCAATGCCTTTCCTCTGATTGAATCCCTTGACAACTAGTCTGGCTTTGTATCGGGGTTGTGAAGTGTGCTCCTGTTGCTTCACCCTGTACACCCATTTGTTCTTCAAAGCCCGCTTGCCTCTTGGCAATTTCACCAACTCAAAAGTGTGATTGTCATGCAAAGATTTCATCTCATCTTGCATGGCTTCCTCCCACTTTTCTCTGTCATCTGTTTCCACAGCCTCCTTGTAGCTCTCGGGTTCTCCCCCGTCAGTAAGCAGCACATACTCATATGCAGAGTATTTGGTTGAAGGTCGCCTCTCTCTGTCGGACCTTCTCTGTGGAACTGTTGGTGGAACTTCTGGTACTGGTGGTTGATCATGATCATCATCTCTGGGAGCTTCATCACATGTACCCTCATGTCTGGGAACCTCATCATCAACTCGTACTGGCACCGGTGTATGAGGTTCTGGATTCACATTTCTGTATTGCTGGGGCATTGTCTTCATCTCCTTTCGAATATCTTCTATGGTCTGGTCTTCAACAAAGACAACATCTCGGCTTCTGACTATCTTCTTCTCCACAGGATCTAGAGGTTTGTAGCCGAAATCATCCTGACCATAGCCAATAAAGACACACTGTCGCGTCTTTGCATCAAGCTTGGATCTCTCGTCCTTTGGGATGTGTACAAATGCTTTGCACCCAAGAACATGTAAGTGTCGTACGACACTTCTTTACCTGTCCAAGCTTGGTTAGGAACATTACCTTTCAGTGCGACCGCTGGGGACATGTTCAAAACATGTACTGCTGTGATGAGTGCCTCCCCCCAGAATGTCTTCGGCAGCTTGGCTTGTGACAGCAAGCTTCTGATCCTCGCACAAGGTTCTGTTCATCCTCTCAGCTAGGCCATTCAGCTGAGGTGTCTTCGGAGGTGTCGTTTGATGTCGGATTCCTTGCGTCTTGCAGTACTGATCAAACGGACCTCTGTATTCTCCACCGTTGTCTGTTCTGATGCACTTCAGTTTCTTGCCGGTTTCTCTCTCCACCAAAGCATGAAACTCCTTGAACACTCCCAACACTTGATCTTTTCTCTTCAAGGTGTATGCCCAGATCTTCCTTGAATGATCATCAATGAATGTCACATAATACAGTGACCCTCCGAGTTTCGTGTCTGCATCGGACCGCATACATCTGAATGTATGAGATCTAGTACCTCCGGTTTCCGTTGAGGCGGGGAGCTCTGGAAGGATACTCTGTTCTGCTTTCCAGCCATGCAGTGTTCACACTTTCGTAAGTGTGAGTTCTTCAGTTCCGGAAGAACATTCCGCCTGCGTAGTATCTCCATCCCTGTTTGGCTCATGTGACCGAGCTTTTTATGCCACAGCTCGGCTGCCTCATTACTGTTGACTGTATTTATGCTACTATTTGAAAGCTTAGCATGCATCAAATACAAGGTTGAGTCTTTCTTACCTCGTGCCACGACCATTGATCCTTTAGTGAGCTTCCAACATCCGTCACTAAAGGTGCTGCAGAAACCTTCATCATCCAGCTTGCCTGTTGAGATCAGGTTTAACCGGATATCTGGGATGTGCTTGACTCCCTTCAACACTAGCCTTGTCCCGTTCTCTGTTTCAAGGCAGATGTCACCAATACCGACGGCTTTGGACTGTCCGTCATTCCCCATCCTTACAGCACCGTAGTCCCCTGGGTGTAAGATGAAAAGAAGTCTCTGCGAGATGTGGCGTGTATGGAGGCGCCACTATCTATCACCCAACTGGTCTCGTGGCTGGCAAGATTCACAACAGCTTCTTCATACATTATGCAAAATTCTTTGGAGGTTTTCTCGGTGGTAGTAGCAACTCTTTCTTGATTAGAGTCGCCATCTCTCCTGGACTGCTCGTTCTTCAACTTGTAACAGTCCCTCTTCATATGGCCTTTCTTTTTACAGTGATAGCACTCAATATCCCTCGTTCTTGATTTCCCCCGGTTCTTGTCTGATCTCCCTGGGCCTCGGCTTTTACTCCTCCCCCTTCTGGTGTTCTTTTCTGTCACTAGAGCTTCTGAGGTTGAGGCTGATGCTGACTCCTGCATTCTCGTCCTCTTTTCTTCCTCGAAGATCCTGGTCTTTGCCATCTCCATAGTGACTTTCCCATCTGCGGCTGAATTTATCACCGTAGATCTGAACGTTTCCCAAGATTCTGGTAACGTATTAAGAAGTATTAAGCCATTTACCTCATCTCCGAAGTCTATGCCCAATCCAGACAATTCCTTCATGGTTCCGAGGAAGTCTTTATATGATCCGCCACAGCTGTACCCTCCTGGTATTTCAAACCCATCATCTTCTTGATGTAGTACAGCTTGTTGTTGCCAGTCTTTGCTCGGAAAAGCTCTTCCAGCTTTCTCCATAAAACACGTGCATTTGTCTCTTCACTGACATGGTTCACGATACTGTCGTCGATCCACTGACGAATAGTACTGCATGTTTTCTGGTGAAGATTAGCCCACTTTCCATCGGTCATTCCTTCTGGTTTCTCCTCCAGAAATACCGATCCATCATAGTCCTTCACATACAGAAGGTCTTTCATCCTTCTCTCCATGTGAAATAGTTTGTACTGGTTAACAAAATCATTTTTCCGTTGCTCCCCTCCATCATAAAAATTCTAAGCAGAATTTCAAAAAACGGACCTCACCGTTGCGTCCGGAATGGTCGAAAATGGTGGAAATGACACTTCGTTTGTCAAAATCCGACACAGGGACCAAATAGCAAATTCCAGAAATTACAGGGGTCAAAGTGCAATTTCCGAAAGTTCAGGGGCCAAAGTGCAATTACGGAAAAGTTCAGGGACTAAATTGCAATTTACAAAAAGTACAGGGACTAAATTGTAAATATCTGAAAGTATAGGGGCTAAACTGTAATTTTCAGAAAGTTCAGGGACCTATCTGAAATTTACCAGGCACCGCTGGCAACGTGGCAGTGACTGGGCTGCGACTGTGCGTGACGTGGCGCTGACTGGCGCGCTGACGTGGCTGATGACTGGGCTGCTGACTGTGCGCTGACGTGGCGCTGACTGTGCGCTGACGTGGCGCTGACTCAGAGTCTTCAACCTTCGGCTGGCGCGTGGAGCGCGTGTGGAGCGCGTCTGGCGCGTGGGCTGCTCACTGGTTGGCGCGTGGGCGCGCGTGAGGGGTCACCGGAGCTCCGTTTGATCGCCGGAAAAATACCACCGTGCTCGTCTCTCCGTGAAAAGTCCGATGATATGCTCAAAATCGATTTTTGACAACTTTGGTCGGAATCGATTTTCCGAATCGAAACTTCGTTTTCGAAATTCGGGATCCCTCCGTGAAACCGTAGCTCTGATACCACTTGTTGTGAATAAACACACAATAATAGAGGATAATTGAGAGAAAAACTCTTCTTTATATATCCACAAAAGAATTACAAAGCTTACAACCCAAGCTTTACAAAAACTCTCACCAATCACTCTCACTACTCTTCACACATTTAGGGATACTTAGGAATGATCTGGGGACTCCAATTTATAGTGCCAAAACGCGTGCACTGTAGCACACGTTTTGGCAGCTCAAAGCAAGCTGGCCAACTTGCCAAACTTGCTGGATTCTTCAACTTGTATGCAGCTGGCTTCTCTCACACGTTGACAGCTTGAAACCAATATTGCATGCATACTGCATGCTTACTGCATGCTTACTTCAACAAAAATGAATGTATATATATAGCTTAAACATTACTTCACTTGGGCTAAATTTAAGGAAAAATAAGATAATTGTACCTCTGACTCTGAGCAAGAAGCTTGCATTGAAAAGTCATTGAAGCAACTAATAAAACACTGTTGAATCTCAAGCCCTAATGTTTCAAGACTTGTTACTGTTGATAGCAACAATCCTGGTTTCCCTGCACACCGAATATCAATCTGGGTATCCGTATTTCTTCTTTCCACATCAAACTGCAATGCCAATTCATTATTTTAAGTCAGAATTTCAATAATTAATTAATTAACCTGATTGTATCTGTAGCTCAATTTAAGGACAATACCTTTGGTGAATTTCTCACTAGAATTTCATTTTGCTTCGCATCCTTAAAAATGGCTGTATCCAAATGATTTGCACCTGTTTCAATTTCCTGCTTCAAGTTGTTGATTTTGTCAAGCAGCTCTTTCATGTAGTCTATTGTATCCGCAAGTATAGATGTTCTGTCCATCTAATCAATCCAAACCCAATTACAATTAGTGCAAAAGAAAGAAAAATATCGTGATATATGCAGTTTTATCTTTTTCTTTTTTTCTTTTTTAAGAGATTCAAACCCGCGGATGTGAAGTTAACACTTAACCATTGCGATATAGAATAAATAATTATTATTTACCTTGCTTATCTTAGGAACTACTGATCTGAGCATAGCAAGCCTGTCATTTAATCGCTTTCTTCGCCGTCTCTCTGCCATTAGATTCTTTGATGGCTGCCCATCCAGCTTCTTGCTTCTACTCTTCTTTTCCAGGCAATTAATTATTCCCATGTTAAAATTTGGGATTATTTCCGGAGACTCAGGAATTGGCTCTACTTTGAAGCAATTTTGCATAATTTCAAAATTCTGAAAATCTTCATCCTCCAACTCCATCATGGACAATGGAATCTCATCTTGAACTGGAAAATGAGGCGTATGCGTATCAAATGTGTTCATGGATGATGAATCTGTAAGCTCTGGAGCTGCTGAAATTGAAAATTGATCACCAAATGAACAATAGACCTCCTCATTCAAGTTGTTGTAATTATTGAAGTCTTGTTGAATTGGTGCTGATGACAGAGAATTTGGAAAAATGGTCGCTGGGTTCTCATTAAAACAACTATAACTCCAATTACGACCACCACCACCACCAGAAAAATTCTGATTCATTTCTGTAGGAATTGGAATAGAATCCCAAGTTTCTCTTTTTAGAGCTAACAATTCCTCTAAGAAGCCATGCTCACTAAACTCCATTTTCTCTCTCCCTCTAATTGCAGGCAACGCCTTGAGAACATGAAGTCACACCAATTGGAAGAATATATACATAAATAGGAACAGAAGTACCATGAAAAGGATATTAAATTTATTAATTATGGTAATGGATCATTATATGGCTTTTATAAGTACATTTCTATAGAATATTTGTAGTTGTTCTGTTGTTAATGAGAATTTTTATTAAAAATTTAAAATTATTTTAATATTTAGTTAAAGTTAAATGTTATAAATTGTGAATTAAAATATTGGTATTTTCAATAATTTAACTTTTATTTTTAAAAAAATGCAATATATATTTTCAAAATTTGAACCTCTCTCGACAAGTTACCTACTTCGCTTAAGCCTAAGTCGGATGGTTTGACGACGAGATTTCTAAAGATTATTTTTTTAAAAAAAAATTATTGACAGCAATCGAGCGAGAGTTTTGAGCTATTATTGAAGAATCCAGCTGCATGCATTGCCAACCACCATTGCAAGCCTCGAAGATACTTTAAGTGGAGCTTTTGAAAATATGTCAAACTTCCAAAATTACTTTCGGTGGACACTATTCATTTGTTGAAAATATGAGCATAAGTTTTACTATAAATACAAAGTTCATTTGTGACTTTTAGACATCCCAAACATTAAGCTTCAAGATAAGAAAGCTCAGAGAGCGTCGAGAATGAAGTTTTTCTTTTTTGTAAAGTTTAAATACTTTAAAAATTCTATTATTAAAGTAATAGAATTCGATTTTTCCTTATAAACATTATTCAGTAATAAAAAAAATCACAATTATTCTTATTCCTCATGAAAGCAATCATGTATGCTTCATAAGCCAAACCACGTAATTCTTATATATCTTGAATCTAGCTATCGTTCCAATAATTTTTACATGTTGAAGACTCCTATTTTATTATTTCGAAAAAGAAAGCACATTTTTTTTTTCTAAAAGAGAAGAAAACATAACAAATAAGTAATTACTCTTACTTATCCGCAGTCCTTTTCACCGAAATCTCTGCATTAAAATTTGTGATAGTACGAAAAATTTGATGAACAATATCTGTCAGAAACAAAAAAGTGGGTGGTGGCCACTGGGTAGGCTGATCATCTAGACCCTGTCAGGTTCTTTGTATCCTATTGCTTCCTTCCTTAAGATTTCAACTTTTTCTGATTTTATTTTCTTAGCTTTCTCTGATTCTCACTGAAATATTTGCTCATGATTTTGTGTCCCCATTGCTCCCATTTTCAAATCAGTTGGTGGGCCTCCTTGGAATTTTCTGCCCATGATTCTTTATATTTTTAGTATTCTATTTAACTAAATTAACTAGTTAGTTTTATTATATTTTTTCTAATTTATAATAATAGATGATGACAGTTATATATACCCACACACAAACATGAAGTTGTGAAAATCAAAAGAGGAAATGATCTCATATTACTGTTCTAATGAATCTGTGTCTAACTAATTCAGTTAAATAAAATTTCT
Source organism: Zanthoxylum bungeanum (assembly GCA_019454045.1). Taxonomy (NCBI): domain Eukaryota; kingdom Viridiplantae; phylum Streptophyta; class Magnoliopsida; order Sapindales; family Rutaceae; genus Zanthoxylum; species Zanthoxylum bungeanum. The sequence goes on from SKCR01030216.1 coordinate 274,062, forward strand.
TAAGTGGAAATATCAATTAATTTAGTTGATAAAATTTCTGTTGTGAAAATAAAATATCCGAGGTTTAAAACTTACTCAGTTCGATGAATGAGAATTATATTGTTATAAGTCTAAATTAAAAAATATTATCCATTAATAATTTAGATACCATACTCAAATAAAATATGCTTATTTTTTTATAATTTTTTATCACGCGTATATTTATTACAATGATCTATTAAAATTCAATCACATCACAATTGATAAAAAAAAAAAAAAAAATACTAAACACAAAATGTAACTCGGCAGCCAGCTAGTGGGCATTTTTATTTTTATGTATAGAATGATGATGAACATTAAGTTAATAAATTGTTCCTTTGGATTTGAAATATTGTTTGCTTCAAAAAAAAAAAAAAAATTAAAGACGAACAAATAAAAATGAATAATGATAGTTATACACTCTAAGTACTTATTTAGTATCAAATTTTTTGCTTTTTAGTGTTAAAAATTAATGATAAAATAATTATAAAGATTAAAGACTTTTTTTAAAATTTATTATGTTAGATATTAAAAGACAAAAATCTGATACTAATAGAATATTCCGGAAAATGTAATTAGTATTGTTGAATAAAAATAAATATTTCTAGGAGTGCACGATTATGAAGGAGAAAGTGCCTGCCTTACATGCACGCACGTGCTTGATGTGTTAAACTTAATCAAGAGAGATTAATACAAAACTAAGTAATTAATTATTATTGAAATGCAAACTTTTTTATGTAATAATTCGTAGGATATAGTCTCAACCAATGTATTAACATTTTAATTTTAAACCTATTCATATTATTTATATTATTATTATGATTCCAGTCATTTGTATCATCTCAACTGATGTAACATATATTTTAAATTTAATTTTGTAATTTTTTATTAACTGAATCGTCTTACCTAATGTGATGACTTATTTAAAATTCAAATTTATCATTAAATTAACATAATCAATTTTAAAATATATACCATAGTCACTTTTATCCTGATTGTATCATGATTTCATATCGATATTATTAAAATTTTGATATCATCTCAACCGATAATATTGTTAATTAGATATAAATCTCAAATCAGGAAAGCCACAGAGAAAGAGATTAACAATAGCAATAGCAAGATTAAGAGGAGATTAGATAGAGCCAGCTAAGTTAATTAATATATAAAAAAAGATAAATATATTTGTATTTATTATAAATGATGATGACATTTGAGAAAAGAAAGCACCACGAGAAGCACAGGGGAAGATCAAAACTGCGGGCTGTTTGAAACCATACTCATTTGACAGCCCACAATATCTTCTTATTAGTAGGGTTTAGGGTTTCTTCTCTCAAACCCACTCTTTTAAAAATAAATTATTTTTCTTTCATTATATATATATTATATCTTTTATCTTTTATCAGGAGAACGTTCATTTTAAAAATTCGTTTAAGATTCATCAAACTTTATGATAATTCGGTGACTGCCAGCCAACCTAGGCTAGGATCTAATCAAACTACAGTGTCAAAACTAGACTTTATCGTTCAAGATTTGATCTGTCATTTTTGCGCCTCTCCTCATCAGGAGTCTTTAAAACCCCACAATTCACAACCACATATCCTCACACACACACATGTGTGTCGCCCCCAAGGGATCTGACCTTGGTGACAAATGGTTTAAGACTTGATTGACAGGTCTTGAGTTTGAGTCCACATGATGCATATCTTGTAAGAACTTAGGGCAGTTGAGGGTTTTATCTACTCCGTTTAATGTCGGGTCAAATAATTTGACGGTGAGATTTCCAATTGTTCAAAAAAAAAAAAAAGGTGCATGTGTGTGTCGTAGGGGTGTGCATTAATCGGTTTTAACCGATTAACCGAACCGTTCCGACTCATTTTTTTATTACGGTTCGGTTAATTTGGTTAAATCGGTTATTGCGGTTAAAATTTTTAACTTTTTCGGTTATTCGGTTCGGTTACGGTTATGAGATTCGCATAACCGAACCGACCAATTAACCGAAATTAATATATATATATATATATATATATATATATATATAATATATATATATATATATTAGCGTGTGCGAATCCTTTAATTTTTTAGAGTTAAGATAGTTTGCATGTAAACTCTCAATTGGTTGTAGTTATATTGATTTGATAATACTACCCGAAAATAAAATTGATAAAATTCAAATGACAAGCTGCATTAACAGCTTGGTTTTGACTCTTTTAATTTCTCTCAAGAATTTAAAGGTAAAAATACATAAAATTTCAAATGTGTAGATTTTGCATCGTGGTGGATTCGTGACCCTTAAAATTTCTAACATGGCATGTTTGGAAGGAAATATGAGGCCGTGACAATCATCGAGGGTTTAAAAAATATTTCTCTCGCATATAATTAAATATAGATATATTTAATCAAATGCTAGTTAGAATCGGTATTTTTAGAATCGGATATGTGATCGAATTAGTGATCCAAAAAATTTAATGCGTCAGTGGTTCGACCGGTTGAAACGTTCCAAAAAAATCGGTAGAACCGACCTACATCATATATAATTTTACTAATTAAAAATTATAAAAAATATTAAATTTTAATTTATTGGGTTGGTTAATAACCGAATTAACCATAACCGACCGAAATATAATGGTTAATTGGTTAATGGTTATGTGTCATAAATTGGTTAAATCGGTCACACTTTTATTTAACCGAAAATTTCGGTTACGGTTAAAAAATCAAGGATTAACCGACCGAACCGACCGATGCACACCCCTAGTGTGTCGCCAAATTGGTCATTTTAGTTTTGCACGGCTATAAAGTATAAACATCTGTTTGGTATTGTAGTTGTGGAATTGTGACTTTTAAGTTACAACTTGGAAGTGTTTTTAGTAAACACTTGTGTATATGTGATTTGAAAGCTAAATTATTTAAACGAAATGTTATGCGTATAAGTTGTCAGTCATTGCTTGCCGTAAAGGGTAGTAGTAACTCGTTGAGTTTTGGAATTTGGCTTCAAATTAATTATATCTTAGTATGTGGGGGCAAAGTCGGCAGACGAATGTTGAATTAAGTCTAGCTAATTAATTAATAAGAGCGAGGGCATGCCGTGTATAAGAGGCAATAAATAATAATAATAATAAAAAAACACAGAGACCAAACCACCTCCTTAAAAAAAAAAAAAAAATCTACTGGAAATTGAAATTGTTGAATTCATTTATTTTGCTATTTCATTGTGGTTAGTGATTTTGGCATGGGAAATAAATTTGCATTAGAAATTTTGAAGCATTAAGTAGGATATATATATATATATATATATATATATATATATATATATATATCCATTTTGTATCCCAACGTGGCTAAAAGCACCCCACTGTCCAACGCCACTGCACCGCTGCCCCGACGCACACTTCTGAGGCAAAGTGCCACGGTCCTTCGACTACTAGACTTAGTCTTCGCCACCGGTGACTGTACTTTCGTAAAAGCACCATTGGGCGGTGGTTCCTCTCTTTTCTTTTCTCTTTCACCTCGAATCAAAAATAGATCTCGCCATCAGCTCGACTAAGAGTTCCGAATCGAAAAAGTAAACTGAACTTGACTTAAGACGAAGGCGAAAAAAACCGGTATTTTGTATTTTTGTGACCATGGCAACTTCTTGCAACAGACTACAAAATGCTCAAAATTTTAACTCTTCTAATCTGCAGCACAACTTAATCCTGGAAATATATTCATCACAGCGTGGCTTCATCTTCCTAGCTAAGTTGCCATTACGGTTCTCAAATGAAATCATAATGTAACTATATGCATATGCATGAAAAAACAATTCAATGTAATGATTTTTTTGGACCAAAAGTTTGAACCATATGAGTAATGAGAAAGACTGCGCTTGATGAGCTATGGTTTCTTAGTAACAAGCACAAATCCTACCAGAACAGAAAGCAGCAGGAAAAGCACAGCTGCCGTGATGTTGAAATTAGCCACCTTCCCAGGATGTTTGGTGTTTTCCTTGCTTGATTCAATTCCCTTGTTCTCTGAAGAAGTGCTAGACACCGAATTGAAGGGGCCTGCTAAATCCCAAAAGGATTTATTGATTACTGAGGGTGCTTCTACTTCGGCTTCCAAGATCGATGAGGAATCAGTAAGAGCTTCCATGGACATCAATTCCACACAATGTTCTTCAACAACCTAATAGGGCATGAAAAAAAAAATCATAACAAGTATTTAAGAGTAAAATAGTCTTTGTTCATTTGTCTTAAAGTTAACTTTCATAATCGTTACATCCTAAATGAAATAGTTAAAGCACATCTTTTTGAAGTGACTTGTATACGGAGGAAAAACATAAACATATTGCTTTGTACAATATGAATTACTCTTTCTTTCTTGCTAATATACAGGAAGAAACTGATGAGAGGTTATGTAGAAGAACAATAGCCACCTTTGTTCGGTTCTGAGAAACTTTAATTAAAAAAATGAAGAAGAAAGAAAGAGAGGAGTTCATATCCTTGTCTCACAAATACAGACCTCAAGCGTTTCGGACGGTTGTAGGTAGTCGCAGATATATGTATCCACCAACCAAGGCACAAAAACTCTTCTCGGAAATGAAAGACTGCATGGTTTCCTGATTTCAATTCAACAGAGAAAAGGTGATCAGTACTGATTATCATGTTCCAGCAACAGAACATAGACAACTTACAACCTTCAGCTTTACAAAAGCAATTTAAAGCCCAGGTAATAATGTGACAATCATGCTCAAGATGCAAGAAACAATGAAGTCGTATGAAGGTTAGGGGAAGCTTCCCAAAAAAGGCATAAAAAATGCAGGAATCCTACATGAACTGCCAGTGGCTAAATTTTGACTATTGGCTATTAAGTGTAGTTGATGAAGGTCGCCTAGCCTGACCCTTTATGGACGCAGTGGTCTGAGCCTGAGGCGCGCCTTTGACAACTATGGGCCATTTGTATGTGTGCTCATCTAAAACAAACAGCAAAACATTAAAATTGAAGCTAAAACACCTCAGTGAATGCACGATAAGTTTGGAAACAGGTTTCTCGTTGCTTGCTTCCTCGCCACCATCGTCTGTTGGAGCAGGATCTTCATCAACCTCATCACAAATTATATCTAATCTACTTTGCAGACTCCTGATGATATCACTCTGAGAAGATAAAAGCAGTCCGTGATTGAATGAGACATTAACAACCATGAGAATAAACAAGAACAAGATAAACTGACTGCATTTCTCTCTACAAACCGAAAACAAGCTCCTTTTGTGTGTCGTGTACCAGTGGAAATTGGCTAATATACATACATGTAAGGTTACATATGTCAACACAAAACTTGAAAACTCCAACACTAATGTTGAAAATCTAACACACACAAGTAGAAAACTTAACTTGAAAACTCTAACACAAAACATGAAATCTGATTTATATATGACAATAATGTTTAATGATTGTTTTGATATTTGATATCAGAACTTGCGACTATTGGATAGTTCCTTGTTCTTTATAACAATTGTTACATATTTTAATATGACTAATAATGTCATTGATGAAGAGATAAACATTAAGGAAAATATTCGGTTAACTAAATAGCTTATAACAGTGCTTTATGAGATTTTATCACATAAGCATTAGATGTTTATTCCGTATGGTAAATGATGGTCTGATACGAGATCACACCATATATCCTTATCCATTTAATGAATATTGTATTCAGGATGTGATTAAATCTCATTTAACCAATGATCGTCATTGGACCACAGATTTATTAAACTAATACTTTGGAAGTATGTAGTTTAATGAATTATAAATTGCCTTGGATAGTTTTCTTTACTTCGTAACTTGGTTAATGAATTGTCATGACTTAGTTGCATATTTCTAAAAGAATATATATATTGAACGTCTTGAATGGTTCAAGAACTTTCATTATGTTTCTGATGAAACGTGGATAGAATATTTTGAATGGTTCAAAGATATTCTATTTGAAGTGTTGAAAACTATATTTTTAAAATTCATCGTGAATCTTTGAATTGTTCAAGGATATATGAATTTATGACAATTAGTTCTAAAATTATTTAATGGATGTAATTCTTACTCAATATTATTCTTCTACGATTCCATCGTGATGGACTTGATCAGTGGGAGAAATCGAATATTATATGATCTGATTCGTTTGATATTGAGTGTTACCGAATTAGTTTTCAATACTCTTTGGAGATATGCTCCAGTAATACTAATTCATCTTTTTAATTAAGGTTTCATTAGTTTCTACAGTTACGTATATGATATGTATAAGTAGAAAATTATATATGATAGTAAATCCCATCAATCTTATTCAGTTCATTCGAGATACTGGATAAAAATAAGTTGATACAGTAAAATCCGTAAAGCTTTGTCCAAACTCCAAACTCTTCTGAAAGTCTATAGCATGGATAAAATTTTCATTTTGAAGTAACAATAAAGCCAAAACTGGAAATGATTGGATACCTTTATTTCAGTAGCAGCCTGAGAAATTGGTTCTTTTGGAGTCAAGTATGCAAAAGAACACATGGATCCACTCAAGACAAGAAGACCAACAACATCTTTCTGGCTGCATGCTTTAAAACATATATATAACAATACAATGTGTTAAAGTTGACAATCTCAAAACAGTTCAAAAAACAAAAAGAATTACATGATCCAAAATTTGCTAACATACCTTCTGCAGACGTATCATTCAGGAATGGTAGAAGTAACTCAACTTCATGCAAACCATCTGTTGGGCAGGGCTCATCATTAACAACCTAAAAATGCATAAAATGCAGAATAAACTCCTGACTGTAAGTTAGTATGAAAGGAATCCTTCATAAAACAATTCTCACTGAAATCATTAGGAATTATGAATTAAACTGATTATAATTGTACAAGGGCCTGGTAATCTGAATGCTTTTTAGAAGCTCCAATTTGAATTCTTAGCATAATATTTCAGAATCTGGTTTCCACTAATTTCTAGTGATTGATGAGTTAGTTTTCCATAGTGAACATAATTTAGGCCCACCATTAAAAAAAAAAAAGAATGAATAGTGGAAAGTGAATTGCTTACAAAATTTCCATCTATAACAACTTTTGCATCTCTTAGCTCGTTTGCATGAAGTGAAATTCCTTGGCGAAGAATGTCACTCACTGTATGGGCATTTGATTCACTCCCATGCCTTATTGGCAACCTGAGAAAATGTGGCTTCTAAATGAGACTCAGCAACTCAATTTGGCTATTAATACATCTCTTTAACAGTACAAAAACCAACAATATTAATAAGAAATAACAAATGTCTGCTATCCTAGGTCCAAAAGCTGAAAGAAAAACCCAAAATTGAGCATCTGACTACATTGAAAACAGCTTAGATGTGGGAATCATCAAATGACAATTAATGCACTCTCAAAACTCAAATGGTGCAGCAGACATGATTGATGCTTATAGCAGTTATAATGAAAGCTCTCAAGCACCAAAGCAAATAACATCTTTCACACATAAAAAGAATAAAGTTACCAGACAACACAATGACACATGCTTATGTAGGAAGAGTAATAAACGATGCATTTACCTAAGACTGAAGTTGTACGTGCACTTGAAAGTTTGAAGGGTATTTAAAACCCTTCCCCTTTTGAGATCACAAGGTTTTAGGCTGCTTGATGTAACGTTTGAAGTTATAGTGCAATTCCGACATGTCCACCTACACAATTAAGCTCTTTTTTTAGCCTTACTCACAAACTAATGTCTATTAAGACAGCATAACAGGAGTGAGTACCTCGTTGGACTATAACAAATGTGAACAAGCAGCCTATCACTATCATCTGAATTAATCTCCAAAACAGGCGCTGCTTTCGCAACTGCATTCACTGTCTGCAAATTAACATTAAAATCTTAAATAAGATGATGTTACGGAGCATTTTTTTTTAACTACAACAACAGCATAATACCATAGCTCACAGGGGTTAAAAATTTCAGCAAAAATAAGGGACTTCACTGAAATTTACTCCATTTCTATGTGAAAATTACGTTTAGCCCTACAATTGCACTTTATTTATGTTATTGCCCTTAAAGTTTGTTATTTCTCCATTATGGCCCCAACTGAATGAACACTAAATTTTCATTTTCAACAAAAACGTAACGTAGGGTACCTGGCAAAGCTCGATGGTAGAATTTTTGAAGAGGGGATCGCTAGCCCAAACATAAACGCCAACCACCATGAAACCACCCAATAGCATTCTGGAAACCTGGCGCGCATGCTCGGCGATCCAATCCTTGTCAATGACCAAAGAGAGAGAATCGGATGGATTGGATTTTGATTTGGAGGGCGGGGGCGGCCTTTTAATGTCGTATTTGGAGATCGAACAAGCTGCCTCTCCGGCGTCGTTTTGCGGGGTGGGTATTAAGTCGATTATAAAGCCTCGGTCGATGGTGGTGCTTAACTTGCCGATCAACAGTCCCACCTGAGCAGTGGGAGTGGATTTAAAGAGACGATCCTCGGCTAACTTGAGCTGAGTTCCCTCTATGAGCACATCTTTAACCATTGTTATCGCCTCGCTCGACGTGTCCTCTCTCGATAAAAGATTTTGGCGAGGTTGAAGAAGCCATTGTGTTGGGCGCTAGCCTTGGACGCCATTTGGGCTTTTAATTGGGCCTTGTTGGGCTCGTCTTGTGAAATTCTTGAATAATTTATTACATACAGCAGCTATCTCACGGATCGAGATTGTTTGTATACGGGCTTGAATTCTGTAATAGTTTTCAAACCAAAAATTATTCTGAATTTTATATTTAACGATGATTAATAATCAATCTAAATTTAAAAAAAATTTAGATAAACAAAAATAAAAAATTAAAACGAAAAATCCTCCGAATCTATCAATTCCAAACAATTTTATTTTATTTTTTAATTTTTAAATCAGACAATACAAATTCTCCAATCTCATTTTCTCTTTGAGATTTTCTACCATAGCTATCAATCACAGTCCTAACAGATCCGTTCCAAAGCCAACTATCAACTCACTTTCTAGGTAGACGATGAACACAGATAAATAAATATATCATTTGCCTTACGTCATCCATCATTCCATAATTGAAAGTTTAATTATATCTTCCTTCCACGTCTCGTCATAATTTCCCATTTTAATTTGGGCTCTCCCAACAAGCAGATACGACGCCGTTTTGACGTAACATGGATTCTCTGAATTTACCACAAACCCTAGCCACGTAAATTTCTTGTTACTTCGATGGAAAACTATTCATACTCTTCTTACCCCGATTCAGGCGACTCCTCGCCGCGCTCGAGGGAAATCGACAACGAGAACCAGTCATGGGACGAACCAATCGCCAACTACAAAGTCAAGTTCATGTGCAGTTATGGCGGCAAAATTCAGCCCCGACCACACGATAACCAACTCGCTTACGTCGGCGGCGACACCAAAATCCTCGCCGTTGAACGAAACATCAAGTTCAATGCTATCATGACCAAGCTCTCGGCTCTCTATGGCGATGATAACGTCTGCTTCAAGTACCAGCTCCCCGGTGAAGACCTCGACGCGTTGATCTCCGTCACTAACGACGAGGATCTCGAGCACATGATGTTGGAATACGACCGCCTATACCGCGCCTCGGCTAAACCGGTGAGATTGAGGCTGTTTCTGTTCGCTTTGAATCCAAAAATGTCATCGGCTGGGATTGAATCGAAATCCGACCGGCAGTGGTTTGTGGATGCGTTGAATTCTGTCCAGATCCAAACGCTAGAAGGCTCTTCGCCTTCGGCAGTGGTGTCGGCGACGAATCCGGATTTCTTGTTCGGATTTGATAAGCCGAAATTGGCTGAAACGCCGCCGGAGGTAGTTGGCAAAGATGTGACCGCCGGATCAGATTGTGGATCGGAGGATCGACATGTGATCGGTGATCAATTAGTGGAGATTCAAAGGCAAGAATTACAGAGACTGAACATTAGTGGTCTAGAGCAAGCTAACCAAATCTCAAGGGGAAATTACGCCGGAGCTGGCCAGTTAATGGCGCCGCCGCCAGGGGCAATTCCTATGCCGATGCAAATGCAGATTCCAGCAGCTGCGTATTTACCAGAACGGCGGATGACAGCTGGCAATTATCCAACGGAGCAGCAGCAGCCAGTTTACATCATACCTGCTACTGCTCCTCATCCTGGGGTGTATTCAACTCCGACACTGCGACCACCAACCAGTCAGGCTTATTATGAAGTGCCGAGGGTCGTACAGGAACAGCCCATGTACAATTTTGTACCGGCATCAGCACCAGCACCTGGTGATGGTTCTAAAATTGGTGGCTATAGTGTACAAGTGGGGTATGATGGTGCAGGAAGACAGGTGTACTACACCACAACAACAGCTGCACCAGCAGGAGGGATGGCGGCGCAATACCAGCAATTGAATCAGGAGGGTAAGGTTGTGGTAAGTCCTAAGCCTCCCCAAACGAGTTCGGTTTGATTTCAGTCATTATTAATTATATCACTATATTTGTTTCTGTTTCTACATTTATTTATGGTTAAATAAGAACAAAACAAAGGTTTATTATATAGGTTTTGTGAATGATTGTTGAATTGTTAATGTTATTCTGTTGGTTTGACATTGTTGTGTAAAAATGTGAATTGTTATGGAGACTGAACAGTGGATGATTATTTGATTTGTTTCTTACAAACCATTCCCATGTCGTTTTCTTGTCAACTCCAATGTTCTGATTTTTTGAGAGAGTATGCATTTGCCGGGTGCATTTTGAAAGGGCAACCTTTGGGATTGCCATTTTTTTTAATTTCCATGACTTGAGTTTTGGTAAAGTGCACATGCTCTAGGCATCTGCTTTGGGAATCTTGCATTTGTTATTTTGGCATGCAGTCTTGCATTACATGTGCTATCTCTCTCAGTTTATTTGAAGTTTGGGAAAAATAATGGTTCTCTCATTGTAGCCTTTTGCCGTATGTATGGACTTTAATTTTCTTGGGAGATTTATTTTTTGGTTCAAATTAAACTTCTTCAAATTTCTCAACCTATACAAAAATTTATGTCATGTCGGTGCCAATTTTAGAGAGGAAACGGCAAAGACTGATGAAAATCCGTTTATACTGTTTAAATAAATGAATAATATCAATGATGTGAAACTTGCGAGTTCACAATTCAAATGTGGGACAATTTAGTAGTTGCTTCAACCTTTACAAGAAGGATCAAAGCAAAACTTATCACGAAAGAGAACAGAGAAAGTCTTACTGTCATGCTGGAGGCAACTGCAGGATTAGTGGTGCAATAGCTTATTTAGATAGTTACCTTTCAGACATTGAAAGCCTAAATATAGGATAACTGGCACAATTTTATACTGGTGCCGTTTCAGGCAGAGCAGCTACCCCCACGATTGCCGTGAGTCAGCCACTGCAACAGTACCCTCCACAAGCCCTTAACAACATTTCCGTGGTTGTAGTACCCAATATTTTGTTTGGTCCTTTCATCTTCAACTATCTTGTTTTGCTGGTGGGTCTAACACTAGGGGTTACTCCTATTCCAGTGGAGCCATTCACTGTCCCCAAGTTGTAGGCAACCGGAGTTGCAGCTCACACACCCTCCACAAGGACCAGAACAACAACTTCATATTTTCAAGCTCATGATTACAAACAAATCCTTCTGCTATTACATCTTCAACAGCCACTCCATTTCTAACTGAAGCACTTGAAGAAAGTATAAAAATCACTAAAATTCCGTGCAGCAGTATCCATTTTTCGTTTATATATTTTTAAAAGCTTTGATTAATTTACTTAAATGACCTACCTTAAGAGAGCCAGACTTCAAGTTCACCCAAGTCACAGGTTTTCCATTCAAGCAAGAATACATACAATAGAAGTTGGTTAGCTATATAGATAAAATATGGCATAAAACTTCTTGCACTTGGTGCTGGATGGACTTGCAAAATGTCTCTAACGAACTTGCGGAGCCATTTACATAGTAACCTGGGTTTCGTACGTGCTCACCTGTAACCCTTGGGTTGCCTTTGGGCAGCTGATATGTGTCTTTATTCTCAGTGAATATTCTTTGAAGTTGAAACAACCAGTTTGAGTTCTTTGAAGACCATTCTGTTCCAGAAAACTCTGCCAGCAGATTTGGTCATGGCAATCACCTGCCTCTTGAGGCACTCATCATGTTGGATGAAACAGGAGAAGTGAAAGGCAATGCAGTGACAGTGAGATTGATGGGTTCCAGAATTTGGTCGTGAGAGCAAATATTTTTCTCATATAAATACAATAATGCATGTGTATGAGTTTTATATAGCCAGGAACCTGCCAGATTCAGCCTATGACAATGCCTAATCCATTCGGAATCAAGAGGCACAACCAAAGATGCTAGCAAATGAAGCCACCAATTCTTTTAAATACCTAGGGGTAAAATAAAAAGAGCAGTGGATTCACACACTGGCTATTGATTAGCTTTTTGTAAAGTGCATTAGAGAGTGTGTTTCTTGTAAGTAACTGAGACAGTCGGGAGTTTTATCTGTTCCGTTTAAGTTAGGAAATGGTGATTTAGCGGTCGAGTTCCAACTATTCAAAAAAAAAAATTATTAAAAAAATAAACAATGATAAGAAGAAAAAAAAGAAAAGTACAATATTCTCTAGATAGGTTTGATATTGTCAAACTCAAACCTAAACCTGAGTATTGGTCCCCTCAATCTCATCCTAATCTGCCTAATTAAGCTAAAAAAGAATGTATAGGCTCTTCTTTTCAAACAAAACTATACTTGTCTTCATTTTGAAGCATAATAATACAAGTGGTGATGTTGAATTTTAAAATGGCATATTTTCTCCTTTCTCTTTTTACTTGTTCTGGGGGTTACAATCCAATTTGTAAACCATGACTTTAGGCATTTCATAAAGTAGCCTATTCGCCATATGAAAAGGGCACCAATAGCCATCAACATTCCCTTCAATTTGATATAAATTATATAAGGGTTTGCTTATTTTATTTCAATTTGTAATGTATTTTTAAATCAAGATCTAAATCATTATCAATTTATCACAAACAAAAGTGGTAGAAGAGTCTCTTTTTTAGTGGCAAGTAGAAAATGGAAAGTGGTCCTGATGATCCACTTACCCACGAGACTGCAATTACTGAGATTTAATTTATCTTATCTCAGTTACATCAATTCTTTGTCCTATTCATTAAAAAAAAAAAAAAAGTAAGAGGAGTGATGGTGTATAAGAAAATGACATCTCCAAACTGTCAAAACACATATATTAGAAATATATTATTATTATTATTATTAATTTTTAAGTTTTGTTTTACCTAGTATCTTTAGATGTATTAATTAGATGTACATTTATCATCATTGTAAAAAAAATATTATTTTTCTCTCTTTCTTCAATTTCTTAATTTTATTTTTACACACATATATATTTATAATATAAAATTTGTTACACTTGTAGTACAATATATCTCACTATCTGTCGCGTATGAACTCGAAAATCTACTATCACTCATAAGGAAAAAATATATTCATATGATACGGTCACAGAGATTTCTATACTTATACCCGTCCTGTTTAATCAATGAGTACGAAAATTATCATCTTATTTGCTCATAATATATTGGGTTCGTTCAGATTATCGTTCAAACGTGAATTTTATTTAGATTTAAATAGATATGTCAATATGCGTACCCGATCCATCCATTCAACGAGTATAAGAAATTATACAATTACATGTCCTCTAATGTACTAAGCCCCCCCCCCCCCCCCCAAACCCCAACCTCAGATATATTTTTGTCATCCCTACACATATTCCTATGTGCTACAAACTCAATAACTCTCTTTCTTTTATATATATAAAAAAAAAAGACTGATATGGTGCGAATTAACTAAAAATTTAAGTACTACAGTGAGAGAGCTTGGATAAGTGTGAGTAAGTATATCATTATTATTTTATTCTAGGCAGCCCCTGTTTTTTTTTTTTTTGGGTTTTTTTATTTGTGAATCCACTCTTGTAGTGGTGGATATCCCACATCTTTTGAGTTTTATTTTATGTTTTATGCAGAAATAATTATCTTCTCATCAGTATACAAAAGATTTGGTGCAGATACATTAGTAGATTCGGTAGTGAAGATTGAATATTTGCGATTTTTATGAGATTTTTCTTAAACTGCTAGATTTATAAATTGTCTTGTTATTAGATTGATTGTATATTGTTGTAAAAGTTTTATGTACAATATGTGTAGTATGTCATTTCACTTATAGCTATAGATTTGTAATCACCGACTTTGCTTTAAGGTTGAGGTAGAGAGACTAGGCCGGTCCCGTAATTCATCTCGTTCTCAAGTAATTTTTAAGTGTGAATATGTATCTTTATTAGTTACAAGAAATACATAGTACATGTATTAGTTTATGTTGTTAGATTTTAATCCTAACTTAGCTTGGGTCTTAGGATTTTCCTAAATTTGTTATTCGAGCTTTTATAATCGTGTAATTACATCTCTGTGATGTTTTTATATATGAATGAATTTCATTTTCAAAAAATAATAGTCTTAAAAAACGATGTTTTAGTATTATTTTCCTTTTAAAAAATACCACCAAAAGTCCAAAACGACGATGTATGTCACTTTCCTATCACCCCCTACGTATATCATTTTCCCTAAACAAATTAATTGGTCAACTAAATTACATCTGTTGTGTCAAATCTCAGCGATGGTAGCTTTGTCTAATCCCCAACCTAACCTAATCCCTCAAAATCAAACCACCCCCGATTCAAATTCCCTCTTTTATTTAACCCAAAAAATAATAAAAATAAAAATAAAAATTCCCATTTACTTTAAATTCAGAAGATTGTCTAAAAGAGGAAAGAAAAATAAAAAAGAGAGAATTTTCTGGCCAAGCGATCAAAGTCACTTTCTACTTTAATCACCTGAACTTGATAATATATTACTAATAATTTAGTTTAAACCCAATAATAATAAAGCTTCTCACTAATAACAATTGATATGATTTCAGACAGTCTTGTCTGTCAAGAATGTGAGTTTTGAAGAAGAAGAAGAAGAAGAAGGAAAAAGTTAGTGAGCTGCAGAGGAGAAAAATTAAAATGGGGGTTCGAAAAGTGGGCAAGTACGAGGTGGGGAGGACGATCGGAGAAGGAACATTCGCAAAAGTGAAGTTCGCTCAGAACACGGAGACTGGTGAAAGCGTTGCTATGAAAGTTCTTGATCGAAGTGCTATCATCAAACACAAGATGGCCGATCAGGTTTCTCCTTTTTAACATAAAGTTTGCATTTTTAGACTTTGTTTTTATCCTAATTAGTGAGTTAAGAGTTAACTATAGCATTAACTAAAGGGTATTGCTAGTTCGGAAACCTGTTATCCAATTTTAAAGATTTGCGGATAAAAATTGTAGATTTAAGTGCACAGCGAAGAATTTTAAGTCCTGAGCTTTGAAACTTGAACGACCTTACTTATCTTCGTTGCTTAAACTTAATTCTCGGTGGCTTAATTGCAAAATTCGTATTGCTAGATCCATAAGACATTGGCATAATCTTGATGTTGATTATGGAAGAGCAAAGATGTGTTAACTTTGATAGGATTGATTCTTTAGGTATTATTCGTATAATCTAGAATTAGTTTGATTAGTTTTCTTTTTTCCTTTATTTGCAGTTTAACTTAAAATGAATTGTCTTTTGTTTTACAGATCAAGAGAGAGATTGCTATTATGAAGCTTGTCAGACATCCTTATGTTGTTCGTCTGCATGAGGTATCAGATTTCTTAGATTTACTTTCTAGAGTATTAGATTATTGAGGCAGGGATTTGTATTCTTATTATTTGGTTGTGTTCCCAGTTCCAATTTGACGCTAAATTGTTTTGTTAGGTTCTTGCTAGTCGCACAAAGATTTATATAATCTTGGAGTTCATTACAGGTGGAGAATTGTTTGATAAAATAGTGAGTAGCCAAGCTTGGAATGTAACACCTTAAAAGTTACTGACATCACCGTCACTTTCCACGATTAATAGATGGCTGATGTTAATTACAATTATCTATGCAGGTTCATCATGGACGTCTTAGTGAGGCTGAAGCTAGGAGATATTTTCAACAGCTTATGGATGGTGTGGATTATTGCCACAGTAAAGGTGTTTACCACAGAGATTTGAAGGTATTCTTACACTGGCATCTTGGAAAGCTGTTGTGTTTTTCTGTTTCACTAAATTCTTACATTTTTTTCCCTATCTATGCAGCCTGAAAATCTATTGCTAGATTCCCAAGGAAATTTAAAGATATCAGATTTTGGTCTAAGTGCATTGCCAGAACAAGTAAGACAATCAGGCCAGTTATTGGAGTTTACAGTTATTGGAGAAATAATAAAAATTGGGTTGTTTATTTGGTGATTTATGTTGTCAGGGAGTTAGCCTACTTCGGACAACATGTGGGACTCCTAACTACGTAGCACCTGAGGTAATTATGGGGATAGTTGTTTCTTAAGTTAATTTATGCAACTTGGTATGAATTGCAGACACTATATTTATGGACTTTTCTGTACCAATCTTTTCACTTTTTCCTCTAGGTACTCAGTCACAAGGGTTATAATGGTGCTGTGGCAGATGTATGGTCTTGCGGGGTCATCCTTTACGTTCTGATAGCTGGATATCTTCCATTTGACGAGCTTGATCTCACCACACTATACAGTAAGGCACGATTTTTTTTCCAATCATTTTATGATTTTTTTTTATAAGAAACTGAAAAGGTTGTATGTATTAATCTGGAAAGTGATGCAAAAGGGGACTAGATAAGTAGCCTTCTATGGTGTTATGGTTATGGTGCGTATCAGTAGCTTTCTCGGTTGCATTCACGAAGTTACTTTCACATTATATGCAGAATTCTTTTAGCTTGTAGTTTGCTTATTCTGGTGTTTTCTTTAGATATAATTTTAATGTCACATCAATGTTAAATAACCGTTAATTTGGATTGAATCATTCTATTTCCGTTTGCAGGTTGAGAAAGCAGACTTTTCATGCCCATCTTGGTTTCCTGTGGGAGCAAAATCTTTGATTCATAGGATTTTAGACCCAAATCCTGAAACAGTAAGTATCATATCTCTGAATAGACTTTGCTTTATGTTTGTCTATATTTGCATACAGGTATGGATTCTAGAAAGGACATGGTTACGGATGGGAGTGGTCTGATAATATGTAGAATCTATTTAAAGGGCTCAAGGGAACCATATTGCTCTCATAATTATGATTACACTGTTTTATTCTACCTGAAAGACATCCTATGTACTGGCAAACTTGTTTTTGTATTTGCATTGCCTTATTTGTTTCCTCACTACTATGTGCAAGTGTGAAAAAGATCATGCATCATGTGTAATTGCTGCATTCCTCGCTACTTGGTTAACATCATATATGATAAGATGCTGTAATACTACATAGAAAATGCTTCGTAGAGTTCAATGGTGTTTTAGTCTAGTTTCTCTCCTTCTGTTTGTTGTTTCCAAATTCATCTCTCTCCCTCTCTCCTTGCAGCGCATCACCATTGAAGAGATCAGGAATGATGAGTGGTTTAAACAAAATTATGTTCCTGTCAAACTTATTGAATATGAAGATGTGAATCTGGATGATGTAAATGCTGTTTTTGATGATCCTGAGGTTGGTAAGGCTTTCAAATGGTAATTTTTTTTAGTATTATTATTAAAAAACCTAAAATCAATTATCAATCTAATTCTTTTTTTATTATTACTGCTAAAAATATATGATTCTAAACATGTATTCAACTATTTTGTAATATTTGAATTCTCGTAATCTAAGCATCGCTCTTGATCTTAATA
This sequence comes from Zanthoxylum bungeanum, assembly GCA_019454045.1. Lineage (NCBI taxonomy): Eukaryota > Viridiplantae > Streptophyta > Magnoliopsida > Sapindales > Rutaceae > Zanthoxylum > Zanthoxylum bungeanum. Next base: position 291,883 of record SKCR01030216.1, read on the forward strand.
CACAAAACGGAACCATTGGGACAATCCCTAAATCTGTCTCAAACTCATTTTGGCTCATTTTCTTCTAGAATAAGAATATCAGAAACTGCCAAGGACGGCCATCTCTTCAACTTGGTTTTCTCAAAGATCTTAAAGTTTACATTGTGGAGATAATTCACTCTCCATATATATAACAGGTTTAACGTTGAGAAAACAGAGTTGGTTCATCGTGATTTCATTCACCTTAATTGAGTATTTATTATTTAATAGTTACTGCCTTTGGTTTCTCATATCTTGACATGCTTGAATTATTTGTTAGATAGAATGCCTTTTAGTCCGTTTGGTAGTCCACTTCCTTATAATGAAGGGAAAACTGATGTCTAATAAGCATATGAAAACAGATCATACCTTAAAGTATCCTATAGAACTTAGAAGTGTCTATTTTAACAGATGGAGGTGGTGCTTGGATCATGTTCTTTTGTTCAAACTCATTATTGTGGTAATTTTCTGTATAATTTATTAACATTCATGGTAATGCGGTTCATATAGGAAGGAGGACAGCCTAATAATGAGCAGTGTGGAACTGAGGACATGGGTCCTTTGAACCTCAATGCCTTCGACTTAATAATATTATCTCAAGGCTTGAACCTTTCGACACTATTTGATCGTGGACAGGTATGAATTTCTTGGTACACTAATTATTTTAATATTTAAATTGTAATTTCTCAGTATTATGACAAAAGTAAGTATACATCATTTTTGAAATGGCTCAATATATGTTGTTCTTCTTCCTCCATTACAATATTTGTATTTTTTATCTTTTCTCGCAGGACTCTGTAAAGCATCAGACACGCTTTGTTTCACAGAAGCCGGCAAAAGTTGTTTTATCAAGTATGGAAGTCGTTGCACAATCAATGGGTTATAAGACGCATATTCGTAATTACAAGGTAGAATGGCTGTCCACTTGGAATTTTCTGTATCTCGCATTTATCATAACGTCAAGTAACATCTACGGAAACTTATTTTGAACTAAGAATGATCCCGAGCTGTATTTCCGAATTCATATTCACCAAGATTTCTTTATCTTGCAGATGAGAGTGGAAGGTCTTTCTGCAAATAAGACTGCTCATTTCTCAGTTATTCTGGAAGTAGGTTTCCAACTCCCAACTCCCAACTCTGGACAAAGATTTCAATTTCCCATATATTTTTGTCTACTCACTTCGTTTCTTTTTTAATTTGTTTGGATTTTGGAGTGAAGGTTTTTGAAGTAGCTCCTACATTTTTTATGGTCGACATTCAGAAAGCAGCTGGAGATGCTGCTGAATACCTCAAGGTCAGTTATCTATATTTCTTATTATTGCATTGAGCCAGAAACTTATGCATTCGGTAGCCAGATAATAGGAAAATGTTGTCTTTGCAGTTTTATAGGAACTTTTGTAGCAATCTTGAGGATATCATCTGGAAGCCGCCTAATGAATCAACTAAATCAGACACCAAGTCAAGGAGTAAAAGGCATTGATCCATTGCCACGGCGTCACCCTAAATTTGATTATTGTTGTGCGATTAGTGTTTGTAACAACTGACAATTTCTTATGAGATTAGATGAATTTACTAGTGACGAATAAACCTTCCTGTAGAAGGTTAGCCAACCCAAGAAAACTCCTAAGGTGTAGGTCACTCCCGAATGGCTTTCACCTTAGAGTCATCTACTCTAAGCCATCAACATTGACTACATATTCCAAAAACACCAAGTTATCTTGCAAGAAGTTGCACTTCTTCAAATTAATAGCATACTTACCATACCATTCTCACATTCTCCAAATGAGACTCTATATCACATAATAGATTAAAATACACCTATCAAGAATGATAAGCCTTCAAACACTTATCAATAATGTTCAGGAATTGCAAAGAGAAAATAATGGAAGAGAATGATTTAGTATTGACCCGACCTGGTAAATCAGCAAGGCAGATCGTTGATCGTTTCAGTTTGCCGACCCGATGAGGTAGGCTAGGGTAATAGCATAATGTTCACACCCAAATGACATAAGCGCTACATGGGAACTGATGTCCACAAAAAGGGTTGGTGTGACATGAGTAGACCACCGGCTTATCCTCTGGCACACGCAATTGCGTGGGAATGGTTGGAGCACAGGCTGATACATGGGCTTGACGTGCAGCAATTACCAAAAGAAGAGCGATTTAATGAAATTTGGGTGGCAGAGAGGGGTGGTGTCAGATTTCAGAGCTACTATTTGTAGAGTGATTGGGGAAGAAAGCATGCGCGATGATAACATGGTAACGTGGCTGACGTCATGAGTGGGTAAAATAATGGAATTTGGCCCATTATATAAAGATGTGGAAAACTCATTGTAAGGGGTCGACCAATCATTTTCCAGAAAAACTTAGTCGTTTCATTACTTGTAAAAAGAAAGAGAATAAGAGGTTGGTACGACTCGAGGTGATAATAAAAGTCTTTCTTCCTTTTGTACTCGTGGATATAGGTCGGATCCATTCCGTCGAATCACGTTAAACCCCATGTGAAGGTTGGCCTTCATGCAATTAAAAATGGCAGAGAATGTTGGCCTTCATGTAATTAAAAAAGTAGCAATACCTAAAAAAAAAAATTCAAAATTTTTTTATTAAGAACAATGCCAGCTGTCAATATCTTTCAATCCAAGGGCTGTAGACAATGTACCCTATCATCCTCCCCCCCATTTTAAAGTAATTTAACCGTTTACAGCTGTTATAAGGACAACCTGATTTTTAAAATTTTGTAAAATATTTTTTTCTACCCACTATATAAATAAGGAGTCAGTGAGCTCTTATTTCAATATAATGATATAAAAAGAATCGGTGAAGTCTTATTACAAATATAGTGATGGCGTCATATAATGTGTGTATTTTTTGAATACTTGCAGGGATAAGTTTCTTAATCGTTTTTTGTTATACTAATGTTGTCTATCCTGGGTTGTTATTAGTGTTTTTATTTGGTTTAAGATTACCCTTGGGGTGCGGGTCTCTTGTTTTTGTTCTTATTCATGCTGTTATATTTGTCGATAATATTATTTTTCAATATGTAAGCTCACTGTTATTTTGTGGTATTCAAGTAGCAATGTCTCTGTTAGTGGTGCTACAACAGTTTTATTAGTCACTTGGGTTCTCTATCTACTCGCTTGCAATCTGTTTTTATGTTAGAGGGTGTGATATTAACGACATAGAAATTAGAGAATATAACAGAGAGTAAGAAATTGCTAGAAATGTCATCATGATAAAATTAATGCTATGATAATGGTCATTATGTTTAATTTTTTAGGAAGTTATTTAGTAAACTTAATTGGTATACTAAGAAACAGAATTGATATTACCAACAAATATAAGTTAAATGTGACTGGAATATATATATATATATAATATATATATGGTTGTTAAATTTTTTTTTTTTAAAACGTAAAATCCATCGGGAGTCCGTAAAATCGAATTGTAAGATTTTACCAACTACCAATAATCACACTTAAAATATGTAATAAGATCAAATATAAAATTTCAAGACTTAATAAACAAGTTTACAAGTATCAAATAAGTTAAGAAACTAATAAATGTCTCAAGCTCCCAGCATCAAACAACAAACATTTTGTTAATTTGATTAATTTTTAATATTTAATCAAAAAAAATAAAACAAAAGATAAAAATTAAATATTTTAAATAAATAATACACTTGCTTAGTAATTTACGATCAATATCAAAAAATGAAAAAAAAAAAAATATTAATAAAAATAAACAGAAAATGATTGTTTTATCTCTGAAATGAAAAATAACTGTCAACATAAATGTTGTCAAATATGCAAATGTTAATGATTGGTTATGTCTTCATCAATGTCCTCTGTGCGCCTGATATGAATTTTCCAACCGTGATATGTCGTCCTCTAGCGCAAGGACACGTGCAATACCTTTAAAGTCTTTTTTTTTTTGTGTGAATCAAATTATCAATTGGAGGCATTGTTTATCACTTTAGGCTAGGACAACTTTGCGTGGGCTCAATGTTATACCAAATGTTTAGTTTGATTTATGTTGATTATTACAAAAATGGTCTAAATGTGCACCCAAAATCATCTGGAGGTTCTTGGAGGGCAGTGAAGGGAAAAATGGCAGAGAAGGTTGGCCTTCATGCAATTAAAAAGGCAGCAATACCGAAAATAAAAATTCAAAAAAAATTTGTGATGGACAATGCCAACTGTCAATATCTTTCAATCCAAGGGCCGTAGATAATGTACTCTATCATCCTTTCCCTTTTTTTTTTTTTAAAATAATTTAACCGTTTACAGCTGTTATAAGGACAACCTGATTTTCAAAATTTTGTAAAATATATTTTTCACCCACTATATAAATAAGAAGTCAGTGAGCTCTTATTTCAATATAGTGATATAAAGAGAATCAGTGAAGTCTTGTTACAAATATAGTGATGGCGTCGTATAATGTGTGTATTTTTCGAATACTTGCGAGGATAAGTTTCTTAATCGTTTTTTGTAATACTAATGTTGTCTATCCTGGGTCGTTATTAGTGCTTTTATTTGGTTTCATATTACCCTTGGGGTGTGGGTCTCTTGTTTTTGTTCTTATCCATGCTGCTATATTTGTCGATAATATTATTTTTCAATATGTAAGCTCACTGTTATTTTGTGGTATAAAAGTAGCAGTGTCTCTGTTAGTTGTGCTACAACGGTTGTATTGGTCACTTGGGTTTTTTATCTACTCGCTTGCAATATGTTTTTATGTTAGAGGGTGTGGTATTAACGGCATAAAAATTAGAGAATACAACAGGGAGCAAGAAATTGCTAGAAATGTCATCAAGGATAAAATCAATGCTATGATAATGGTAATTATGTTTACATTTTTAGGAAGTTATTTAGTAAACTTAATTGGTATACGAAGAAACAGAATTGATACTACCAACAAATATAAGTTAAATGTGATATATATATATATATATAAAAGGTTGTTAATTTTTTTTTTTTAAAACAAAATCCCTCGGGAGTCCGTAAAATCGAATCGTAAGATTTTACCAACTACCAATAATCACACTTAAAATATGTAATATGATCAAATATAAAATTTCAAGGCTTAATAAACAAGTTTAAAAGTATCAAATATGTTAAGAAACTAATAAATGTCTCAAGCTCCCAGCATCAAATAATAAACATTTTGTTAATTTGATTAATTTTTAATATTTAATCAACAAAAATAAAACAAAAGATAAAAATTAAATATTTTAAGTAAATAAATACAATTGGTTACTAATTTAAGAACAATATCAAAAAACGAAAAAACAAAAAATATTAATAAAAATTAACGGAAAATGATGGCTTCTCATTTATCTTTGAAACGAAAAATGACCGTCAACTTAAATGTTGTCAAATATGCAAATGTTGATGATTGGTTGTCTTCGTCAATGTCCTATGTGCGCCTGATATGAATTTTCCAACCGTGATCTGTCGTCCTCTAGCGCAAGGACACATGCAATACCTTTTGTTGATGGTATTTCCGGGTACTATGTTATTTAAGCAGCACAACAGAGGTAAAAGGGTAATTCCTTTCTTGATCAAAATCATTAATGCCGACCCGATCACATGAGTATTATATTGTAACCGACCACTTAAAGCTCGGATGACCGGGCATTATCAGATTGGTGGAAGCATTCCCGATTCAAAGGACCATTATGACCGACCTCATAAAGACCGAGCATATGGCGAGACGTGCTCAAGAAGTTAAGGCATCCTATTTTTACGGGATGGAATGTTGAGTTATCCTACTTTCATGGGGTAAACTGATAAGTCAGTGTCCTAGTAGGATAAAGGGAGTGAATGTAGTTTTAAATTAGGAAACCTTATGGGAGAATGAAATTGTTTCAACTAGGAAATTCTTATAGGAGAATGAATCTGATTTCTTCACTATTATTTATAAGGGGGGTGGAGAAGAGATCAAAGATCAGAATCAATATCAAGATCATCACAATCAGACTTGTAAACACACGAGATATCAGAGAAGCATATCTCAGTAATAAAAATATCATTCGTTTTGTGCCCGTGGACGTAGGTTGGATCTGATCCGCCGAACCACGTTAAATCTCTTTGTCGATTGGCGTATTTATTTGTCTTTTGCAAAATTTGCTTTTGGTTCCCCCGTAACCGAACAAATTCACTATTGATGGAGGATTATGTCGGGAGTAATATTCTCATATTGCCCTGAGACCAAAATCAGCCGTCAACACCTTTAAAGTCTTTTTTTTTTTTTTTTTTTGTAAATCAAATTATCAATTGAAGGTATTGTTTATCACTTTGGGCTTGGATAACTTTGTGTGGGCTCAATGTTATACCAAATGTTTGGTTTGATTTATGTTGATTATTATAACATTGGTCTAAATGTGCACCCAATATCATCTAGAGGTTCTTAGAGGGCAGTGAAGGAAAAAATGGCAGAGAAGGTTGGCCTTCATGCAATTAAAAAGGCAGCAATACCAAAAAAAAAATTCAAAATTTTTTTGTGAAAGATCCAGCTATCAATATCTTTCAATCTAAGGGCTGTAGACAATGTACTCTATCATCCTTTCCCCTTTTTTTTAAAGAAATTTAACTGTTTACAGCTGTTATAAGGACAGTCTGATTTTCAAAATTTTGTAAAATATTTTTTTCACCCACTATATAATTAAGGAGTCAGTGAGCTCTTATTTCAATATAGTGATATAAAAAGAATCAGTGAAGTCTTATTACAAATATAGTGATGGCGTCGTATAATGTGTGTATTTTTCGAATACTTGCAGTTATAAGTTTCTTAATCGTTTTTTGTTATACTAATGTTGTCTATCCTAGGTCGTTATTAGTGCTTTTATTTGGTTTCATATTACCCTTGGGGTGTGGGTCTCTTGTTTTTGTTGTTATTCATGCTGCTATATTTGTCGATAATATTGTTTTTCAATATGTAAGCTCACTGTTATTTTATGGTATTCAAATAACACTGTCTTTGTTAGTGGTGCTACAACGGTTTTATTGGTCACTTGGGTTTTCTATCTACTCGCTTGCGCAATGCTCTGTTTTTATGTTAGAGGGTATGGAATTAACGACATAGAAATTAGAGAATACAACTGGGAGCAAGAAATTGCTAGAAATGTCATCATTGATAAAATCAATGCTTTGATAATGGTCATTATGTTTAATTTTTTAGGAAGTTATTTAGTAAACTTATATATATATATATGAGGTTGTTAGAATCTTTTTTTTTAAAACGTAAAATCCCTCGGTAGTCCGTAAAATCGAATAGTAAGATTTTACCAACTACCAATAATCACACTTAAAATATGTAATATGATCTAATATAAAATTTCAAAACTTAATAAATAAGTTTACAAATATCAAATAAGTTAAGAAACTAATAAATGTCTCAAGCTCCCAGCATCAAACAACAAACATTTTGTTAATTTGATTAATTTTTAATATTTAATCAACAAAAATAAAACAAAAGATAAAAATTAATTATTTTAATTAAATAAATACAATTGCTTAGTAATTTAAGAATACTATCAAAAAACGAAAAAACAAAAAATATTAATAAAAATTAACGGAAAATGATAGCTTGTCATTTTTCTCTGAAACGAAAAGTAACCGTCAACATAAATGTTTTCAAATTTGCAAATGTTGATGATTGGTTATGTCTTCATCAATGTCATGTGTGCGCCTGATATGAATTTTCCAACCGTGATCTGTCGTCCTCTAACGCAAGGACCTGCAATACCTTTAATGTCTCTTTTTGTGTAAATCAAATTATCAATTGGAGGTATTTTTTATCACTTTGGGCTTGGACAACTTTGCGTGGGCTCAATGTTATACAAAATGTTTGGTTTGATTTATGTTGATTATTACAAGAATGGTCTAAATGTGCACCCAAAATCATCTGGAGGTTCTTGGAGGGCAGTGAAGGGAAAAATGACAGAGAAGATTGGCCTTCATGCAATTAAAAAAGCAACAATACCCAAAAAAAAAATTCAAAAATTTTGTGTGAAGGACAATGACAGCTGTCAATATCTTTCAATCCAAGAGCTGTAGACAATGTACTCTATCATCCTTTCCCCATTTTTTAAAGCAATTTAACCGTTTACAGCTGTTATAAGGATAGCCTGATTTTCAAAATTTTGTAATTTTTTTTTTCACCCACTATATAAATAAGGAGTCTGTGAGCTCTTATTTCAATATATTGATATAAAAAGAATCAGTGAAGTCTTATTATAAATATAGTGATGGCGTCGTATAATGTGTGTATTTTTCGAATACTTGCAGGGATATGTTTCTTAATCGTTTTTTGTTATACTAATGTTGTCTATCCTGAGTCGTTATTAGTGTTTTTATTTGGTTTCATAATACCCTTGGGGTGCGGGTCTCTTGTTTTTGTTCTTATTCATGCTGCTATATTTGTCGATAATATTGTTTTTCAATATGTAAGCTCACTGTTATTTTGTGGTATTCAAGTAGCAGTGTCTCTGTTAGTGGTGCTACAACGGTTTTATTGGTCACTTGCGTTTTCTATCTACTCGCTTGCAATATGTTTTTGTGTTAGAGGGTGTGGTATTAATGACATAGAAATTAAAGAATACAACTGGGAGCAAGAAATTGCTAGAAATGTCATCGTGGATAAAATCAATGCTATGATAATGGTAATTATGTTTAATTTTTTAGGAAGTTATTTAGTAAACTTAATTGGTATACTAAGAAACAGAATTGATACTACCAACAAATATAAGTTAAATGTGGAAAATTTTCACGTGTTGCTACTTCCATTTGTCTTGGGACACATTCCACTTTGTTGGGGAGTGACGTGAGTGAATGAATGGTTTTATTTTATTTATTTATATTTATATTTATTTTCTTTTTTAATGTATTTTATATTGATCATATATATTTATATTTTTGCATGATATGAGGTTGCGAAATTTTTTTGCGTCTTGTAGAGATTGTTTTACTCATGTCTGGAATGCTTGTTTAATCGGTGTCCTTGATGCCTGCAAGGCTTGTTTTATTTGTGTCCGTGATGCTTGTAAGGCTGGTTTTATCAGTGTTCGTAATGCTTTCATTGCCGAGCAGATGGATGCAGTAGGCAACGTAGAAATGGTTCAAATATGATTAACTATTTATGTTGTTTTTTTTTCTCTGTTGAAATAGTATTTATATTATATTAGTTTATGATGCTTATAGATATTTTTCAGTCATTTTAGCAATATATTCTAGACGTACAATTTTATGCTCTAGAGCTCTTCTCTGTTATGTTCAAATCATCTGTTTTATTACGATGCATTTATCTTATATTGATCACGTCTCAAAGCTACAAGCATGCATGCTCATGTCACACTTGACAACCTATGCATAATATAATTTGGTATAGGACATTAGTTTTTTTTTTTTTTTTTTTTTATATAATTCGATGAAATGTTAATTATATGTATAAATATTTTATAAATATTGTGGCAACTTCGTTGGAGATATTTTTATTCATGTCAGTGAAGTCTTATTTCAATATCGTAATGTCGTCGTATACTAATTATATTTTTAAAATACTTGCATTTATAAGTTGGTTGATCGTTTTTGCTTATGGTACTGTTGTTTATTATGAGTTACTAGTGATTATATATGGTTTAATAGTATCATTGACGTCTGAATTTCTTATTTGTGTTCTTATTTATGCTGATATCTTTAAGGATAATGTGGTTTTTTAATATGTAACCACACTGTTATACTAAGAAACAGAATTTATACTACCAACAAATATAAGTTAAATGTGAAAAATTGTCACTTGTTGCTACTTCCATTTGTCTTGGGACACATTCCACTTTGTTGGGGAGTGACGTGAGTGAATGAATGGTTTTATTTTATTTATTTATATTTATATTTATTTTCATTTTTAATGTATTTTATGTTGATCATATATATTTATATTTTTGCATGATATGAGGTTGCAGAATTTTTTTGTGTCTTGTAGAGATTGTTTTACTCATGTCCGGAATGCTTGCAAGGCTTGTTTAATCGGTGTCCCTGATGCCTGCAGGGCTTGTTTTATCTGTGTCTGTGATGCTTGTAAGGCTGGTTTTAACAGTGTTCGTAATGCTTTCGCTGCCGAGCAGATGGATGCAACAGGCAACGTAGAAATGGTTCCAATATGATTAACAATTTATGTTTTTTTTCTTTCTCCGTTGAAATAGTATTTATATTATATTAGTTTATGATGCTTATAGATATTTGGCAGTCATTTTAGTAATATATTCTAGACGTACAATTTTATGTTCTATAGCTCTTCTCTATTATGGCGAGACGTGCTCAGGAAGTTAAGGTATCCTATTTTTACGGGATGGAATGTTGAGTTATCCTACTTTCATGGGGTAAACTGATAAGTCAGTGTCCTAAAATGATAAAGGGAGTGAATGTAGTTTTAAAGTAAGAAACCTTATGGGAGAATGAAATTGTTTCAACTAGGAAATTCTTGTAGGATAATGAATCTGATTTCTTCACTATTATATATAAGGGGGGGTGGAGAAGAGATCAAAGATCAGAATCAATATCAAGATCATCACAATCAGACTTGTAAACACATGAGATATCAGAGAAGCATATCTCAGTAATAAAAATATCATTCGTTTTGTGCCCGTGGACATAGGTTGGATCTGATCCGCCGAACCACGTTAAATCTCTTTGTCGATTGGCGTATTTATTTGTCTTTTGCTAAATTTGCTTTTGGTTCCCCTGTAACCGAACAAATTCACTATTGAGGGAGGATTATCCCGGGAGTAATATTGCCATATTGCCCTGATACCAAAATTCGTCGTCAACGGTTGGCGCCGTCTGTGGGGAACTCAACAAGAAGCAGCTCGCGTAGTAAGACGATGGCAGAAGATGGAAATCACTGGTTGTCAGGGAGTTCAACAGCAGAATGGATGGAGAAAATAGAGGAAAATATGAGGAAAATAAGGGAGGAAAATCAGAACATGTTGAAGTCCATGATGAACAAGTTGGAGAGGATGGAATAGACGAATAATGAGAGGCTTGAAGCCGGAGCCAGTCGGAGGAGAGGCGAAAAAGCGGAAGGAAAAAGAGTCGCAGATGTGAGTGATGACAATGAACCGATGAGGAAGGGTCCCTACGGGATGAGGTCCGTAGTAGTAGAAAAAGATTTACAAAAGGAGGATACGTGGGAAGAAGAAGAGGGGAGACTGTCACCAGACTCTTCCTATGAGGGCCCCCACGACACCAGAAGGAGAGATAGGAATGATAGTGAAACCGGACGGGAAATCTCAAGTCATGAGGAACGCCGCACCCGGGGTGACAGACGCGAAGAAGGCCGCAGGAGGCGGCATGGTAACACAGATGGCAATATAAAATCTTGGTTAAGAAAAGAAATGGCCAAGTGGGGAGTAAACCCCAAAACTGATACAGCAGATACTCGGGACGTCGAGGTTGAATCTCTCTTCACAGAAGAAATAAGGTCGGCAAAATTCCCAAGACGTTTCAACATGCTATCCATGACGCCCTACAAATGCCATTCAGATCCAAAGTCTCATATTGAATGTTTCGTCCTATTGATGGAGGTCCAATGGGTAGTATGGGATGCCATTTGCAAAGTATTCCCCCTAACCTTGGGCGGGTATGCCATTCTGTGGTTCAGAAGTCTTGCCCCGAGAAGCATCAGTAGCTTCGCTCAACTCAGAAGGTCATTTGTTCGACACTTCAAAGGGGCCTGCATCCAAAAGAAAATGGTGGGAGAATTGAGACTGATGAAGCAGGGGGATGATGAGCCCCTGAGGAATTTTATTGAAATGTACCATAATTTGGTGCTCGAGGTCGGAGCGTACGAGTCATCGGAAGCGCTAGAAAGTCTCAATGGAGGTCTGAAGGTCGGGAAATTGTGGACTCACTTAAGGATTCAAGACGTATCGGATTATGCCACTGCCATGAAGTTGGCCAGGAAGTTTATCTTAATAGAGGAGGAGAAAAAGATTGCCCGGGGAGTAGACACCCAAAAGGCTAAGATACTCAGGTCAGACAATCAGTGAGATTCGATCAGAAATTTGAGGAGACCAGTCCCAAAGCAGAAGAAACTCAGACCGACACCTATGAGTAGTCATGTTCAAGAGATAAAGTCATATGTCCAAGTCAACCGTGTCGGGGGAGGACAATATACACCCCCATGAACAAACCTATGGCCCAGATAGTTCGGGAAATCCAGGATAAAAGTCTGTTGGCCGAGCCTAATTTGAGGAGGTTCCCGATTGAGGAGGGAAATAGTAGACTTATTGTATCTACCATAACGTAAGGGGACATGCCACGAATGGGTGCAGAGACCTGCAGGAGCAGATGAAAGACTTGGTGAAAAAAAGCTATCTCGTGTGTACATAGACCATTCGGTTTTTGAGTTCGACCAAAGTTGATATCGGAAGTCATCCGGTCGGATGCGTGGAATGCTGAGATGCAGAGAGGATGTATTAAGAAGAGCCTTGCTTGTAGTGACCCTTGTAGAGTTGCAAGAAAGACAACAGATCCCAAAAATGTGAGTAAGACCTCTTCTGTCTTAGGCTGACATTTGATTATGCTTGTTTGTTATGGCCAACACAATGGTTTTGATATTTGTTTTACGGCTCGGGTCTGCTCTTGTACCGCCGAGACCGATGTTTCTTTCCGGCTCGGGTATGCTCTTGTACCGCCGAGACCGATGTGTCTTTCCGGCTCGGGTCTGCTCTTGTACCGCCGAGACCGATGTTTCTTTCCGGCTCGGGTCTGCTCTTGTACCGCCGAGACGGATGTGTCTTTCCGGCTCGGGTCTGCTCTTGTACCGCCGAGCCCGATATCTCTTTCCGGCTCGGGTCTGCTCTTGTATCGCCGAGACCGATGTCTCTTTCCGGCTCGGGTCTGCTCTTGTACCGCCGAGAGCGATGTCTCTTTCCGGCTCGGGTCTGCTCTTGTACCACCGAGACCGATGTTTCCTTCCGGCTCGGGTATGCTCTTGTACCGCCGAGACCGATATTTCTTTCCGGCTTGGGTATGCTCTTGTACCGCCGAGACCGATGTTTCTTTCCGGCTTGGGTATGCTCTTGTACCGCCGAGACCGATGTTTCATTTCGGCTCGGGGCTGGATTCGTTCCGCCGAGGCCACTTGGTTAATCAACTCGGGTCTGAATTCGTTCCGCCGAGGCCACTTGGTTAATCAGCTTGGGGCTGGATTCGTTCCGCCGAGGCCACTTGATTAACCGGCTCGGGGCTGGATCTGTTCCGCCGAGGCCACTTGGTTAATCGGCTCGGGGCTGGATTAGTTCCGCCGAGGCCGCTCTATTAATCAGCTCGGGGTCGGGTTACGTCCCACCGAGTCTATCTTTTTGGATTGGGGACGTAACATTCCCCCAGGGCTAAGAATTTCTCTCAGCTCGGGGTCGGGTCACGTCCCACCGAGTCAATTTTTTGGATTGGGGACGTAACATTCCCCCAGGGGCAAGTATTTCTCTCATCTCGGGATCGGTTCACGTCGAACCGAGTCAGTCTTTTAAACTAGGGACGTAACATTCCCCTGGGGCCAAGTATTTCTCTCAGCTCGGGGTCGGGTTACGTCCCACCTAGTCTGTCTTTTGGACTGGGGACGTAACATTCCCTCTTTGCCAAATGTTTCTTTCAGCTCGGTGTCAGGTTACGTCCCACCGAGTCTGTCTGTTCGGACTGGGGACGTAACATTCCCCCAGGTCCAAGTACCTCTCTTCGCTCGGGGTCGGGTTACATCCCACCGAGTCAGCCCTTCGGACTAGGGACGTAACATTCCCTCAGGTCCATGTATCTTTTCTCTCTCGGGGTCGGGTTACGTCCCACCGAGTCTGTCTCTTTGGACTGGGGACGTAACATTCCCCCAGGTCCAAGCGTCTCTCACAGCTCAAGACAGGATCACATGCCACCGAGCACATCATCGTTAGCTCAGAGGCAAAATTTTCTCCTCACAATCGAGATTGGATCAGTCAGGGGTTAGGACCTCCAAATCTCTAGTACAAATATTATATAAGAGGAGTCATTTTTAGTTTGGACGACAATGGGAACTTCATCTCCTGATGGGACGACCCAAGTGAGAATTTGCTTTAAGGTGGAGAATCGTTCTGAATGAGATCAGCATCTTTAATAACCGAGGATATGAAGATAGAAACAGAAGACTTGGTTGATGACGAAGACAAATTCTCTGTGATTTCTGGAGCGACCACCATCAAGGCGATCAGCATACCATCTTTATATAGTTCCCGGCACCAAGTTGTATACTCGTTGGAACCGAGAACTAGGGGACAGATGTAAATGGTATTTCCGGGTACTATGTTATTTAAGCAGCACGACATGGGTAAAAGGGTAATTCCCTTCTTGATCGAAATCATTAATGCCGACCCGATCACATGAGTATTATAAACAATAAGAGACTGAGCACTTTTATCGGTAACCGACCACTTAAAGCTCAGATGACTGGGCATTATCAGATTGGTAGAAGCATTCCCGATTCAAAGGACCATTATGACCGACCTCATAAAGACCGATCATATGGCGAGACGTGCTCAGGAAGTTAAGGCATCCTATTTTTACGGGATGGAATGTTGAGTTATCCTATTTTCATGGGGTAAACTGATAAGTCAGTGTCCTAGTAGGATAAAAGGTGTGAATGTAGTTTTAAATTAGGAAACCTTATGGGAGAGAAATTGTTTCAACTAGGAAATTCTTGTAGGAGAATGAATCTTATTTCTTCACTATTATATATAAGGGGGGTGAAGAAGAGATCAAAGATCAGAATCAATATCAAGATCATCACAATCAGACTTGTAAACACACGAGATATCAGAGAAGCATATCTCAGTAATAAAAATATCATTCGTTTTGTGCCCGTGGACGTAGGTTGGATCTGATCCGCCGAACCACGTTAAATCTCTTTGTCGATTGGCGTATTTATTTGTCTTTTGCTAAATTTGCTTTTGTTTCCCCCTGTAACCGAACAAATTCACTATTAATGGAGTATTATCTCGGGAGTAATATTCTCATATTGCCCTGAGACCAAAATCAGCCGTCAACACCTTTAAAGTCTTTTTTTTTTTTTTTGTAAATCAAATTATCAATTGAATGTATTGTTTATCACTTTGGGCTTGGATAACTTTGTGTGGGCTCAATGTTATACCAAATGTTTGGTTAGATTTATGTTGATTATTATAACAATGGTCTAAATGTGCATCCAAAATCATCTAGAGGTTCTTAGAGGGCAGTGAAGGAAAAAATGGCAGAGAAGGTTGGCTTTCATGCAATTAAAAAGGCAGCAATACCCAAAAAAAAAATTCAATTTTTTTGTGAAAGATCCAGCTATCAATATCTTTCAATCTAAGGGCTGTAGAAAATGTATTCTAACATCCTTTCCCCATTTTCTTAAAGAAATTTAACCGTTTACAGCTGTTATAAGGACAGTCTGATTTTCAAAATTTTGTAAAATATTTTTTTCACTCACTATATAAATAATGAGTCAGTGAGCTCTTATTTCAATATAGTGATATAAAAAGAATCAGTGAAGTCTTATTACAAATATAGTGATGGCGTCGTATAATGTGTGTATTTTTCGAATAATTGCATTTATAAATTTCTTAATCGTTTTTTGTTATACTAATGTTGTCTATCCTGGGTCGTTATTAGTGCTTTTATTTGGTTTCATATTACCCTTGGGGTGTGGGTCTCTTGTTTTTGATGTTATTCATGCTGCTATATTTGTCGATAATATTGTTTTTCAATATGTAAGCTCACTGTTATTTTGTGGTATTCAAGTAGCACTGTCTTTGTTAGTGGTGCTACAACGGTTTTATTGGTCACTTGGGTTTTCTATCTACTCGCTTGCAATCTGTCTTTATGTTAGAGGGTATGGAATTAACGACATAGAAATTAGAGAATACAACTGGGAGCAAGAAATTGCTAGAAATGTCATCATTGATAAAATCAATGCTTTGATAATGGTCATTATGTTTAATTTTTTAGGAAGTTATTTAGTAAACTTAATTGGTATACTAAGAAACAGAATTGATACTACCAACAAATATAAGTTAAATGTAACTGAAATATATATATATATATATATATATATATATATATATATATATATATATAAAAGAGGTTGTTAGAATCTTTTTTTTTTTAAAAACGTAAAATCCCTCGGTAGTCCGTAAAATCGAATCGTAAGATTTTACCAACTACCAATAATCACACTAAAATATGTAATAGGATCTAATATAAAATTTCAAGACTTAATAAATAAGTTTACAAATATCAAATAAGTTAAGAAACTAATAAATGTCTCAAGCTCCCTGCATCAAACAACAAACATTTTGTTAATTTGATTAATTTTTAATATTTAATCAACAAAAATAAAACAAAAGATAAAAATTAATTATTTTAAGTAAATAAATACAATTGCTTAGTAATTTAAGAATAATATCAAAAAACGAAAAAACAAAAAATATTAATAAAAATTAACGGAAAATGATGGCTTGTCATTTTTCTCTGAAACGAAAAGTAACCGTCAACATAAATGTTTTCAAATTTGCAAATATTGATGATTGGTTTTGTCTTCATCAATGTCTTGTGTGCGCCTGATATGAATTTTCCAACCGTGATCTGTCGTCCTTTAACGCAAGGACACGTGCAATACCTTTAATGTCTCTTTTTGTGTAAATCAAATTATCAATTGGAGGTATTTTTTATCACTTTGGGCTTGGACAACTTTGCGTGGGCTCAATGTTATACAAAATGTTTGGTTTGATTTATGTTGATTATTACAAGAATGGTCTAAATGTGCACCCAAAATCATCTGGAGGTTATTGGAGGGCAGTGAAGGGAAAAATGACCGAGAAGGTTGGCCTTCATGCAATTAAAAAAGCAGCAATACCAAAAAAAAAATTCAAAATTTTTTTGTGAAGGACAATGACAGATGTCAATATCTTTCAATCCAAGAGCTGTAGACAATGTACTCTATCATCCTTTCCCCATTTTTTAAAGCAATTTAACCGTTTACAGCTGTTATAAGGATAGCCTAATTTTCAAAATTTTATAATTTTTTTTCACCCACTATATAAATAAGGTGTCTATGAGCTCTTATTTATATAAAAAGAATCCGTGAAGTCTTATTACAAATATAGTGATGGCGTCGTATAATGTGTGTATTTTTTGAATACTTGCAGGGATATGTTTCTTAATCGTTTTTTGTTTTACTAATGTTGTCTATTCTGAGTCGTTATTAGTGTTTTTATTTGGTTTCATATTACCCTTGGGGTGTGGGTCTTTTATTTTTGTTCTTATTCATGCTGCTATATTTGTCGATAATATTGTTTTTCAATATGTAAGCTCACTGTTATTTTGTGGTATTCAAGTAGCAGTGTCTCTGTTAGTGGTGCTACAACGATTTTATTGGTCACTTGGGTTTTCTATCTACTCGCTTGCAATCTGTTTTTGTGTTAGAGGGTGTGGTATTAATGATATAGAAATTAGAGAATACAACTGGGAGCAAGAAATTGCTAGAAATGTCATAGTGGATAAAATCAATGCTATGATAATGGTAATTATGTTTAATTTTTTAGGAAGTTATTTAGTAAACTTAATTGGTATACTAAGAAACAGAATTGATACTACCAACAAATATAAGTTAAATGTGGAAAATTGTCACGTGTTGCTACTTCCATTTGTCTTGGGACACATTCCACTTTGTTGGGGAGTGACGTGAGTGAATGAATGGTTTTATTTTATTTATTTATATTTAAATTTATTTTCTTTTTTAATGTATTTTATGTTGATCATATATATTTATATTTTTGCATGATATGAGATTGCAGAATTTTTTTGCGTCTTGTAGAGATTGTTATACTCATGTCTGGAATGCTTGTTTAATCGGTGTCCTTGATGCCTGCAAGGCTTGTTTTATCTGTGTCTGTGATGCTTGTAAGGCTGGTTTTATCAGTGTTCGTAATGCTTTCACTGCCGAGCAGATGGATGCAGTAGGCAACGTAGAAATGGTTCCAATATTATTAACTATTTATGTTTTTTTTCTTTCTCCGTTGAAATAGTATTTATATACTATATTAGTTTATGATGCTTATAGATATTTTTCAGTCATTTTAGCAATATATTTTAGAGTACAATTTTATGCTCTAGTGCTCTCCTCTGTTATGTTCAAATCATCTGTTTTGTTACGGTGCATTTATCTTATATTGATCACGTCTCAAAGCTACAAGCATGCATGCTCATGTCACACTTGACAACCTATGCATAATATAATTTGGTATAGGACATTAGTTTTTTTTTTTTTTTTAATATAATTCGATGAAATGTTAATTATATGTATAAATATTTTTTAAATATTGTGGCAACTTCGTTGAAGATTTTTTTATTCATGTCAGTGAAGTCTTATTTCAATATAGTAATGACGTCGTATACTAATTATATTTTTAGAATACTTGCATTTATAAGTTGGTTGATCGTTTTTGCTTATGGTACTGTTGTTTATTATGGAATACTGGTGATATATATGGTTTAATAGTACCATTGACGTCTGTATTTCTTAATTATGTTCTTATTTATGCTGATATTTTTATAGATAATGTGGTTTTTCATTATGTAAGCCCACTCTTATTCTTTGGTATTCAGGAAGCAGCGTCTGTGTTAGTAGTGTTACAACGTTTATATTGGACCCTTGAGTTTTCTCTATACTCCATTGCAATCTACTTTTATATAAGAGGATGAAATATTAACGATATACAAATTAAAGAAAATGGAGTATAGAATGCTAGAAAAGTCATCATTGATAGAATAATGGGATGATAATCGTCATTATGTTTTACTTTTTAGGGAGTTATTCAGTAAACTTAATTATTATATTAAGTAACAGAATTGATTATACCAAAAACTATTAGTTAAATATGAGAAATTATCATGTGCTGCTATTTCCAATTATTTTGGGACACCTCGGGAAGTGACGTAGGTGAGTAGATGATTACTCTTTTATTTTTAATTTTAATTTTATTTTCCTTTTTAATATATTTTATGTTTATATATATTTTTATTTTTGCAGGATATGAGGTTGAACATTTTTTTTTGAGTATTGTGGCAACTTAGTTGGAGATTTTTTTACTATTGTCAGTGAAATCTTATTTCAATATAGTAATGACGTCGTATACTAATTATATTTTTAGAATACTTGCATTTATAAGTTAGTTGATCATTTTTGCTTTACTAGTGATTATATATGGTTTAATAGTACCATTGACGTATGGATTTCTTAATTATGTTCTTATTTATGCTGATATCTTTATAGATAATGTGATTTTTCAATATGTAAGCCCACTTTTATTCTATGGTATTCAGGTAGCAGCGTCTATGTTAGTAATGCTACAACGTTTATATTGGACTCTTGTGTTTTCTCTATACTCACTTGCAATCTGCTTCTATATTAGAGGATGCTGTATTAACGATATACAAATTAAAGCATACACTAGAGAGCAAGAAAATGCTAGAAAAGTCATCATGGGTAGAATCAATGGGATGATAATAGTCATTTTGTTTAACTTTTTAGGGAGTTAATCAGTAAACTTAATTACTATATTAAGTAACAAAATTGATTCTACCAAAAAATGTTAGCTAAATGTGAGAAATTGTCATGTGCTGCTATTTCCAATTATTTTGGGACACCTCCCTCTTTGTTGGGAAGTGACGTGAGTGAGTAGATGATTACTCTTTTATTTTTATTTTTAATATATTTTATGTTCATATATATTTATATTTTTGCAGGATATGAGGTTGAACATTTTTTTTTGAGTATTATGGCAACTTAGTTGGACATATTTTTACTCATGTCAGTGAAGTCTTATTTCAATATAGTAATGACGTCGTATACTAATTATATTTTTAGAATACTTGCATTTATAAGTTGGTTGATCGTTTTTGCTTATGGTACTATGTTTATTATGGAATACTGGTGATATATATGGTTTAATAGTACCATTGACGTCTGTATTTCTTAATTATGTTCTTATTTATGCTGATATTTTTATAGATAATGTGGTTTTTCATTATGTAAGCCCACTCTTATTCTTTGGTATTCAGGAAGCAGCGTCTGTGTTAGTAGTGTTACAACGTTTATATTGGACCCTTGAGTTTTCTCTATACTCCATTGCAATCTACTTTTATATAAGAGGATGAAATATTAACGATATACAAATTAAAGAAAATGGAGTATAGAATGCTAGAAAAGTCATCATTGATAGAATAATGGGATGATAATCGTCATTATGTTTTACTTTTTAGGGAGTTATTCAGTAAACTTAATTATTATATTAAGTAACAGAATTGATTATACCAAAAACTATTAGTTAAATATGAGAAATTATCATGTGCTGCTATTTCCAATTATTTTGGGACACCTCGGGAAGTGACGTAGGTGAGTAGATGATTACTCTTTTATTTTTAATTTTAATTTTATTTTCCTTTTTAATATATTTTATGTTTATATATATTTTTATTTTTGCAGGATATGAGGTTGAACATTTTTTTTTGAGTATTGTGGCAACTTAGTTGGAGATTTTTTTACTATTGTCAGTGAAATCTTATTTCAATATAGTAATGACGTCGTATACTAATTATATTTTTAGAATACTTGCATTTATAAGTTAGTTGATCATTTTTGCTTTACTAGTGATTATATATGGTTTAATAGTACCATTGACGTATGGATTTCTTAATTATGTTCTTATTTATGCTGATATCTTTATAGATAATGTGATTTTTCAATATGTAAGCCCACTTTTATTCTATGGTATTCAGGTAGCAGCGTCTGTGTTAGTAATGCTACAACGTTTATATTGGACTCTTGTGTTTTCTCTATACTCACTTGCAATCTGCTTCTATATTAGAGGATGCGGTATTAACGATATACAAATTAAAGCATACACTAGAGAGCAAGAAAATGCTAGAAAAGTCATCATGGGTAGAATCAATGGGATGATAATAGTCATTTTGTTTAACTTTTTAGGGAGTTAATCAGTAAACTTAATTACTATATTAAGTAACAAAATTGATTCTACCAAAAAATGTTAGCTAAATGTGAGAAATTGTCATGTGCTGCTATTTCCAATTATTTTGGGACACCTCCCTCTTTGTTGGGAAGTGATGTGAGTGAGTAGATGATTACTCTTTTATTTTCCTTTTTAATATATTTTATGTTCATATATTTTTATATTTTTGCACGAAATGAAGTTGAACATTTTTTTTGAGTATTGTGGCAATTTAGTTAGAGATTTTTCTTACTCATGTCTGTGAAATTTTATTTCA
Source organism: Zanthoxylum bungeanum (assembly GCA_019454045.1). Classification (NCBI taxonomy): domain Eukaryota; kingdom Viridiplantae; phylum Streptophyta; class Magnoliopsida; order Sapindales; family Rutaceae; genus Zanthoxylum; species Zanthoxylum bungeanum. Next base: position 313,251 of record SKCR01030216.1, read on the forward strand.
ATAGAGTGATGACGTCGTATACTAATTTTATTTTTAGAATACTTTTATAAGTTGATCATTTTTTCTTTTGATACTGTTGTCTATTATGGGTTACTATTGATTTTATATGATTTAATAGTTCCATTGAGGTATGGATTTCTTGTTTATGTTCTTTTTTATGCGGGTATCTTTGTGGATGATGTGGTTTTTCAATATGTAAGCCCACTCTTATTCTATGGTATTCAGGTAGCACATGACAATTTCACATATTTCAATAATATTTTTATTGGACAATTGCATTTTCTTTATTCTCCTTTGCAATCTGATTCTATATTAGAGGATGTGGTATTAACGATATACAAATTAAAGAATAAACGAAGAAGCAAGAAAATGCTAGAAAAGTTGTCATGGATAAAATCAGTGGGACGATAATGATTATTTTTTTTAACTTTTTAGGGAGTTATTCAGTAAACTTAATTATTATATTGAGTAACAGAAATGATCAAACAAAAAAGTATCAGTTAAATATGTGAAATTGTCATGTGCTAATATTTCCATTTGTTTTGGGACACCTCCCTCTTTGTTGGGGAGTGACGTGGGTGAGTAGATGATTGATTCTTTTTTATTTTCTTTTTTAATATATTTTATGTTCATATATTGTTGATGGTGTTTTCAGGACCTATGTTATTTAAGGAGTACGACATGGGTAAAAAAGGTGATTCCCTTCTCGGTCGAAATCATTAATGCCGACCCGACCACTAAAGAGTTAAACAGTAAGTGACCGAGCACTTGATGATAGGTGACCGACCACTTAAGATCGGATGACCGAGCATTATCAAATCAACAGCAGCATTCTCAGTTCAAAGGACTATCATGACCGACCTCATGAAGACCGACCAGATAGCGAGATATGCTCCAGAAGATGACACCTTATTCTTGCGGATAAGATGACAAGTTATCCTACCTTCATGGGGTAAACTGATAAGTCAGTGTCCTAGTAGGATAAAGAGAGTGAATGTAGTTTTGATTAGGAATCCTTATGGGAAAAAAAAATAGTTTTGATTAGGAATCCTTATAGGAAAATGAGATTGTTTCAACAAGGAAACTCTTGTAGGAGAAGGAATATGATTTCTACACTATTATAAATAGGAGTGGAGATGAGAATCATTAAGATCAGACTGGTAAAAAACAAGAAGCAGAGCTGAGAAGCGTGTTTGAGTAATAAAAGTATCATCCTTTTTGTGTCCGTGGACGTAGGTTGGAGAAAAATCCGCCGAACCACGTTAAATCTCCTTGTTTGATTGGCGCATTATCTACCTTCTGCTAAGTTTGCTTTTGGTTTCCCCCATAACCAAACAAATTCACTATTGAATAAGGATTGCCTCGGGAGTGATATTCCCATATTGCCCTGAGACCAAAATCCACCGTCAACAGTTGGCGCCGTCTGTGGGGAACTCAACAAAAAGCGGGTCACGTAGCGAGACGATGGCAGAAGGTGGAAGTCACCGGTCGAGAGGGAGTTCAAGAGCATTCACGGAGAAAATAGAGGAAAATTACGAAATAGTCATTATCGTCGTTGATGAAACATCGATGTCGAGAAGTGAAGCATCTACTAAGAAAAAATCCATATAAGCGGCGGAATAAAAGACAATCAGAAACTCCTCGAAGACGGCCCCGTGATTGACCCGAGTCCCAGTCCTAGTCCCAAAACTACGACGTCGTCTTTGACCTCTAGTTTCGGAACATTGGGAAGGATCGGGGCCGTTGAATTTATGGCTAGTGATCGGACGACGGGGAGGGTATAATAGATTTTAACGTATTGGAAGAGGAGTTTCAGGTGCAGCTAAAACCATCTCGAGATTCGTCGGATTCTGATTCTGATCATAAGGAACGAGACCTCCAATTCCAGGAAATAAAACGCTGTCGTACGCCGTTCAGTCTTCTTTTTCGAATCCATTGACGCCACCATGTCGCAGCTTCAGCTTCCATTACTCAGTTTTTTGGTAATAAAGAAATAAATGGTGATGATTTGGTACAAGACTTGCAATTTGATTCGGGCACTAATGTTGAGCTAAGGACAAGAAAGAGTTCATCACAGAATTTGTCAAAACCTGTTGTTAAGAAAATGGACGGTGAAGAGAAGAAAGCTCAGCGTAAGAAAAGGTCGATAACAACGGAGATTGGTTTTGAGGATGAGGAGCCCATTGAGTCACTGTTTAAGTTAAAGAAACAGAGAAACCCTAAGAATGACAATGGACAGAAGACTGAAGTCAGGGAAAATATGTGAGGGTCAAGAATGAGGATTTGGGGGGTATGGATGATACCTTGGCACATTTTAGGAAGAAATTAAAGGGTCCTAAGAAAGATGCTGGATCTGGAATTTTAAAGGGAAAGGCTTCAGGGTTGAATGATCGTTGGATGATGGCATGGTTTTGGACATGATATTAGCCTCAAAGAATAATGAGAAAGTTGAGGAGACTTGTGAGGACAGATCTGGTGCAACTGTGGAAAAAGGGGTTGCAACTAGATGCAAAGAAAGGGATAAGAGGCCCAAGATTGATTCAAAGATGACAATGATCGGGCATGATATTGTGCGCAATGATAAAGGTCTGTATTCTCGGCTCGATTCGGTGGAAGATCAGAAAGAGGAATCGTTATCAGTCGTTCATCAGAGAACACCATCCAGATCACTCAAGAAAAACGAATTATGGTTTGAAACAGAATGTTAATTATCAAAGCCTGAGTGATGAATATATTCCTAACTTCTGAGGGTGATTCAAAGTCTGTAAAGAGATCTCGGTCTGTTTCTGCTTCAAAAATGACTAGCAGAAATCCAAAATCTGATGATAGGTGTAGGTCAAATATGGTTTCTGATTTGAAGACATTGGAATTGGACTCTGACCAATGTAAGACAGTTGAACCAATGTTGGAAACTCGTTACTCAAATGTCCAAGAGGAACTTCCCATTGATCCTTGCAGCTCGAACAAAGTTTGTGATACTGACAGAGAAGCACATACATCTTTTCCAGCCGGCAATGCTTTTGCTCATGTTCAAAAGGCTAGATCAGATACTCAAACTTTGGATAATGAGTTAAAGCCTTTTTCTATGGACAAGGCATGTACTTTGGCACCTGATGTTGTTGGGGTGCTTGATCCTGCTTCTTCCCCTAAGCTGATGGAAGAATTTCACGGGTTTGAGGGAAACCACAAATATTTTATCTCAGAACTCATCGGGAGCTGCAAAATCAGCACATGGTTTCGATTTTGATCAGAATCCCGCATATCCTTCTGACAAAGAAAATGATATGGTATCTAATGGTCATGATACTCTTTCCCCAGACAAAGAGGCTCTTCTGGCAACCAGGAACTCTGTGACGGCCAAAATTACGAATTATAGCTGCAACGGTTCATTTAGGAGCACTTATTCTATCAGTTCCACTGTGTCGCTACTAAGGGTTGATTTTAACGTACTATTCAAGAAGCATGACAGCCAGTGAATGTTTTTTGGACCAGATAACCTGCTTCATTCAGAGTACAATGTCCAGACTGACACGTCTGACAATGATGCCCGGAACTGCGTAGCAATATGCGAGTCTGATCTAGTAAAGTGAGGTTGCGATTGTTTGATCATTTGAATGGAGCAGCAGGCGAACTAAAGGCTCTGGTTAGGCTCCTCTAGAAACCGATCGACTTGAGAGCCATATTCAAAGATCTGGGGACATACTCGACGCCCACTACAAAAGACAGTTGGCACCAAGGCCACTTCATTAATCGGCTCGAGGCTGGATTTCGTTCCGCCGAGGCCTCTTCATTATTCGGCTCGGGGATGGATTACGTTCCGCCGAGGCCGCTTCGATAATCGGCTCGGGGCTGGACCTTGTTCCGCCGAGGCCACTTGACTATTCGGCTCGGGTCGGGTTACGTCCCACCGAGTCATGCTTATTGGCCTGGGGACGGAACATTCCCCAAGAAGCAAATGTCTCACAAGCTCGGGGTCCTCAGAATATTCAGGGACATATTCGATGCATAGGATCCGTGAGAAGCATAGCACGGGGAGGGATGATACCCCCGTGGCGATTGCTTGCTCCAGTGTTACCGAACATAAGGAGGAATATGCCCTTAATGTGTCGAACACTCTCTGATCCTCACTTACCCGATGTAATGGATACGTGAGAAAGCATAGCACGGGGAGTGATGATGCCCCCGTGACGATTTCTAACTCCAATGATATCGGACCTAAGGAGGAATGTGCCCTTAGTACCTCAGACACTCTTTGATCCATTCATCATTTGGATCCAAAAGAGGCGCAGCACGGGGAGGCGTTGTGCCCCTGTGGCGTGTGCCTGTTCCAGCGCGGTAAGGAGGATCCCTCGCACAAATACACAGGCTCCACAGTGACCCGACGTATAGAGGATGTGCCCTTACCATTTTAAACGCTCTCTGATCCAAATCCTGGTTCGCCAGGACACTGAATTGAAAGATTCAGAATTGTGTTTTGGAGACCTCGGGCAGGACGCTGTTTTGAGGCATCCGTATTGTTGTTTATACTTGCGAAACGTTTTATTTTGGGACAAGCGCTAAGTCTCCCCCGCCCTTTAATTTTATTTTTAAAGTTTTGTTTTCGTTTTCGGTTGGTCTGGTAGGGGGACGCCCGTGCCGGACTCAGTAAGGTTTCAAAAGGTTGATTCGCTTCCCTTCTGAATAAGTCCCACATGATTAATCGGCTCAGAGCTGGATTCGTTCCGCCGAGGCCACTTGATTAATCGGCTCTGGGCTGGATTCGTTCCGCCGATGCCACTTGATTAATCGGCTCGGGGCTGTATTCGTTCCGCCGAGGCCACTTGATTATTCGTCTCGGGCTGGATTTCGTTCCGCCGAGGCCACTTAGTTATTCGACTCGGGGTCGGGTTACGTCCCACCGAGTCTACCTCTTTGGACTTGGGATGTAACATTCCCCCAGGTCCAAGTGCCTTTCTCAGCTCGGGGTCGGGGTACGTCCCACCGAGTCAGCACTTCGGATTGGGGACGTAACATTCCCCCAGGTCCAAGTGCCTTTCTCAGCTCGGGGTCGAGGTACGTCCCACCGAGTCAGCCCTTCGGACTGGGGACATAACATTCCCCCAGGTCCAAGTGCCTTTCTCAGCTCGGGGTCGAGGTACGTCCCACAGAGTCAGCCCTTCGGACTGGGGACGTAACATTCCCCCAGGTCCAAGTGCCTTTCTCAGCTCAGGGTCGAGGTACGTCCCACCGAATCAACACTTTTGGACTGGGGATGCGTCATTCCCCCAGGTCCAAATGCTTTTTTTTAGCTCGGGGTCGGGTTACGTCCCACCGAGTCAAACCCTTCGGACTGGGGACGTAACATTCCCCCAGGTCCAAGTGCCTTTCTCAGCTCGGGGTCGAGGTACGTCCCACCGAATCAACACTTTCGGACTGGGGAGGCGTCATTCCCCCAGGTCCAAATGCCTTTTTTAGCTCGGGGTCGGGTTACGTCCCACCGAGTCAAACCCTTCGGACTGGGGACGTAACATTCCCCCAGGTCCAAGTGCATTTCTCAGCTCGGGGTCGGGGTACGCCCCACAGAGTCAGCACTTCAGACTGGGGACGTAACATTCCCCCAGGTCCAAGTGCATTTCTCAGCTCGGGGTCGAGGTACGTCCCACCGAATCAGCACTTTTGGACTGGGGAGACGTCATTCCCCCAGGTCCAAATGTCTTTTTTAGCTCGGGGTCAGGTTACGTCCCACCGAGTCAAACCCTTCGGACTGGGGACGTAACATTCCCCCAGGTCCAAGTGCCTTTCTCAGCTCGGGGTCGAGGTACGTCCCACCGAATCAGCACTTTTGGACTGGGGAGGCGTCATTCCCCTAGGTCCAAATGCCTTTTTTAGCTCGGGGTCGGGTTACGTCTCACCGAGTCAAACCCTCCGGACTGGGGTCGGGACATCCCCCCAGGACCAAGTGTTTCTCTCAGCTCGGGGTATGGTTAAGTCCCACCGAGTCTATCAGACATGCTAGAAACGGAACATCCCCCAGGACTAAGTATTTCTTTTAGCTCGGGGTCGGGTTACGTCCCACCGAGTCGATCGTCATCAGCATAAGGGCAAAGCATTTTCTCCACGGGTAGATATCGGGATCCTCGTTAACTGAGCACATGAGGGTGACAGGAAGGACCAGATTTGCAGCCAAGGCATTTTTCTCTGCGGTTCCTAGAGTGATCATCGACGGATTCATCGGCACACCACCTTTTTTATAGTTCCCGGCATCAACTCGCAAACTCGTTGTTACCGAGAACTATGGGACAGACGTTGATGGTGTTTTCAGGACCTATATTATTTAAGGAGTACGACATGGGTAAAAAGGGTAATTCCATTCTCGGTCGAAATCATTAATGTTAACCCGACCACTAAAGAGTCAAACAGTAAGTGACCGAACACTTGATGATAGGTGACCGACCACTTAAGATCGGATGACCGAGCATTATCAAATCAACAGCAACATTCTCAGTTCAAAGTACTATCATGACCGGCCTCATGAAGACCGACCAGATAGCGAGATATGCTCCAGAAGATGACACCCTATTCTTGCGGATAAGATGACAAGTTATCCTACATTCATGGGGTAAACTGATAAGTCAGTGTCCTAGTAGGATAAAGAGAGTGAAGGTAGTTTTGATTAGGAATCCTTATGGGAAAAAAAATAGTTTTGATTAGGAATCCTTATAGGAAAAATAGATTGTTTCAACAAGGAAACTCTTGTAGGAGAAGGAATATGATTTCTACATTATTATAAATAGGAGTGGAGATGAGAATCATTAAGATCAGACTGGTAAAAAACAAGAAGCAGAGCTGAGAAGCGTGTTTGAGTAATAAAAGTATCATCATTTTTTGTGTCCGTGGACATAGGTTTGACAAAAATCCGTCGAACCACGTTAAATCTCCTTGTTTGATTGGCGCATTATCTACCTTCTGCTAAGTTTGCTTTTGGTTTCCCCCATAACCAAACAAATTCACTATTGAAGGAGGATTGCCTCGGAAGTGATATTCCCATATTGCCCTGAGACCAAAATCCACCGTCTAACATATATATTTTTATTTTTATAGGATATGAGGTTGAACATTTTTTTTGAGTATTGTGGCAACTTAGTCAAAGATTTTTTTACTCATGTCAGTGAAGTCTTATTTCAATACAGTGATGACATCGTAAAGTAATTATATTTTTATAATACTTGCATTTATAAGTTTGTGATCGTTTTTGCTTATGATATTGTTGTATATTATAGGTTACTAAATGTTTTATATGATTTAATAGTATCCTTGGGGTATGAAATTCTTATTTATGTTTGTATCTTTGTGGATAATGTGGTTTTTCATATTTAAGTTCACTCTTATTCTGTAGTATTCAGGTAGCAGTGTTATTAGTGCTACAACATTTTTATGGACATTTGTGTTTTTTCTATACTCCCTTACAATTTGCTATTATATTATAGGATGCGGTATTAATGATATACAAATTATAGAATACATCAAGGAACAAAAAAATGCTAGAAAAGTCATCATGGATAGAGTAAATGAGATGATAATGATCATTATGTTGAACTTTTTAGGGAGTTATATATTCAGTAAACTTAATTGCTATATTAAGTAAAAGAATTGATCATACCTATCCACCTTATCATCAATGACTAGACTTGAATCTTTTAGAATTCTCATCAAATGATGCTAATGACTTGGATTTGATTAAGATCAGAGCCAAAATGACTCATGATTCAAATATAAAAGTTCCCGTCAAATACAATTCAGTGAGGTATTTTCGTTTGATATATGCCAAGGAACTATTTGTTCAAGTTTATAAAAAGAGGCCCATTTGAAAATCTGGCTCTAAATTTTGTTGGAGTTGCGAGAAGAAACTTTTTCCAGATGATAAATGATCATCTTGTGACTGGAAATATTAAGCAAACAAAGCAAAGGGCCAATTCTGGATCTGCGTATGCATGCATGCGATGTTTGTGATATTTTTATGGTTCCAGGGAAAATGCGTTAAGCACATCAAGCAGTACAAGTACAAAGTGCTGGTGTTTAAGATATCTATATGTCAAGGTTGTTAAAATCGTTACGAGTACGTAAAATTGAATCGTAAGATTTTACCAATTATGAATAATCACACTTAAATTATGTAATAGGATCAAACATAAAATTTCAAGACTTAACAAACAAGTCTACCAGTATTAAATAAGTTAAATAACTAACAAATATCTCAAGCTCCAAGCATCAAACAACATTTTGTCAATTTGTTTAATGTTTAATATTCAATCAACAAAAATAAAACAAAAGATAAAATTTAAATATTTTAAGTAAATAAATACCCTTGCTTAGTGATTTAGGAACAATATCAAAAAGGGAAATAAAGAAAAATATTAATAAAAATTAAAGGAAAATCATGGCATCTCATTTATCGAACTATCATTTGGACATCTCCCTTTTCACAACCATCATTTGCGAATCAATCTCATGGCTTCTCATTTACACGAAAGCCTAGCGAAAATGTCAACCAAAAAATCAAAAAACAAAATGATCGATCGCACTTCAAGTTTTTTACGTGTAGGTTTTGGATTGGATTTTGGTTTGCTCTGGAATCTGGATTGAAATGGTTATGGGTATGGCTAGGGTTTCTCAGTGAAATGGTTATGTCGTGAAATGATAAGCTTTTAAAGAGGCTTATCAAAAGATTAGGGGATTTTTCCTTTAAATTATCTTTTTTTAACTCCACACTCCACACCAGTACATTAAAAAAAAACTTTAAACACTCCGGATAGATACTAACAAAAAGTTTTAACAGTAATCATATACTCACCCACGACAGTAATTTGTTTCATAAATAAGGTTTGATCTGGTTCATTATCTTCTAGATGACATCAATTGATTTTAGCAAATGAATTGAGATGTAGTATAGTTTTTTTCCCCACTTAATTCCTTTCGAAATCACTGCTTTGATGATTGAACACGTTCATTATCTGTTTTTAGAAGACATCAAGATTACGCTAATATATATTTTTAATTATATTTGTTTTTTTATAATAAATAATGTATAGTTTACAATAAATAAAAGAGTTTTTGTAAATAATAATTTTATAATAAGTAACGAAGTTTGTTTAATAAATAATAATGCGGGCATGGTCACAATACTTAACTCATCATCTACCATGTTAAGGGGGTTTTTGTTTTGGAAATTTTTGTTAGAACTCTTGTTCTTGTTGCTTAATATTTTGTTAGTTTTAAATTTTATAGATTGACTATATTGTTGTAATAGATTGTAATATTGAGCAATAATTGTTATCACACATTATAATTGTAAAAGTTGAAAAGAGAGTTTAATGATAGAAACCTGCCTGGAACAAAGTCAAGCAAACCTCTCCACGTGTTCTAAGCCCCAAGAACCGCGAATCTTGATTTTGTAAGAACAAAATCCTTCCAAGATCAAGTCCAACCCTTAAGGAACATTGCCCTTAAAAACCTTTCTTTATTTCTTTGGAGAATCCTGAACAGCGATACAGCGCCACAACGCTTGCCACACGTTGATAAGCTTTTGTTCCGTAAAATCAAGGAAGAATCCACTCCCTCAAGATGACACAAGTCAATTTGTTTTGTAAAAATATATATTATTGGTTAATTATCCATTACAATGAATAATGCCCCTTTAAATAGGTGGCAAACTCTAATTCTACCAAAATATAATAAAACTCTAATAAAATACTTGAAAATTTCATCCATGGGCTTTTTAATTTAATTAATGTTCGGCCCAACACTTAAACAACACATAACTTAAAAAAATATAAAATATAAAAACTATAGGGATACATTGCGTCCTCATTTAGTCAATGAAGGAATCCGAATTGAACTTTGATGAAAACTTCAAAGTTGTAGATCTACGAGTTATATTTTCAATGCAATTTGAATCACCAAAATCAGACATCGGACGAGAAAGTTACGTCTAAAATACGAAGACTGCGTAAATCCCGCCACTACTAATGCACCATTCGGAAATAAAGCCCAAAATCAATCAAGGCAGCCCATGCACGTCCTTAACCCATTCCAATATTGCTTTAGACATAATAAAGCCATCACATAATGTCTCATGCATGGACCAAACTCCAGAACTCAAGGAATCTTCCAAATCCACCAAAATGACCCAAATACACCAATTTGACCAAACCATACAATCAGCCACAACTTCAAGTTAACTTGGACCAACAAACAGAGCTCATTCTGGATCACATCATTCTCCCTCTCTTGAAAAGGATTCGACCTCGAATCCGAACCCGGGTCATAGATAAAAATGACAAGATCAATGGGACGAGAATCCTGGAATAAAAGAAAATCACATGGAAAAAAATGGTTAAGGTGAGCAAAAGTCAATAAGGCGAATGAATGACTTTTTTGCAATACTTTTCCACTCTCAATCTCTCCATTGCTACTCTCATTCTTAACGCCACTTGCAACAGCAAATAGATTCCCACATGGATTCACATTTGAAATCTCATTTAAAACAAACTCAACATGCCCATGTCGCTTTCTCAAACAATCAACACTCTCATCCACGATCTGACCACACTTTACATATTCAGCCACATGTACTTTTTTCACACCATAACTCATGTCCTCACAACCAACATCAGATTGCTCCATATGATATTCACCCTTAACAGTAACATCAAGTACCTTATTGGCATCATGAACAGCCAAATCATGAACACCAATGTTATCGCTCACATCAATATCATCACTATCATCAACACCATCAACCACCTTACTCTTATTTATTGAAACGTCAACATGTTTCATTTCATTACTCAAGGCTACGCTCGTATCCTGCTTTACTTCATATTTTGCTAATGTATTTTTCTCTGTCAACTCTGGAAGCTCTCCTAGTAACATTTCAAGTGCAATTGCACTTTTCTTTTTAGCCCACTCTTCTTCACTCCTCTGCATGTATAACTCATCCTCATCGACCTCTTGTAGGGTTAAAGGAGCAAGCTTGATAATCTTTTCACCACACCTAAATTTGTAGATATTCCTATCCATATCATAAACTACTTTATTGAATTTATACCAAGGCTTACCCAATAAAACATGTGTATGATACATAGGAATCACGTCACAAACTATTTGGTCAACATACTTCCCAATTGTAAAATTTACCACAACCTGCTTAGCAACCTCGAACTCTCCGAAATCACTCATCCACTTATAAGGTCTATCAAGAGGTATCAATGGTAATCCCAATTTTTCCACAAGGGTAGTGCTAGCTAAATTTGTGTGATTCCCTCTATTAATAATCATGCTACACACTTTACTATTGATAGACCATCTTGTGCGAAAAATAAATACCCTTTTATCCATCAAATTATTTATATAAATCAACCCTTACTCGAAAGACGCCAATAATGAGGAAAGACTCAAAGAATCACCAAGAAAATATGAAAACAAACACAAAGAAACTGACTAAAAAAAATAAAAAAAATAAACCAAAGTAAAATAAGAAGACAAACTGAACTGAAACTGGACAGAATTCGTAACTTTGAAAGGTATTTTGAGACTCGAAACTTAAGCGGATTGAGTACGGACAATGATTAATGAATTCGTCTCCTTGAGTACTTATAAATCGATATATTATGGGTCCCGTAACTCTTTCTAGATCAAAAGTTACAACAGTTTGAAAATCAGTGCGCGGCTGAAAAATTCTGACCGAACTGATCCGAAAATTACAGATAAATTCGACTTTAATTGACTCAAAAACTCTAAGAACTGAATCCTATATGCTATTACCATGAAAGAGCATTATAATAACATCCAAGAATCGGTTATAAACATGAAAAACACAAAGGAAATAAGAAAAAAATTTGAGATGAGAAGAGACAAAAAAAAAACAGGAGAAAAAAAAAAGGAATATTAAAACTTCATAAAACGATAAAGATAGAGAAAATCTTGACCTTGTAACCCTGAGCTCTGATACCAAATGATAGAAACCTGCCTGGAACAAAGCCAAGCAAACCTCTCCACGTGTTCTAAGCCCCAAGAACCGCGAATCTTGATTTTGTAAGAACAAAATCCTTCCAAGATCAAGTCCAACCCTTAAGGAACATTGCCCTTAAAAACCTTTCTTTATTTCTTTGGAGAATCCTGAACAGCGATACAGCGCCACAACGCTTGCCACACGTTGATAAGCTTTTGTTCCGTAAAACCAAGGAAGAATCCACTCCCTCAAGATGACACAAGTCAATTTGTTTTGTAAAAATATATATTATTGGTTAATTATCCATTACAATGAATAATGCCCCTTTAAATAGGTGGCAAACTCTAATTCTACCAAAATATAATAAAACCCTAATAAAATACTTGAAAATTTCATCCATGGGCTTTTTAATTTAATTAATGTTCGGCCCAACACTTAAACAACACATGACTTAAAAAAATATAAAATATAAAAACTATAGGGATACATTGCGTCCTCATTTAGTCAATGAAGGAATCCGAATTGAACTTTGATGGAAACTTCAAAGTTGTAGATCTACGAGTTATCTTTTCAATGCAATTTGAATCACCAAAATCGGACATCGGACGAGAAAGTTACGTCTAAAATATGAAGACTGCGTAAATCCCGCCACTACTAATGCACCATTCGGAAATAAAGCCCAAAATCAATCAAGGCAGCCCATGCACGTCCTAGACCCATTCCAATATGCTTTAGACATAATAAAGCCATCACATAATGTCTCATGCATGGACCAAACTCCAGAACCCAAGGAATCTTCCAAATCCACCAAAATGACCCAAATACACCAATTTGACCAAACATGCAATCAGCCACAACTTCAAGTTAACTTGGACCAACAAACAGAGCTCATTCTGGATCACATCAGTTTATAAAGCATTAAATGTGATGAGCACTAAAAGTGCACATTTATTAAAAGAAAAATTAATCATTTTACACATGTAATTTCATTAATCTGTTTAATTTAGTACATTTGTGAAATAATAATTAGATTTATGTTTTATATATTTTTATTATGATTTTTATTTATTATGTAGGTGAAATAATACTTTGGATAAAAATGAATGTGATATTTGGATTTTGAAGGCCAGAAACTTAACAGGTCGTTCTAACAGTGTACAATTTCGGAAATTCTAACTTTGCGTAATTTCCGTATTTTGGCCATAATTTTTTATTCCGCTATTAGACTGAGGCGATTTCAGCTCCAGATGAAAAAAGACTCAAATATCTATAATTTTTATTTTGACAAGATTTTCCAATTCTGAGGATTTCAAGGTCGAAATTAATAAAGAAACCACGTGTGTTGCATATAATGCTTGATGCATTTGATAACTCAAAAGGGCATCACCACCAAGCCCTCATACAAGCCTTAGACTTGAAGGCTGTCTTTCACTAATCTCTTGGGCGAATACGAGTTTGATGATACTTATTGTTCAAATCAATTTTAAAGAACACCTTGGCGTCTTCCGGTTGATCTAGCATATCATGTAGGTTTTAGTATTAGAAATCGATACTTCACATTTTATTTCGTTGACTACTACATGCCTCATAATCCCTCTCGACATGTAATTTAAATAATAATAAAAGAATCAAAGAGAACGTTGGAGTCAACTTCTTCATAGAAATACAAGTATAATAGAATTAAAATTACCAACTTCGTTCATCTATACATAGGGCATGGCAATGGTCATGATTCTGAGTTAGATATAGAATTATTAGAATTAATAGGCGGTGGAATGGACATGGAAAAAGATGAGGACGAACTCCGTTTGCTTCTGAGCAAGCTAACATTCGATAGAAAATCAATGTACATGAATGTAAGTATCTTAATTAAGTATATTTTATTTGGTTTTTACACATATTAATAATTCCAATATATGTGTTATGTTTTGCAAGTTCATCTTTTCCGGTTTGGGACCTTTGTTGTTAGCCCTCTGTTGGACGTGGGTCTTTCATTCGTACGCTACACTCCTGTGCCAATTGTTGTGGACTCCTATATACTCAATATTACTGGTTGTTTCAATGGAGATAATATGGTACCGTCATTTCAAATATCTTACCAACGTAAGCAACTAATACCTATATTTTATTTTATTTTATTTTATTTAATCTCTAATTGTTTAATTGTTTGTTTTCAGGAGGCAGATTTGAAGAATTCATTGATTCAGTTTACCCAAACCCAGGCAAGTAGTAGTACTATATATATATATATATGTATATTCCCATTTAATTAATTTTCTTTAATTGCAGATCATATATGAGCGACCAATTAATGAGATGGACTTAGGGATTCTAAATCCACCGCCCTACATATTATCGTTTTCGCCAACTGACGTGGGACGGTCTGCTATGCATCAAGGAAATCTAAGGCTTAATATATGTTTATTTTTTCTGACGATGGCTATTATGTGGATCGTCTCAATTTTCCATTTAAAATTTTTAACACCGCTCAGATTAAATTCATCCGATGCTGATACCTTCAACTTAATCAGAAGCAAGTATGAAGCCCTCATCAAAACCACCACAACTGCCGAAGCCTATCAAGTTTGAAGAATTTGTCTACTTCGTTTAGAGTTCTTTTTTTTTTTTTTTTTTTTTTTTCGCCTTTTCTTTCTTGCACGGATGATATATTTATATGAGCATAGATAGAAACTTGTTTCGCTTTTTTGTTTTTTTCTTCTGTTCCTTGTCCCTCAATTTATGTCAATTTAAAAATTATTCCCAAAGCTGATTTTTTTATTGTGTTTATTATACAGTGCAAAAGGACCAATTAACAAATACAAGTTACATTTGGGATGAAGGCTCTGATATCTGTAGATCTCGAACTCCAATTTTGGCATTTTTATTGATCTTAGAATCTCCATTACTGATTTAACACAAGGCATTTGAGGCTGACGCTGACAGTATATCCCACAACAATTTGACACGCATAAATCTGCTTCAAAGATAATAACGAATCAATTAACCTTAGTTCTAAATTGATTGTTGGGTAATAATTCGAAAAGAAACTTAAAAAAAAAAAAATTAGTATGCCATAGAAGAAAACCTCAGTATTTGACATACCTCGCTCTGTAACAGACACCCTTTAATCCTTGTATTTCATTGTTTCTTTCTCGAAACCAACAGTGGGGAATTGTTTTGCATATTCCTCAACTTCACATCGGAGCTTTGAAATCTCAGATTGAATGTTTTCATCTGACTTCAAAGTTGTTACGAAATCCTTCAACTTTGTTCCTGTATTAATAATTCACAAGATGTTTAGTAAAACAATGATGAAGATGATTATATATATACAAGTACCCTACATCCAATATAGAAATATGGCAGTGTGAAGAACCTTTAGTATCAGCCTTGATCTTTAATGCCAACTTAACAGCTGCATCGAAGAACTCAGCTACTTTTTCAAAATCTTCCTCAACAAACCCCCTAGATGTGAGGGCTGGGGTTCCTGGAGCACCGGAGTAAAGAATCTTTATGAAATTGAAGCACTATGTAAACAATCAGCATATGAAAGATTTTCAAAAGAGGAAAGGCATACCCATTCGGATGCCACCAGGAACCATGGCAGACACATCCCCAGGAACAGTATTTTTATTGGCCGCAATATGAACTAATTCCAAAACCTTTTCAACCCTTGATCCATCAATACCCTGTTATATCAAAAAATGAAATGGTAAACTGATTCCTTTTCTGAATCTATAATAATGTTTGCAGCAGTGCATCCTCTGGAAATCAAGTCTACAATTCAAGGAGGTTCTAATTTCACCAGCTATTAGATTTCTTGTACCTTGTTTCTCAAGTTGACCAAGACTAGATGGTTCTCAGTTCCACCAGATACCAGATCATAACCTCTCTCTAGCAAACTCTGCAAACAGAGTGGACTTAGAAATTTATTTGCTAAAAATCAAATTAGTCAGGTATATATGACAATGGGACATACCAACTACTTGTTCAAATTATCAAAGAAATAGACCTGCATAAAAGCATTCAATGGTAGCAAGGCACATTCAGTATACCTGTGCGAACTTCAAAGAATTGCTGAGGACTTGCTCCTGATATGTCTTGTACTCAGGAGTCTTGACCTAGAATCACATGACAATCAAAGAACTGAATCAACACAGACTAGGCTAAAATGAATAAAATGCCTTGATCTGGCATTCAATAAATCATAAAAACATGCACAAATTTGGACCAGACATGGTATTTTCTTTCCGCTAAATACATTCAATTAAAGCAAATCAAAATGAACCTGCTTAAGTGCAACAGCTAATCCTGAAATGGTGTGATTGTGTGGACCACCTTGAAGTCCAGGGAAGACCGCTTGATTAATTTTGTCTTCATAGTCATACATCACCTGTCGAATGCAAATGAACGATTAAATAGCTTATTCTCGGAGGTTTAAAGGAGACTTCTATTCTCAATATAATCAAAAGCTAGTAGTAAAAAGAAAAAAATCCTTCTGGACATGAAGCATTAAACAATAAAAGTTCAATTACAACAAGAGCACTTTCTTTTCACTCCCTTGCTTTCTGCTCTCAAATATTTTTTTCTTCTTCTTTTTCCCCCTTTCAACATCCTTTTTTGGGTTTAAAAATGGAACTTACTTCTTGTCCTTGTTTATTAATCTCTTTAACCCCCTTCCTGAAGAAGACCATGGCACCGCGTGGACCACGAAGTGACTTGTGTGTTGTGGTTGTCACAACATCTGCATATTCAAATGGAGATGGAATAACACCAGCAGCAACCAACCCACTAATGTGTGCCATATCAGCCAACAACACTGCTTTCTGCTTGTCACAGACCTGCCAAATTCATCATTTAAAAATTTATAATTGCCAAACACCCTAAAGTTTACATGATAATGTGATCACAAATGTGTCACTGAAACAAATGAAAGTTTACCTTGCGAACACGAGCATAATCATAAAGGCGAGCGTAAGCACTTGCACCCGCAACTATGAGTTTTGGTCTGAAAAGTGCAGCACTTTTCTCTAACTGCAAAATTTCCACTCACAGGACTACATAAACAGAACCCAAACCACATTTTTCAAGAAAAAATTTAAAGAATCGGAAGAGTTACTTATCATAACAGATAATAAAACTAAGATTTGGAAATATGACTACTCATTTGTCAATTCTGCAAAAGCAAAATTAACTCATGTTATGAAGCAGATCCAGTATGTTCCTGATATGTTTTCATCACCAGCTATGAAGGAGCTATGAGACATGCCAAAAGCCACAATCAATACACCTATTTCTCCACAATATACAGTTACCATACACTGTATAGTTGTGAAAAGATTTATGAATACAATCCAAGTAGTATAGAATAGACAATAGTCTCACTGATACATCTGATTTCTGGGGATGAACAATCTTAGCACCCATAATATGAGTATTGAAATTGAAACCTTGATGAACTTAACAGTATTCCAGAAAGTGTTTTTTGTTTCAAATAAACTCTCACCAGAAGTAAAAAAAAGGCAGGCTACCTGTTCGTAGTCGATATATCCTGTGCTCTCATCCAACCTGTATGGCATTGTCTCAAAGAATATGGACACAGCAGATATCTTCTTGGTGTCAGTCTGCACAAGAAATAAAAACTTATCATTGTTTATTACCAAAAAAAACTCCGTAGCCTTTGGAATAATAGACAACTATAAGCAAATTCAAAGAACAAACTTTTATTTAAAGAAAATTATAAGCACCTGATAACCATGTGAAAGGTGTCCACCATGTGGCAGATCAAGGGCCATAATTCTCTCATGAGGTTTCAGTAATGCAGTGTAAACTTGAAAGTTAGCAGGGGAGCCAGATAACGACTGCACGTTAACTGCAAGAAAAAAAATTGTACCCATTACCTTAAACAAAATCGATCAATTTATCTACTTGAAGCTCTGAAGTCATAAAATGCAACTCCTAGCCAACAATCAAGTAAACTTTAAATTAAACTGATAGGTGAAAACCATAGAATAAACAAAATATACAATTAGAACATAGGAAACAATATTGGTGATTCATTTACCTCCCCATTTTGCAGGATCCAACTGAAAAGCTTCTAATGCACGCTTCTGACATAATGTCTCGGCCATGTCAATGTACCTAATTGGATAGAAATCATAAATGAAACTGTAAAAAAGGGAATAATTGACATCATAATAAAAAGTAAAGCAGGGTGGGTTGTCTTGTCATACTCGTTTCCTCCATAATATCTAGCACCTGGATAGCCCTCGCTGTATTTGTTGGTCATGACAGACCCAACAGCTTGCATCACAGAAACTGATGTAAAATTCTCGGAAGGTATAAGTTCAAGTCCCTACAGATTCAAATTTTATTCACGTTAACTATAATCAAATCACCAATGCTCAAAATAAGTAAGTTTTACAAACATCCTCAGTTCCTATTTAAAATGCGGACACCACTAAAAGACAAAAGAAAAAAAAAAAACTCTAATGCATTGAAGTTTGTGATTTTAAGGACATGGTGAGGACATCCTACCAGAATTATTCATGATATTATATGAACACAAAATTAACATGAAATTTGACAAAATCACTAGTGATGAAAATATTTTCAGTACAAAAAGCTAATGTGCATTATATACCTTCCATTGCCTAGCTTTCTCAAGTTCAATGATGTCAGCTATTTCGGAATCGATTTCCTCTAGTGGAGCATTCAGTTGATTAATCCACTGAAACAAATATTTTCAATCAAGACACAAAATAATAAAAATAATAATAATAATAATAAAAGCAAGACAGAGTTGAATTCTTTACAAAATTACAAGGATAAATCCCACAACGAGCAAAATACGGTTATGTGTATGTACAATGAGTTGATGGATAAATAATAAATAAATAACTTACAGGAGCAGGAGATCTAACTTTTTCATTAACTGCGTGGTCGGGCAAGGACGACTGAAAAGAACATATCAAGTTAAACGAAAAGCAACCGATTACAAAACGAGCAACAGTAAAAAAAAAATGAGTACGAGAAGGACCATGTAATAGAGGGAACCATGGTTAAAGTGACGTTTGATTGGGATCGTGACGGAGGAAGAGAGTCGGCGAAGAGCCATTGAAGTTGCCATTTCTATGCTATCTGTGTAATTTTGGTTGGTAAATTGACTGCTGTGCTGACTGATCTCTGTCTGTAAGTGCGAGTGGGTTGGTGGTTTGCTTTAATAAAAAATTGCGGGTTTTGTTGCAAATCGAGAAAAATGATTGTTCGCGGTGTAACGTCACATCCACGCCCTCTTCTATCTTAAGTTTTAAAACGACAGCGTTTTAAAACCAGCTGTTTTACCAACCAATTGTTGTTTTGTCCTAGCCTAGTCTGGGCTACGTGTTTGTATACGAACAAGAAGGCCCAGTGGAGTGGATCATCAAGGAATGAAGGGATAAACAAAATGGCCTAGTTATTTTGTTTCGACTTTTGAGTCTCCGTCTTAGGTAGGGGTGGGTATTTTCAGGTTCTGGAATTTTCTGTTGGGAGTTAGAAATTTGGATAATGAAATTAATTCTCAATAATTTCCGAACCATTATTCGATTCTTGATCCATCCTGAACAGTTTAGGATAGGTCGGGAGTCGGATATTCGTTCATGAAGTAAGAACTCGAATGGATTCCCAGTTCTCGAATGGGTATCCATTTAAAATTATTAATTTTTGCAAAGAATTGATACCCAATTCTCGATGGATATCCATCGGGTACCCATTATATTACTTAACTTTTGCAAGCATCGTGATATTATATTGTCGGGTTCGGGAATTCATGTATCCAACTTGAGAATTTCCTATCCAACAGTAACCGATCTGATATATATTACTTGTATTCGATCGATCTCGAAACATGTACTCCTACTCATCATGTCCTGAGAGTTTCAGGACAGATTCGAGAATTCCTAATAAATATACGAAATTTGCTGACCCCTAATCTTAGATGCTGGACTGACTTCCATGTGAGTTCTTTTGTACTTTACACTTGACATGGAGAAAGCCGACTACTATTGATGGGTGTCTTGTGTATTAAATGTCCATTTTATTATTGGATTAAGCTACTTTAGTTTAGGCTTGATCGTTGTTCGATTTTGAATTACAAACCAGATTGGAATCGAAAAGGTTAAAATCGAAACTGAATTGGTTAACGGTTCAGCGGTTCCGAACCGAATCAGAACCGTCGAATGATCGGTGTATGGGCCAAATTTGGGCCAATGGCAAAACCGTCTTTTCACTTCAAACCCTGCACCAAATAAAGCCCAAAAATAATGACCCAGCCCATAAAATTTAGCATTATTGTATTACAATTAAGCCACAAGCTTACAGACAACTCATCTTTGTTATATCAACCACTCCTTCTCCCACTTTGCCTAACATAAGCATAATTTCACATGCATAACTCTTTATCAAATACATGAGCACGTTGTGAGGACTTATGCCAACTGCTAAAGTCACTTCTCTTCATCTATAAATTGCAACACAACTCAAGAAACAGATTCATTCAAGACTTAGCTCTCATACTTGAGCTCTCTAAGTTTCTCACTCCCTAAACACCATCTACCGCCCTCTTGGCAGTCAACATAAGTCAAGGTAATTTCCGACCTTGTTATTTCATTATACACAACTTGTCTTTATACTGACTTGAGCGTCGGAGTGCTTACGGCACCCACCACACCAGTTGGAAGTACTCCTCACTCACTCTATCTTTATTTTGCAGGATCGTTAGTGCCCTCAATCTATAAATTCTCGATTGTGGACCTCGGGTGAAAACCGGCATCCATAATTTGGCGCCCACCGTGGGGCCTTAGCGATTCATAGCAAGCAAAGACCCTCAGTCTATGATCCTTGCAAACGTAACTGTACATGGCTTAGAGCAACAAACAGACACCAGACCCTGTGGTGGCACAATTAGCCACTCTGTAAAACAGTTACGATCAATGGAAGAACAAAATTGAGCCATGTAAAACTCCAATACTAATCTCCAATAGTATCTGGAGCATAATTCTTTCTTCAGCCACTCAAAGGCACAGGGCTACAAGTCATCCCAACGATCTTATCAATCCAATCTCTTAGAAGCATTCAACAACATGGCAAGTGAAAATCCACCATCAGACGACCATCCACTTAATCACAAAAAAATACCATATTTCCCCTGCCGACCGATCACAATAAGCCACTTCTTCCATGCAAAAGGAAATGCAGGAGTTCAAAAGATCAATTCTCTTCGGTCTACCTGAAGTCAGACTACCAATAAAGAAAAGCCGAGTCGAGATAACATCAGATATTCATTCCTTATAAATCATCAACTCCCAATGACGTGGAAGGATAACCATATTCTTCATACGACATGGATGAATTTCTATTAACTCTAGAGTACATATAAATATTGTCATACTCTCCATACGACAAGATAGATGACTATCAAATCCAGACGACATGGATGGATTGTCACCACTGTTGGAAAAATGCTTATTTATAAGCATTTTGAGGCTCAATTTTAAGCATGGTCCACTTCGTGTTAGTGGTTCTTATTGAATGATTCGGATACTCCTCTGTGAGTACTTCGAAATGGTATATTCATATGCTTAAAATGGTGCTTGGGTGAATGAGAAATTGTTGCTCAAAGTTCAATTTTCTCTACAATTTTTCCAAGCCTTTTGTAATTCCATAACAACTAATTTAATTAGTTTGGTGGTTACAATTCCATAAGTGCTAATTTAATTAGCTTGGTGGTTACATAGTTTAATTTCCATTAGTGCTAATTTAATTAGCTTAGTGGTTACAACAATGTGTAACATCTCCCATTTATGAGATTTAATTGACAAGTTTATTTCCATTAATTGAGATGTGTTTTATTTTCCTATATAAACAACATCATTTCTTGTTTTCAGAATAGAGAAAAAAAAAATAGATTTCTTGTTTTGTTTTACAAGGAGAGTTCAAACACTTTGTTGTTCGTTTGGTGCGAGTTTGGTGGTGCCCTTGCTCGTGCGTTTTCCCGTTGTATCCTGGGAAACAATCGTCTCATGTTCTACTGCACCTACGGTAGGGGACGAATTTGTTTTAAGGATATTGTTGTTTTTCAACAAGCCTCGGGAAGGTGAAGCTTCAGCCTCTGCCTCTGCTGTTCAGCCTCAGCCTCTGCCATCAGCATCTGCCTCTGACTGCCAGCCTCTGCCTCTACCTTCAGCCTCTGCCTCTGACTGCCAGCCTCTGCCTTCAGCCTCTGCCTCTACCTTCAGCCTCTGCCTCTGACTGCCAGCCTCTGCCTCTACCTTCAGCCTCTGCCTCTGACTGCCAGCCTCTGCCTCTGCCTTCAGCCTCTGCCTCTGCCATCAGCCTCTGCTGTCAGCCTCTGCCTTCAGCCTCAGCCTCTGTCATCAGCCTCTGCTGTCAGCCTCTGTCATCAGCCTCTGCTGTCAGCCTCTGCCTCTGCCATCAGCCTCTGCTGTCAGCCTCTGCCTCTGCCATCAGCCTCTGCTGTCAGCCTCTGCCGTCTGCCTCTGCCCTTCAGCCTCTGCCTCCACTCTCAGGGTCTGCCTCTGCCCTCAGCCTCTACCGTCAGGGTCTACTCTCAGGGTCTACTCTCAGGGTCCGCCGTTAGGGTCTGTTTGAGGATAATAATTATAATTGTAATTTTGTCATATTCGGATTTCCCAATTACCGTGTAATAATTGTAATAATTGTTGTATACAGTCTTAAAACAAATTCGAGACTCTGTGGATATGGAAATCAGTCCAAACACAGTAGATCCGAATATGGCAGCCTCTTCGGCTGGCCAGAATGTTGTGGCAGCCCTCGTGGCTGACCAAAGTGCAGTGGCAGCGCCTTCGGCTGGCCAACTTGCATCAGCCTCTGGGCTTAATATGGCAGCCGTTGTGGCTGGCCAAGGTATTTCTGCCTCAATGGCTAGACAACCTGTTGGACATGTGAGCCATGTCAATCCTGCTGCGGAAAAACCTGAAAAATTCAGTGGTCAGAATTTCAAAAGGTGGCAACAGAAAATGTTCTTCTACCTGACCACGTTGAACCTTGCGAGGTTTCTAAAGGAAGATGCTCCTGTACCCAAAGAGGGTGAGATTGATATCCAAGTCATCAGTGCCATTGAAGCTTGGAAACATTCTGAATTCCTATGTCGGAATTATGTGCTGAATGGGCTAAGTGATTCCTTGTACAGTGTGTACGCTGGAATGAAAACAGCTAAAGGGCTTTGGGAATCTTTAGATCGAAAATATAAAACTGAGGATGCCGGTACTAAGAAATTTGTCGTAGGCCGTTTCCTAGAGTTTAAAATGATTGATTCCAAAACTGTGATAAGCCAAGTACAAGAACTGCAGATTATTCTAGCAGAAATTCATGCTGAGGGGATGAGTTTAAGTGAAACCTTCCAAGTAGCCTCGATAATTGAGAAACTACCACCTGGTTGGAAAGATTTCAAGAATTATAAAGCATAGCGCAAAAGAAAAGAAAAGAAATGAGCATTGAAGACTTGGTTCTTAAGCTAAGAATTGAGGAAGATAATCGAGTTTCTGAAAAGAGAGGAATGTCTCATGAGGCCAAAGAAAATGTTGTCGAACATGGCCATAAGAACAAGAACCTCAAGAACAAAGGGTCAAAGATGGGTCCTAAAGGAGGAGTTTCCAAGAAATCAAAATTTCAAGGAAAATGCTTCAACTGTGACAAAATGGGTCACAAGTCTTCTGAATGCAGACTGCCGAAGAAGTTCAAGAAACAAGAAGCTAATGTGCTAGAAAACATGACTCAAGATGTTTCAGACATTAACCTTTCTGCTGTGGTTTCTGAGGTGAATCTGGTGGGTTCTAACCCAAGAGAGTGGTGGATTGATACTGGTGCCACTCGACATGTATGCTCAGACAAGAGCATGTTTTCTTCATTTGAGCCTGCTGAAAATGGGGAAAAGATATACATGGGAAATTCAGCAACATCTGAGATAGAAGGTCAAGGAAAGGTGATTCTGAAAATGACCTCTGGGAAAGAGTTGACTCTGAACAATGTTCTGTATGTACCTGAAATACGGAAGAATCTTGTGTCTGGATCGCTTCTGAACAAGCATGGATTCCGGATGGTGTTCGAGTCTGATAAAGTAGTTTTGACTAAAAATGGGATGTATGTGGGAAAAGGGTATGTAACTGATGGGCTTTTTAAGCTCAATGTAATGGTTGTTAAACCCAAAAATATCAATAAAGCTAGTTCTTCTGCTTATATTGTTGAGTATTCTAATCTTTGGCATGGTAGATTAGGACATGTTAATTTTAATTCATTGCGAAAGTTAATTAACATGAATCATATTCCCAATTTTAAAATTGATAACAAACATAAGTGTGATACTTGTGTTGAGGCAAAACTAACAAGATCATCTTTTCATAGTATTGAAAGAAACTCTGAACCACTTGATCTAATTCACACCGATGTATGTGATTTTAATTCAATACAATCGAGAGAGGCGGTAATAAATATTTTATTACCTTTATTGATGATTGCACAAAATTTTGCTATGTGTATTTAATGAAAAGCAAGGACGAAGCTATAGAGAAATTTGTTCTCTATAAGAATGAAGTTGAGAACCAACTGAATAAAAGAATTAAGGAGTTAAGAAGTGATCGTGGTGGTGAGTATGTTTTCCTTTTGAATCACTTTGTGAACAAAATGGAATCATACATCAAACCACAGCTCCTTATTCGCCTCAATCCAATGGGATTGCGGAACGTAAGAATCGTACCTTGAAAGAGATGATGAACGCTATGTTAATCAGCTCTGGCTTACCTCAGACTATGTGGGGAGAAGCTGTCTTATCAGCTAATTACCTTTTAATAAGGTACCACGGAAAGAAGCAGGGAAAACTCCTTATGAAATGTGGAAAGGAAGAGTACCTTCCTATAAATTCCTTCGAGTGTGTGGGGGTTGTGTTTGCCAAGGTAGTCATTCCTCCACCTAAAAAGGTGAAGATAGGACCAAAAACTGTTGATTGCATTTTCATAGGATATGCTCATAACAGTAATGCTTATCGATTTCTTGTGCATGAGTCTAATGTACCAGATATTCACAAGAATACGATAATGGAATCGAGGAATGCATCCTTTTTCGAATACGTTTTTCCTTGTAAAACTAATTCGAATTCAGATGTGCACAAACGGGCACATGAGACTATCATTGAAGATAGTCAGGACCGAGAACAAATTAATGTTCCAGAGGATCAACAAGTAGTTGAACCTGAACTAAGACGTAGCAAAAGAGCTAGAACAGAAAAATCATTTGGTCCAGATTTTCTGACATTTTTGCTAGAGAATGATCCTCAAAGCTATAAAGAAGCTGTAAGGTCAACTGATGGTGCATTGTGGAAAGATGCCATCAATAGTGAAATTGAATCCATCTTACAAAATCACACCTGGGAGTTAGTGAATCTTCCTCCAGGATGTAAACCTTTAGGGTCTAAGTGGATTTTCAAAAGGAAAATAAAGGCAGATGGATCAATTGATAAGTACAAAGCAAGACTTGTAATTAAAGGTTATAGACAACGTGAAGGTCTTGATTACTTTGATACTTATTCTCCTGTAACGAGAATAAATTCCATAAGGATGATACTAGCGATTGCAGCGTTGCGCAATCTTGAGGTACATCAGATGGATGTGAAAACAGCCTTTCTGAATGGAGATTTAGATGAAGAAATCTACATGGAACAACCTGAAGGTTTTATAGCTCCAGGACAAGAAAAGAAAGTCTGTAAGTTAGTTAAATCCTTGTATGGATTGAAACAAGCCCCGAAACAGTGGCATAAAAAGTTTGATGACACCATGTTGGCAAATGGTTTCAAAATCAATGAATGTGATAAATGCATTTATGTCAGAGAGACAGAAGTTGGCTATGTCATTTTATGTCTCTACGTTGATGATATACTGATTGTCGGGAGTAATGTCAAAATGGTGAAATCTACCAAGAATATGCTGAAATCCAAGTTTGACATGAAAGACATGGGTCTTGCAGATGTCATTCTGGGAATAAAGATCTCGAGAAGTCCAGATGGACTTATTCTTGATCAGTCACACTATGTGGACAAAATTCTTGGTAAATTCAACGATGATGATTCAGCTGTGGCTAGAACTCCTTTAGATGTGAGTTTACACCTATCGAAGAATATGGGAGATGGTATATCTCAAGTAGAATACTCTAGAGTGATCGGGAGTTTGATGTATCTATCGAGTTGTACAAGGCCTGATATAGCCTGTGCAGTAAACAAGCTCAGCAGATATACGAGTAATCCAGGGGCTGATCACTGGAAAGCAATAGTGAGAGTACTTAGGTACTTACGTTTTACTCGTAATTATGGGTTGCACTATCATAGATATCCAGTTGTAGTCGAAGGATACAGTGATGTTAATTGGATATCTGACATGAAAGACTCAAAGTCTACTAGTGGTTATGTGTTTACACTAGCAGGTGCAGCTATATCATGGAAATCCTCCAAACAGACTGTGATAGCCAGATCTACAATGGAATCAGAATTCATTGCATTAGACAAGTGTGCTGAAGAAGCAGAATGGCTTCGAAATTTTCTAGAGGATATTCCAAGTTGGCCTAAGCCAGTGCCATCAATTTGCATTCATTGCGATAGTCAATCTGCAATTGGAAGGGCACATAACAATATGTATAATGGTAAGTCTAGACATATTCGTCGTAGACACAATACCGTTAGACAATTACTCTCTACTGGAGTTATTTCGATTGACTATGTAAAGTCAAAGGATAACATTGCGGATCCGCTAACCAAAGGGAAATAGAGAGTTAGTTGTGAAATCATCGAGGGGAATGGGACTGAAGCCCATTAGATAAATGTTTATTACGAAGGAAAACCCAACCTTGTTGACTGGAGATCCCAAGATCTAGGTTCAATGGGACACCTACTCGTAAAAGACATAATTGGATTACTGTGGGGGGTTACCCTCTAGTCCATTCCTATGATGAAATGAAACAGTGATGCTCGTATGGATAGAGGTTAAGCAAAAGCTTTTAATGATTCTTATGCGTCGGGAATCCGAGCAGAGTATTACGAGATACTCTTAAATAAGAAATCACCTATGTGAGAGAGAAGTGGGCCCGCTTCAAAGGGAATTGTACGGGGCACAATTCTTAGAAACTCTTGCAGAACCAGGGAAGTTCATGGCCAAAATGAACATAATAATGAGAACTCAGATGTGTAGGTAAAAATCTGTGTGATATATATTCTCCATTTACATGAATGGCAGTACAGTTCAATGACATCGCGTCCACTGTCAGCCAGTAATGAGATATATTTTCACAAGGGAAGGTTCAAAGGCTGTGGCCTACCTATCCTATGCAGGTGTTGAACCGTTGAACTCTTCTAGGTCAAAATAAAATATTTTATAAAAATAATTTTATTCGACGTTTTTCGCCAATTTCATTTATGTGGGGGATTGTTGGAAAAATGCTTATTATAAGCATTTTGGCTCAATTTTAAGCATGGTCCACTTCGTGTTAGTGGTTCTTATTGAATGATTCGGATACTCCTCCGTGAGTACTTCGAAATGGTATATTCATATGCTTAAAATGGTGCTTGGGTGAATGAGAAATTGTTGCTCAAAGTTCAATTTTCTCTACAATTTTTCCAAGCCTTTTGTAATTCCATAACAACTAATTTAATTAGTTGGTGGTTACAATTCCATAAGTGCTAATTTAATTAGCTTGGTGGTTACATAGTTTAATTTCCATTAGTGCTAATTTAATTAGCTTAGTGGTTACAACAATGTGTAACATCTCCCATTTATGAGATTTAATTGACAAGTTTATTTCCATTAATTGAGATGTGTTTTATTTTCCTATATAAACAACATCATTTCTTGTTTTCAGAATAGAGAAAAAAAATAGATTTCTTGTTTTGTTTTACAAGGAGAGTTCAAACACTTTGTTGTTCGTTTGGTGCGAGTTTGGTGGTGCCCTTGCTCGTGCGTTTTCCCGTTGTATCCTGGGAAACAATCGTCTCATGTTCTACTGCACCTACGGTAGGGGACGAATTTGTTTTAAGGATATTGTTGTTTTTCAACAAGCCTCGGGAAGGTGAAGCTTCAGCCTCTGCCTCTGCTGTTCAGCTCAGCCTCTGCCATCAGCATCTGCCTCTGACTGCCAGCCTCTGCCTCTACCTTCAGCCTCTGCCTCTGACTGCCAGCCTCTGCCTTCAGCCTCTGCCTCTACCTTCAGCCTCTGCCTCTGCCTCTACCTTCAGCCTCTGCCTCTGACTGCCAGCCTCTGCCTCTGCCTTCAGCCTCTGCCTCTGCCATCAGCCTCTGCTGTCAACCTCTGCCTTCAGCCTCAGCCTCTGCTATCAGCCTCTGCTGTCAGCCTCTGCCATCAGCTCTGCTGTCAGCCTCTGCCTCTGCCATCAGCCTCTGCCGTCTGCCTCTGCCCTTCAGCCTCTGCCTCCACTCTCAGGGTCTGCCTCTGCCCTCAGCCTCCGCTCTCAGCCTCTACCGTCAGGGTCTACTCTCAGGGTCTGCCGTTAGGGTCTGTTTGAGGATAATAATTATAATTGTAATTTTGTCATATTCGGATTTCCCAATTACCGTGTAATAATTGTAATAATTGTTGTATACAACCACCTCTGGATAACATAAGAAAATTATCATTTTCTCCATTCCACATTGATGAAATTTCATCTACTCTAGACGACGTGAAAGACGACATGAGTGGATGGTTATCTTCTCCAGACGACACAGATGAATCTCAATCTCTTTCATACGACATGAAAGAAATGTCATCTTCTTCAGACGATGTTAAAAGGATTCTCATCTCCTCCGGAGGACATGAAAGGCTTATCATCTCCTCCACACTACATGAAAGAATGAAGAAGCCGAGCGATTGGGTATTGGAGACATGGAAGCGCATTTGGTAGAAGTGGTGATAACACAACTGGTTGGCATATTGGGATGTCATGGAGTATCAAAAGAAACCAATCTGAGTATCAAAAGATACAGATCAAAACGAAAATGCAAAGAAAGTCACCAATCTACAGCATAAACCACATAGAAACCATGCACAATGAGAAGCGCATAAACCAACATGCCCACACAAAGCCCACAAGCGCCCCTCCACCAAAACAAACCAACTGCTCTCTGCCTCGCAAATAATCCCTAGCAGGCCCAGCCAGAACAAAAGCTACAAAACAAGGAGGCCATTTCTCCAAGAAAAAGGCAATCAAAAGCCCAAACATGAACCAAGCAAACAACTCAAAAAGGCAAGAACCAACCGCTTCAAACCAGGCCACAAAACGTAATCCAAGAAAGCACCTTTGGAATCCAGGAAAGCCCTAAGAACCACAATCAGTAGGCCCATGTAAAACACATGTAAAACAAGGACCAAAGATCGTCAGCCCAATAACAAAGCCCAACCAAGACAAAACAAGCAACCTTATCCACGAACCCCACAGCCGCCAAGTGAAGTATTGGAAGTTGGAGATTGAATACGATGCCCATGGGTTGAAATTTATTTGTGTCCAATATGGCCCACGCTGTAGACCGAAACCTCCGGTTCTACTATGGTTTGACTCCAGAACTGAACTGTGGCCGAGCCTACTTTAGTTGGTATTATTAGCTTCATGAAACACAACCAACCAAATCAAATTAAAAAAAATGTTCTCATCATACAATTATATAATTTTTGATGTCATTATATTTTATTTAAAATTATTATTTTACTAAATTCAATAAATTCTAGAATTGTTATGATACGTCTTCATGTCAATTTAAATAGAGAAGCACACGGTTCGATTATGGTTTAAAATCGTAATGAACGTGTGGTTGACAGTTTCTCTTTGGCCGAACCGTAGACCAACGGTTTGATTGCGGTTTCAGCCAAATTCAAACCACGACCATAACCTTAAAGGCTGGCCAAACCATACGATTCAGTTCGATTTAAGGTTTGAAACCATAATTTTTATTTTTTTAAAAAAATAAATTAATTTAAATTGTTGTAAAAATAATAAAAAATTAAAAATTTACTAAAAAATAAGACTAAAAATATACATTGATAATTTATTACTTGTTTAAAAAAAATTTACATTTAATTAAGCTGCTAATGTATCTTTTTAGGACGTGGAAGATTTATATATTCTATTACATTTTATTTTAATAATTTACTAGGTACGTTTGTTTGCATTTCATAGAGTTACATTTTAAATAGATTTGCTAGAGTCACTTTTCATAACTTAGAATTGAACAGTAGTAATGATAAGTAAGAATAAACTAAGAATTTGAATATTATGGATGCTTTTTTTTTTTTTAATATCTCTTTCACGTGTAATATTGCTTTTATTCTTTGTAAAATTTGCCATTTTAATCTTTGTGAAGGGATGTGAAGTTGGCAGAAAGAGATCAAGGCGTTAATAGAAGGCAGCCTTTGTCACGACCTTCTTCATAGAGCGGGCTCAATCTTAGAAAGGAGTTCGCGGATCATATTAGTTCAAGCATTCTATATGTCATCCAATTCAAATATATATGTAAAGAAAATAATATTTCTTAATTACAATTTAGCAAATCTCTGGATAAAATCTTTAATATTAAGGTATACAATACAAGCCTTAAAAATA
This sequence comes from Zanthoxylum bungeanum, assembly GCA_019454045.1. Lineage (NCBI taxonomy): Eukaryota > Viridiplantae > Streptophyta > Magnoliopsida > Sapindales > Rutaceae > Zanthoxylum > Zanthoxylum bungeanum. The sequence continues at coordinate 343,889 of SKCR01030216.1, forward strand.
TGAAAATAATGTTCTAAATGTCTGTACCAACCCGACGAGTGGCTGTGGCACGTGGATCAAATCCTAGTACTGTTATTGATGTGTTGTCGAACTACCTAAAATGTTTAGACTACTGTTGTATTGTCGAACTACCTAAAAGAGAGAGCTAGTGATTAAATTAATTAAATGAAAAGTGAATAAAGAACAAATAACAAGGTTTGGAGGAAACCTTATATAATAGAAGAGCATATGGTTATAACTTCACCTAAGCATGCAAACAATGAGTTTAAGCACTCTTCATTCAATTGAGTTATTGTTATGAATTATTAACTTAGAATACTAAACTATTTACAAGTCTCTTTCGATGGTTATGTATATATATTCAAATTAAGCCAATTAACTATATGTGTATGTTAACTAACTTAAACCAAATTCATTAAGGCCTGGTTCTAATATTGGTTACGCATGCTCTGCGGATATATTGATATCATGCAAGGAAATCTATCAAAAGAATTAGATCATGCGCTATTATTCTTACGGCTAACCAAAAATTCATCCGTCGAGTTCCTAAGGATTCACCACGACTATTTTATTGTTGGTCAGACAATAAAACATGCATTCAAACATTGAGAATAATAAATAATTCAATAACAAACCCAAAAGAATAAAAAGAAAAAACTTAATTGAACTCATTGCTTACGATCCATTATAACCCTAAATTAATGATTTAGCTTCTCATGTTATTTAATAAAAATAAGCTAATCATTGATATAAGACAAGAGCTCATAAGGATAAATTAGAGAGAAAATAGACAAAAGAACTATCGTGTGCAGTGTTCGTCTTCAATCTCTAACGCTAGTTGATAACTTTTTTTTTTCCCTTGTTCTAAGTATTATTCTATACTAAGAATTCCAAAATCATGTTATGAGGCTGGATAATATGGTTTTGGACAAGCTTGTGTTTACATATGAGGTTTTGTGATATTTCTTTGTTAAGAACTTGTAAATCTGATCAAATTAGGATTTCTGGACATATCGGCATGCCAATAACTAACCTTTAAATTAACTATTTTTTTTTTTAAAATCTGACTATTTTTTTTTGATCTGGAATGTGTAATAACTAACCTTTAAATTATTATTGTGGCTATAGTCAGTGCTTCAGCGATCTTGAATTTTGAAAGATCATATATGAGTTTCTAAAGTATGTGATTCCCTATCGATAAAAGAGAATTTTGTGGCTTTCTTATTATAATGGACATTAACTTTTGTAGATTGATTTTTTTTTTAATTTTGACCTAAATTCGAGATCCCTAACCGACTAGTCCTAAAAACCAACCTTCCTTGCTTGTTGGTTAACATGGCAAAGCAGCCTTGCCGGTAGATGTGTTTTGCCTTAACTATTTAATGATTATTTGGTTGGTAGTTTTTTGTTTAACTATTAATGTTGTTTGTTACAGGTATATATCAGATATTTATTTTAAAAAAATATAATAAATGCTTTTTTAAAGGACAAGTTTATGAAAATTATTATGTAAAAGATTGAAATAAAATTGTGAAATAGAATAAGAATATTTTAAATAATTCTCCTCTTAAAAAAAACTTTGAAAGTATAAATTTTGCGCTTTTATCAATATAATTTTTTTAATCCCTGAAAATCATATTCAAAATACAATCAAACAACATAAACAAAATCTTGAAAAGAGTTTTTAGAATTTAAAACTTTTGATTAGTAGAAAAGAATTACCAAACAAGCACCAAATGTATTAAAAAATATCTGATTTTAAATCTTAAATATGAATTTTCTCTAAGTCGGGGGATTGAAGTTGTATTAATTTTATGAAGACAAAGGGATTAATAAGAAAAAAATTACTGCATAAATTTCTTCTCATTATAATAATTGGACAGGAAAATCACAAAATTTATATGGTATGTTTTTAAAAAGAAATTGAAAATGTCAAAATAAGAGGCAATTTTTTTAAAATAATTGTAACGAACTTTAAAACGGTTAATCCTTGCCGCCACTTCGATCCATCATCACTTCACATCTCCACCATCGAACACTGAGACCGTGGCCACAATCCCACAAGCGAGCTCGAATCCATTGACAGCCTATGAAGAGGAGAAGATCGCCGGTTGTTTGAGTCGTCGTGGCTGTGCCACGTGTACCGATCATTTTACAGAAGGCATCTCCCAGTTTTCCAAGGTGTAATTCATTCTCATACTGATTTTGGTGCTTTCAATTTGAATAATTAATTAGTCTAATGTTGACACACTAGAGAATTTTTATCACGTTGATACTGAGTGATTGCAATTGATTGAAATTATCTTTAATGAGGTTATGGTAACTAATGATGACGCGGCAACTTGCATTAACTTCTAAATTCAGGTTTAATTTTTAACTGTTTAATTATATATATAGATTGTATCTTGCATATTCGAGACTTCAAAATATGTGAACAATATTTTCTTCTTGGAATCTCTATAAGTTTCGGTAGTAATATCTTTATTGTGCAATTTGATTTTTCAGAAGTAGGGAAAATGGATCCAGGCACTCATTGTAGAGAGCAAAATAACACGTGTCCTGCCATGTCAACTCAAGCGGTTCGGTTGCATATTAAAGATCATCATGTAATTTTAATTTTTTTTTCTATGCGTTAAATCTAGACTAGAAATTATTAACCATTTGGTTTCTCTTGAAATGAACTTATTAAATCAGATATTATAGTTTGAGATTGTGTATGATGAACAGGTGGTGCTGGACAATGGCATACTCCAAGTCACATTATCAAATCCTGGTGGGATTGTTACTGGAATACGATATAATGGCATTGATAATTTGCTTGAATTTCGTAACAAGGAAACTAATAGAGGGTATAATTATGGAAGTTGAGAGATCAATTACTTAACTAATTATGTTATATATCTTTCGTTTGGGCGGTTTTAAGCATTTTCTGTCAAACTGGAATTAGAAATTCTCTAATCTTTTACTTTAACATGCAGTTATTGGGACCTTAATTGGAATCCACCAGGAGGCAAGGGAATGTTTGATGTGTAAGCCTTTCTCTCACCTTTCAACTATTTTCATTCCATAGATCTTTTCTCCATGTAGGCCGTCCCGTAATATGATTGCTTGATAGATTACAGTGGTCAGATTTAATTTAATTTAATTTTAATTTTTTTTTTTGCATGCACAGAGGCCTTAATAATATATGCATGAAACATTTCTCAACATGAGCAGGTTACTTGGTATTGCATTTTCATTCGTTCTGATGTTGAATAATCTTATACTGTCAATATATTATTTGGGACTGCTTGCTCCTTATCTTTGACTTTGAAGGCACAACAGCTAAGTTTTTGCTTAATATCACTTTTATTTGGATGCTAATCTGTACTCCTCACTCTCCCACTTATATTTGACATCTAGTTATTCCATCTAATAGCAGCTGTGACTTCAAAGCCACGACACCTCTATCCCAGATATACCCTTGGTTTGAAGACACTCGCTTTGGCACCATCATTAGCCTTTAATATATATATATATTTTATATTTTATAGTTTCTTACTTGTTTTATTCTCAGAGCTTCAATATTATTACCCAAAAATTCAAATTTATCTGATTAGTTTCATTTTTATTTTTGTGGCTACACTGGAAATGTATTGTATTTGTGATGCAAGATTAATTGCTTTCTCTGCAGGATAAGTGGAAAGTTTTTTAGGGTTGTAGTGGAAAATGAGGAACAAGTTGAGCTCTCTTTCTTAAGGACATGGCATTCCTCCCTTGAGGGAAAATACATTCCATTAAACATTGATAAAAGGTCCTCATTCAAATAATACATGTGTTTATTGTAAAGCGATCGTAAGCAATATTAATGTTCACTTTTTACCTGTAGGTTTATAATGCTTCGTGGTTCATCGGGGTTTTATTCTTATGCCATTTATGAGCACTTAGAGGAATGGCCTGCATTTACTCTTGGACAAACCCGATTTACTTTCAAGCTCAGGAAAGAGAAGTATGCAATTTTATATCTACTTTCTGTTATCAAACCGCCCTGCAACTATTGTAGATAAAATTTTAATGAGCAGTTTATAGCTAATAATTTATGTGAGTTTTTGGGTTAATAGGTTTCGCTATATGGCCATAGCTGATAATAGGCAGAGACACATGCCCCTTCCAGAGGACCGGTCAACAGGAAGAGGCCAGCGTCTTGCCTACCCAGAAGCAGTGCTACTTATTAATCCCACAGATCCTGAGCACCAAGGAGAGGTACTTTACCTGCAGCCATTATTTTTTTGTGTATGTTTCCGGTTGGTGATTGATCGAGATTTTCACATATTACGCAAACGCATTTATTGCTCAAGTAATATAGTAATTAATGAGTCGGATGTCAAATCCACATGAACTTATTATCCACTCTAGTAATTATTAAGACTAACCACCTATGGTGATAAGAGAAAATTAAAGGCGATAAATTGCCCAATGAGAGGCAAACATCCAAGGTTATGAATCCACCCAATATTATGCGATTTCTTATACTTATGTAATAAATTAACTTTTTAACTGAAAAACGAAATTATCCACAAACTTCTTTCAATGGTCATGTGCAAATATTTCGAATAAGCCAATTAACTATATTTATATGTTAACTAACTTAACCCAAATTCATTAACATCAAGTTCCAATTGTGGTTACGCACGTCCTACAAGTATATTTTTGCCCTGTAGGGAAATCCTTTAGATGAGATTGTGCGTTATTGAACCTAAGGCCAAACCTAAAATTCTTCTTTCAAGTTCAAATAAGTTTTCCATATCAATCTTATTAGTGATCAAGTTACAAGAAATATTAAACATAAAGTTCAATAAATAAGCCAATAAATAACACAAGATATAAGAAAATATCAATTATATAAAATTTGAGTACTGAGTTTCATCAAAACCCTAGATTAGGAGTTTAGTTACATCGCATACTAGAAAACTCAAAGAAATAATCAAAGTCAAGCAAAACATCAAAAAAGAGAAAGAAAAACTTTGTGAACTCGGCAGTCTTTCGCTTGCCTTTGTATGTGTTTTGCTTGATGTGCTTCGTTTCTCTCAAAAGTCTTCTAGAGGCCTTCAAAACTCTGATCTTTGGGATAGACAGATCTTTATATAGGGAGTGTTGGGGACTTTCATTATTATGAAATTGGAAGTCCCATTAAATCAAGATTCGGGACCGTGTCGCGACGCGGGCTACTTCACTTTGGGAGTCGCGATGCTTATAACTTTGTGTCGCGATGCGGAGGAAAGTTGAGGTTCTATCATGATTTTGAACTGACAAACAACTTAGGTCAGTGACGACCCCGATTTTGCTGTTTCATCACTCTTTAAATTCGCTTTAACCGTCTTATGATTTGGACCTATAAAATAAACCCAAAATACATCAAAATATTTATAAAACGGAGATAACCCACAAAATACCCGCTAAATGGGCGATTAATATAAATATATTGAACGCTCATTAGAGATTCCTTCTTAACAACGATGAAAAGGTTAGTTTATTTTTCTGACACCTAATTTTCTGAAGCTGACGTGGCAAAATGTACTCTCTAAGCCATACAAACATTGGAAAAGGATTAAGATCCTTTCCTTTCCATACATTAGGTTAGATATAAATATAATCTCTTGACTTTCAGGTGGATGACAAGTACCAATATTCATGTGAGAATAAAGATCTTAAGGTCCATGGGTGGATATGCCGCGATCCCCCTGTAGGGTTCTGGCTAATCATACCCAGTGACGAGTTCCGATCTGGTGGACCTATGAAGCAGAATCTAACCTCACATGTAGGCCCCACCACCCTTGCTGTAAGTAAAGTAACTGATCTCGAACTATATTCTAATGAACAATTTGTAGTAAGAATGGCATATGGTTGATTACGGCCTTCTAATTCCTGAAAACGGTGTTGTCAGGTGTTTCTGAGTGGACACTATGCAGGACAATATATGGTGACACATGTTGGACACAGTGAGCCATGGAAGAAAGTCTTTGGTCCTGTCTTTATCTATCTCAATTCTGCAGCAGATGGAGATGACCCACTTTGGCTATGGGAGGATGCTAAAATACAGGTTCCACATCTAATAGATGGCACGACACATTCTTTTTGTCTCAAAGTTACTCTATTTATAGATTATTGACCTTTTTGTGCAGATGATGACTGAAGTCCAAAGTTGGCCATACAGTTTTCCTGCTTCTGAGGATTTCCAGAAGTCGGAAGAACGGGGTAGTGTTAGTGGTAGACTACTAATCCGAGATAGGTAGGCATGCGGGATACACCTTATAATTAATGTTTCTGGTAATAGTCATTGTATTTACGAGAGTATGAGAACCATGTGGTCAAAGGTTAAACAAGTTGATGGACGAATTAAATTTTTTGAATTACTTCTATCTCCATATATTGAAACAAATGGATGGTTGGTCGGTATGAGCTGACTCAACTCCCAAAAAGTGAAATATTGGCTCCTCGTCAATTGTTCATGTTTTGGTCTGTGGCGGAGCCACATAGAATCAAAATTTACTCCTATTGAATTAGTGTTTTGGTTATGCTAGTTAATCTGATCAAGGTATTTTTTTAAAACGACCAATAGGTACATTAGCAATGACGATATATCAGCAAATGGTGCTTATGTCGGTTTAGCCCCGCCTGGAGATATAGGATCATGGCAAAAAGAATGCAAGGTACTTCTGTTTTTTTAATGTTTAGCTATCATTTATGACAACATAACAAAGGAACCGATTACTCGTTCTCTCTTTTTTCTTTTTTAATTTTTTGTTCACATAGCAAGAGGTTATGATATGCTTTTTTTTTTTAATTAGCTATAGGGGAAGCTTTTTAATTTTTGAACCATAGAAAATTATTTAAAAGCATAAAAGAAGTGAAAGTTTTGAGAGATCTATTTATACTTTCCAAGCTAGCTCTTATCAATTTATGTTGTCAGTTAGCTCTTCCAGCATAATAAATACCTAAAGTAGTAGAGTGTTGTCTTTTACTTCTTCTTAGGACTACCAATTCTGGACCACAGCTGATGAGGACGGCTATTTCTCCATAAAAAATGTGCGTACCGGGAACTATAACCTTTATGCCTGGGTCCCTGGATTTGTTGGAGACTACCGATATGATGCTGCTGTTATAATAACCTCGGGTATTGTTCATGCACTTCTTCCATATTTTAAGCTATATAATGGAAATTAATTGTTCTAAAAAAAACACGTTTATACAGGTTATAATATCGAAATGGGTGATCTAATGTATGAGCCTCCAAGAGATGGGCCAACTTTGTGGGAAATAGGCATCCCTGATCGTTCTGCTGGAGAGTTCTATATTCCTGATCCTGATCCGAAATATGTCAATAAACTCTTTGTCAATCATCCTGACAGGTTAGCTTCCTATTGAGTGTTGTTTTTTCAGAGGAAATGGATCATTTTTACAATTTTCTGATGGAAATGTTCCACCTTATATGCTTTAGTCATGTTCATCTCCTCGGAGTTTTATGTGGGTATTTCTTATTTCATGCACTGTGTGTCATGTTTACTTAAACTTGATGTATTTTATCATCTCCTTCTACTTGCAGATTTAGGCAGTATGGGTTGTGGAGTAGATACGCAGAGTTATATCCAAATGAAGACTTGGTCTACAATGTTGGTGTTAGTGACTATTGCAAAGATTGGTTCTTCGCTCAAGTTGTCAGGTAATTAAGTCCTACAAAGCACTCTATTGAAACAATTTGTGATCACATCTGGTGTACTTAGCTTACATGACTTAGGATTATTTGTTATCATGCTCACCAAGTCAATTTGTGATCACATTTTGACATGATAAGTGATCATAATTAATGTTGCTTCTTTTTAATGCCGATTGGGAGCATCATATTCATACTAAGCAAATGATTGTCGGCCGGGGATGATTAGGCATCATGCTCAATATGTCTTGCTTTATAGTCTTGCTTAATGCTTATATTTCAGGGAGATAGATAGTAAAACCTGTCAAGGAACCACCTGGCAAATTAAATTTAAACTTGACCATGTGGATCGGAGCAGTACCTACAAACTGCGGGTGGCGATTGCATCTGCAAACTTAGCGGAGTGTCAGGTAAAGAATAGCATGGTTAACTTTTTAAATTTTTAGGGTCTATTTGTTTTTAAATAAAACGATTTTCGTTAATAAAACATTTTTTAATGAAAATCATTTTTTAGAAATGAAAGTTATTTCCGATGTATGGATATTGTCTGAAAATATTTTCCGATGGCGTGTCCAATATTTTTTTCAGAAAATATTTTTTGGTGGTTAGGCGTAGGGATGATAAAAAGATCTGGATCCGGTCTGAATCTGTGTATACCCGGGTCCGTAAAAAAATTTCTAACTCAGGTAACTAAATTTCAGACCCGCATAGATCTAGAACCTGACATTTTCGGAACCAGATCTGGTCTGTATCTATATACACCCCGAAGATACAGGTCCACAAAAAATTCCAAACATTGGTAGTAAAATTCCGGACCTAGATATTTTCAAGCTTAGATCCGCATAGACCAGGAAGGCCTAGATCTGAAATATCAAGGTCCGCAAAAAAATTCCCAGACTCGGTTAGGAAATACAGACCCATATCTGCGCTGGTCCGGAATTTCGGGATCCGGGTCCATAATTTTATTAACTTTATACAAGATCCGCATTGTTCCAGATCCGCATGGGTATGAAATTATGGGACATGAATGCAAAATTTTATTAATTTTATACAAATATAATTTAAAAAAAAAAAGATTAAAAAAAGATTTTTGGATATGATCCCGATATATCGATATCTGGATCCACGGGGTTCCGGATTTTCGGGATGGGGTTCATAATTTTATTAATTTTATACAAATATAATTTAAAAGTAAAAAAATGGATTTTTGGATCTGATCCAAGTATACCCGAGTTCAGATTCATATGAGTCTAGAATTCTAGCACATGTGTTCTGAGTTTTATTAATTTATACTAATAATAATATAGTTGGAAAAAGATAAAAAAAAAATAGAATTTATGGATCCGATCCGAGTATATTGGGATCCAAATCCACGTGGGTCATAAATTCTAGGACCCGATTTCATAATTTTTTTAATGTTATACAAATATAATTGAAAATGATAAAAAAAAATATGGATTTCTGGATTCAGATAATCCTGAATCCATATCTATGTAGGTCCAAAAATTTGGGACCATGGTATAAAATTTTATAAATTTTATACAAATATAATTGAAAAATGATTTAAAAAATTATATTTCTGGATCCAGTCTGCGTATACCCAGATCCGAACTAAGTATACTAAGTAAACGGACCCTTAACTTGTTTGCAATATGATATAGAATCCATTTCGCATGCAATTTATTGATTTTTTTCCCCATTTATTCAAGGTCCGGGTCAATGATCCGAATACACAACGTCCTCTATTTACAACGGGGCTAATAGGGAGGGACAATGCTATTGCAAGACATGGAATTCATGGGCTCTACTTGCTGTACCATGTGAGCATACCAGGTACTCGGCTTATTGAAGGGGAGAATACCATCTTCTTGAAACAACCAAGATGCAGAAGCCTTTTCCAAGGTATCATGTACGATTATATTCGTTTAGAAGGTCCCCCAGTTTGTTGATTCTATCCAAGAATACTCCTGCTTATGTTCCTTTCAGTATCATAATACGTGTGACCTAAAAAAATATAATAAGAACATACCATGTGAACATACCAGGAAGGTCTCCAATTATGAGTCGTAAGAAATACGTGTGTATGTATATATAAATTGAGAGGGTGTGAATTTATTTTAAAAAAAATACTATTATTCATTCTGGCAGATTTATTAGAATGTTATATATGATAAAGATGTTGTATTCTTGATCAGTAAATACTGAAACAAAGCCTGTTATTATTCAATTACTTATATCCTGTGAGTAACTCGTTATGAGATCTGAAAAAAAAAATTATGAGAACCCAGTTCTGGGGAGGCTGTTGTTATTTGATCTCCTGACGAAGATTAAGAGCCTACAAAGAACAAATGAACTACACACAGAAACCTTAGCTATGTTCGATATTAAATAGTTAATTAATGGCTACATAACATTTCACTTTAACAGTGGCATAGATCCACATTTCAGAATAAACACATTTGATTGCTTTTTCAAAAAGTCTTTTCTTTAATTTCATAGATCAATACATTCCACGTAAGCATTTGGTATAACATTCATCTTTAATTCCATAACCAGGATGATATTTTTTTTTCAGTTCATTAACAATTAAGGATTATAGAATATTGTTGATGGTGTTTTTTGTGACAAATATTTTGTACTGTGCGGCGAGGGGAGAGAGAGAATTTCTCATTTTTGGAAGATCAGATGTTCATATGTATCAGTCAGTCGTCGAATAGTCAGAGAGTCCAAACACTTCCTTCTCGGAACCGGTCGACCAGAGGACGCAGTATGACATAGATTTCAGTGACATATGTCTCCGCTTGAGATCTTTACAGGTTGGCATCATTATTGTTACGTGTGACAGTGGAGAAAATATAGTGATATGACAGGCCGTCAGACGACATGTTTGCTTTCGGCGAAGACAGTCTAGGGGCAGAGAGCCCGTCAATCAGTTGGAGACCACGCGGGAACGTCATAAAGTAGGGGGAACAGTGTTGTATTCTCTGAGTATATAAAGAGAAGTTAGGTTTGTTTGTAGATGATGATCATTTTTTGGATAGCAAATCTTGTAATACAAAAGAGAGAGAACACCAAATGTAAAACTCTTTAAACTGCTCGGCCCCATTCGGACCTCATTCATAACAGGTCGGCCGAGTTAGTTCAAGCAATAAAAACAACCCCCACCGTTTTGTGCCCATGGACGTAGGCAGGATTCGTTCCGTCAAACCACGTTACAACTCTCTTGTAAACCTTTACGTTTTTCTCACATTTTACTAAATTTGTCTTTGGTCTCCTCATAACCAAACAAATTCAAGGTTGAGGGAAGGTTGTCTCGGGTGAGTTATCTCGAAACTGCCACTGGGATGAAAATCATCCGTCAACAGTTGGCGCCGTCTGTGGGGAAATAGCAAAAAGCAACTTGCGTAGTAAGACAACGATATAAGATGGAAACCGTGGGTTGTTGGAGAGTTCAACAGCAGAATGGATGAAAGGGGAAAGGAATGGGAAGAAGCTGGTCTGAACGGAAAAGGGAAAGAGATCGCAAGGAGAGAGAAGGTCGGCAATAGCTCTCCTCATTGAGCTGTAGAATGGAGTTCAGACTAAAAGCTGTGATCGGGCTACGAAGCAAGAACCAGAAAATTATTGTAAGAGCCTCTCTCGAAATGAACCGCATAGAGTTGTAAGAAGTGTGATAGGTCCATTGAATATGAATAAGACTTTCTCTTTCGAATTAAGAAAATTGTTCATTTTACTTGCTTGTTAATTGAATACGAAAGCTATGTTCAATATTTTTGGGATGTGCTCGATACGAATGGGTGATCGGAAGTCAGGAAGGGCACCAAGCCCGTGGCACGCCAATCCAGTGTATCATTATCAAACCCCCGAGTGGAAGTGTTCCGACCTGGTTCCTTTCACTTTTGAGGATCCAGAACGCATCAAAGGATGATGCACATGCGAGAAACGCGCGAACCCCTCGTGACACACCACTCCCAAGTGCCATTATCAAACCCCTGAGGCCGGAGCGTCACTACCCTATGGCTCATATTTTGAGGAATAGCTCGGGTAAACCGGACCCATGAAGGTTTCTTCCCCTGCGAGTCGGCTGGTGAGTCCCATTGTGTACCATCAGACCACCTGGCTTGGGCTTGGTCGAATGGTCTCATTGATTACATGAGTCTCGGGTAAACTGGACCCAGTGAGGTTTCTTCCCATGCGAGCCGGCTGGTGAGTCCCATTGAGAACCACCCAGGGAGGGCACACACGGGGTGTCTTCCTCTCCCGTGGGGATTTACCTGACCGCCCCGGATCAGAGTATCCGTAGCCTGGTTAGCCAGGACACTGAATTGTAAGGTTCAGAATTGTGTTTTTGAGGCCTCGGGCAGGACGCTGTCTCGGAGCACCCGAGTTGTTATTTTTACTTCTTGAATTTTTGCATGGGGCATGTGCTAAGTCACCTCCACCTTTTGTTAACTTTACTTTATTCCAATTTTTGATTTTCCCTGGTCTGGCAAAGGGACGCCCGCGCCAGGATGCGCAGAGCCTCAGAGGTTGGAAATCTTCCCTCGTATAAGTCTTAAGCGTTCCACCAGCTCGGGGCTGGATTCGTTCCGCCGAGACTGTATTGTTCCACCAGCTCGAGGTTGGATTTGTTCCGCCGAGTCTGTTATGTTCCACCAGCTCGGAGCTAGATTCGTTCCGTCGATGCTTTGTTCCACCAATTCAGGGTTAGATTCATTTCGCCGATGCTTTGCTCCACCAGTTCGGGGCTGGATTCTTTCCGCCGAGTCTGTTATGTTCCACCAACTCGGGGCTGGATTTGTTCCGTCGATGCTTTGTTCCACCAGCTCGGGGCTGGATTCGTTCTGCTGATGCTTTGTTCCACCATCTTGGGGCTGGATTCGTTCCGCCAATGCTTTGCTCCATTAGTTCAGGGCTGGATTCGTTTCAGCGAGTCTGTATCGTACCACCAGCTCAAGGCTAGATTCGTTCCACCGAGTCTGTATTGTTATACCCGCTCGGGGTTGGATTTGTTCCGCCGATGCTTTATTCTTCTTAGCTCGGGGTCGGGCTACATCCCACCGAGTCCATCTCATTAGTCTGGGGACGTAACATTCCCCCAGAGCCAAGTGTTCTTCTCAGCTCGGGGTCAGGCTACATCCCACCGACTCCATCTCATTGATCTAGAGACGTAACATTCCCCCAGAGCCAAGTGTTCTACTCAGCTCGGGGTCGGGCTACATCCTACCGAGTCCATTTCACTGGTTTGGGGACGTAGCATTCCCCCAGATCCAAGTAAGGGTGAGCAAAACCGGTTTCGGTTCCGGTTCCGCATGGAACCAAAACCTACCCGGAAAAATTCGGTTCCGCGCTAAGTGGAGCCGGAACCTACCCAATTAAACAGGGTACCCTATTATTCGGTTCCAATCTGGTTCCGGTCCGATTTTGAATTACCATATTTTAAAATATTTTAATGAAAACTACATTCCAATACGAGTCCGTAGGAAAAAACGGGGACCAAATTGGAGTGCGGAAGCTCAAGAACGAAAAAAAATGAAGTTTTTTAATTGATATTGCATTTTTGTGATTAAAAAAAGGAATAAAGAGGAAATGAGCAAATTTCTTTATCATTGATTCTTCAAAAAGTCACATTTCTTTACTGGTAAGCTCCTCAAAGCTTTTGGATCATATTTGGTTTTGGCTTTCTGGTTAATTCTGTTTTTCAGCTTTTTGTATTTTGTATCAGATAATTAGGTTGTTAGCTTATCAGTTCAAAATGGTATGTGGAGTTAGCTCTTTCTCATATTCACACGTTACTTTTCATTTTTCAAAGTGATTTTGGTTTTATTTTAGTAATCAAATATTGAGATTTCTTTATATTTACATTTGTTAAATATGTTTTTTAGAAAAAAAAAATTTAGCTTCTTGACTCTCTGTTTTTTATAGTTGCTTGCCTTAGCCAAATGAGTGGTATATTCAATTCTATCTGTACCTTTTCATGGGTTTCTAAGGTAGTATCAAATATTACTTTGGTGTGGAATTCATTTATCAACTTGTCAATTCTTATTGTATCCTTATTTTATTTTTTGAACTGTCATTCGTCTTAGATGTATTCAGCTTTAGGACTCTACTTTCTGGTTCATCAAACAAGCAGCACTCTCTATCAATTCTCTGCAGTTTCATTACTTGTTTTTTTCCAAAAAAATAATAATTATTATCTGCTCTTTCAGTTGCTTCAGTAAACCGGTTCCATGGTCCGGTTCCAGTTCCGATCATTTTGGAACCGGAACCTACCCGGATAAAATCGGTTCCTTCATTTTTGGAACCGGAACCTACCCGATTACAACCGGTTCCGGTTCAAAACCCGAAAAACCGGTCCGGTTCCAATCGGTTCTGGGTAGACCCGGAACCGTTGCTCACCCTTAGAGCCAAGTGTTCTTCTCAGCTCGGGGTCGGGCTACATCCTACCGAGTCCATCTTATTGGTCTGGGGACGTAACATTCCCTCAGAGCCAGATGTTCTTCTCAGCTCGGGGTCGGACTACATCCCACCCAGTCCATCTCATTGGTCTGGGGACGTAGCATTCCCCCAGAGCCAAGTGTTATTCTCAGCTCGGGGTCGGGTTACATCCCACCGAATGCATTTGATTTCGGCTCGAAGACAGACTATCACCTCATGGCCGGATTTGAGATTGATCGGGATTAAAACTTCCACTCGCAGCAAGAATATGAAGAACGAGTTAGCAAGTTAGAGATGAAGATCATTTGAACGGATGTCAGAATCCTCAGTGGCCGAGCACATGAAGGTAACATGGACGACCCGACTGACAGCCGAGGCAGCCTTTTCTGTGGCTCCTGGAACAACCACCGACTGGTTGATCAGAACACCATTTTTTTTATAGTTCCCGACATCAACTCGCTAACTCGTTCAAACCGAGAACTAGAGGACATATGTTGATGGTGTTTCTTGTGACAAGTATTTTTTACTGTGCGGCGAGGGCAGAGAGGCAATTTCCCATTTTTGGAAGATCAGATGTTCATATGTATTAGTCAGTCCTCGGATAGTCAGAGAGTCCGAACACTTCCTTCTCGGAACCGGCCGACCAGAGGACGCAGTATGGCATAGATTTCAGAGACCGACCACATCAGAGCTGAGGCCGATCACAATAGGCCGACATATTCTTTTGTTCTTATCTTACCTCGTGGAACAAGCAGATAAGCTCAGATATTTCGGGTCAGAACGGGAACAGTTTGGGAAGATCGGCAGAATATTTGGCCGACCTACTGAACACCGAAGTATGATCAGGGTATTTCAGACTTTTCCTTGTGACATATGTCTCCGCTTGAGATCTTTCCAGGTTGGCATCATTATTGTTACGTGTGACAGTGGAGAAAATAGAGGGATATGACAGGCCGTCAGACGACATGTTTGCTTTCGGCGAATACAGTCTTGGGGCAGAGAGCCCGTCAATCAGTTGGAGACCACGCGGGAACGTCATAAAGTAGGGGGAACAATGTTGTATTCTCTGAGTATATAAAGAGAAGTTAGGTTTGTTTGTAGAGGATGATCATTTTTTGGATAGCAAATCTTGTAATACAAAAGAGAGAGAACATCACTTGTAAAACTCTTTAAACTGCTTTGTGCCCGTGGACGTCATTCAGAACAGGTCGGCCGAGTTAGTTCAGGCAATAAAAATAACCCCCACCGTTTTGTGCCCGTGGACGTAGGTAGGATTCGCTCCTCCGAACCACGTTAAAACTCTCTTGTTAACCTTTACGTTTTTCTCACCTTTTACTAAATTTGCCTTTGGCCTCCTCATAACCAAACAAATTCAAGGTTAAGGGAAGGTTGTCTCGGGTGAGTTATCTCAAAACTGCCTCTGGGACGAAAATCATCCGTCAACAAATATAAATGTGCTTTTATCGTTGTGTTTGGGTGAACTTTAGTAAAGATTTGAACTTTGTTTTGATGACACAAAAGTGAAAACTCGAAGTTTACTTTTTTCTCAAACTCACAGCAATTTGGTGCTCTATGTCACTTGACTTTTTGTTTTCATTTTATGTATATGATTAACCATAGCCTTAAGTAAATCAAACCAAAGTGCTTTGATCATTTAACCAAAGTCAAATAATATTAACTATAAGCAGAAATTTCGGATTTAACCAACAATTTGGTTTAACAATTTGTGCGAATTCAGTAAATAACCAACAATTAAAAAGATCATATAAGCCACAACTACATTCAAAAGGTACGACCTGGTGGTACCTCTTTAATATTCCTTCGAACCTCAGATTTTGTTCTTGTGACACAATATCTCTAGCTTAACATACACTACGTTCTGCCAAATATACACACACACCCAGCCATATATACATAAATCCGACCGATCATACTGCTTTCTATAGCTTATCACATGCTTAATTATTTTATCGTTGCTTGCCATTGTTCCTTTACACATGCTTAGTTGTTAGGTTTTACTGCTTTGATGGATGATATGCATGTATTGACAATTTACGGTTTCAATCGATAATATGCACGTGTTTACTTGATCGGTCAAAATTATATGTATGATGTGCTATGTTCAATTTGCGACCTAGAGGATGATGTCCCTCCATATTTGTGTTAAGTTCGGTCGGATATGTGTTATATCTGGCCAAATGACCCTTGTGGTATACAGGATGAAAACCCGGACGTAAGTTTTATAGCCGATTCCAAATGGACGGTAATGTGGTTCGCACTCGGGATACAATGTCACGTACCACTAGAGGATGACCATCTCATTATAAATGCATATAGAATGTTTGTTTACTATATATGTGTTAGCATACACATGTTTTTATGTTTCTGGGTTACACAATATGTCCGTCCGGACATACATTATTATATCCGGCCAGGCCCCCAAAGGTCAGGCCCATTGAATGCATGTTTTAGCATATCTGATTGCTTGTGTAGTATTTTACTTATTATTGCTGGAACTTTTGTTGTATCATTTTTAGTATTATTGTTACTTAGTGCCATCTACACTTTTTACCTGTTGTAATTTTGATTCTATGCTCCTAAATAATGCTTTATATCTGGCCAGACTTCCAACAAGTCCGATCATAATTTTAATACTATATCTGGTCTATTATGGCCATGTCCGGCTGACGTATGACCTACTTAGAAGTTAAAGCTTCTAGAAGGCTGATGTGATAGGGGTAAGTCAATGACTCTCATTAGGAAGAGACTCTGCTAGATGAAACAATATTAGAGTGCTTGAACCACAAGGTGTCATGTCAACAGAGCATGTAGCAATGACCAAAAAGCTGGAATGATGGATTTCTGCTGATAGAAGGTAGTTGAGTCAGATGCTAGAGTGACTATTTACTGAATGGTTGGGGAAAAATAGCATGAGATAATGATGACAGAGTGACATGAGCTGACGTAATGGGTTGGTGGAATAATGAATTTGGAAGCTTATATAAAGAGGTTGAAGTCGCAGATTCGAGGATTAGCAATTTTCATATCACACAACTTGTAAAAGAGTGAAAAGCTGAAAAATAGAGAGAGAAAGCTGGTCGGTACTTGACCACTTGAGAAATTTATAACGGGCTTGTTTAGGACCCGAGGTGCTTTACACACTTTGTAAGCCCACCATACACCATTTATACCTCAAGTCGGTCCTGGCATCGAGCAAGTAATATAAAAACCCTTCTACCTCCCGTGAACGTAAGTTGGAGTCATTTTTCGTCGAACTATACGTAAATCTGTGTTTGATTTTATTGTTTACCTGTCAAGATTGTTTTGGGATCCCTATTAACCAAATAAATTCGCTGCTTGAGGGGAGGTTTGTTCTAGGGGTTGATTTCTCAAATTGCCCTTAAAATGAAAAATAACTATCAACAAAGTCAAAATAACATTTACTAATATAAATTCATTCATAATTAGATTGACTTAAATTAATAATTACGTATTGATATTTAGATTTAAATAAAAATTTTAAGTTAAAATATTCTGATAAACTGGTCATATAATATGATGGGATGCAATTTGCAAGCATTACAAAAACTGAATGATGTGTCTTACTCTTTATGATTTATGAAGATAGCAAAAGCTATGTAATATGGATGTTATCACATCAGTGTGTGATCTAAGCAAAATCGTTGATACTTAAGGACTTTACCAATACAGTCCAAAGAAGTGATGATTTCATATGTGTGTATATATATATTTGTCTCCAAAGGGTGTGACCTGGTGGTGTAAGAGTTTAGGATCTCACATTGAGGTTATGAATTCGAATTCAGGAGTGCACTTTCTTGTAAGAGTCTGGGACAGTCAGAGATTTTACCTGCGCCGCGGTCCAAAATAGGTGATTTGGTGTTGTGGTTTCCCACGATTACAAAAAAAAAAAAAAGTGTATATATATATATTTTAAAAAAAGGTTGATGGTTCATTGGTTATTATATTGCACATGATGGCGATTCTTGCACGGCTTTATTACGGGCACCGAACAGTAGTGTTGGCGACGGAGTAAAGAATTTACAATCAATACAGTCCAAAGAACTAAATCGTAGTTTCTAGTTCAAGTAACCACAATCATTTATAGATACATTTCTATAAATTAACCTCCAAACCTTTCACATAATTAAAATGATCCAATTGCACAAGCATTAGAAGAGTAACCAAAATCGATCGGGATACGATCATTGGGCCGGAAACCAAACCATGTCAGCTCCAAGGATCCAATTGCATATTCAAACTCATCATGTACATCAACTTTTCCCTCCCTAAAACTAGATAGTGCCATGGTCCCATAATAATTTAGAAAATCATTTTTTTTTTATAAAAAAATAGAATGATATATCATGAGTTTCATGTGCAAAATTACTATTTTTGTAGATTATAATTTATCCCCAAGTTGAAATCAAGTCTCCGTCACTATGACAAACTATTATTCTTTATTTATTTTTTTAATTAAATTAATTCCAAGTTATTTAATTACTTGAGTCAATGCGCAGGTGGTGATGGATAACGGCTTACTCCAAGTCACAATATCAAAACCAGATGGACATGTGACTGCAATTCAAGGTTATGGCATCGATAATATGCTTGAAGTTCGTAACAAGGAGATTAATAGAGGGTACAGGCCATTATGACTCTAATTAATTTAGCATATTTACCTTTCTTTCTTTTGGTTTCCAACTTTATTTTTTTATTTTATATAGGTACTGGGATCTTGTTTGGAGTGAAACAGGGAGTACCGGAACAACAGGAACAGACGAATTGTAAGTTGGCATTTTTTTCACAACCTTTTTTAATATGTTATAAGCTAATTTATGAACAGGGCATTGATTAATTATTTTTGCAGGATCAAAGGAAGCAGTTTTAAGGTCTGTGTGGAGAATGATGAACAAGTTGAGATATCATTCACTAGAATGTGGAATTTTTCCCTCCAGGATAAGCTTGCTCCTCTTAATATAGACAAAAGGTTAATATATAATCATTTTTTTCATGTGTGTTTTAATAATAATATATTGATAAACTTCAGTTATATTTAAATTATTATCCCATAATTATCACTCATTATTCATAATTTGTTTGAATCACTCATTGAATCCAAGTCCCACTTGAAGAACACTGACTATAAGACTATATCTATGATTTTACAGATACGTAATGCTGGCAAACAGCTCAGGGTTCTACTCGTATGCAATTTACGAACACTTGAAAGAATGGCCTGCTTTCAATCTTCCTCAAACCAGGATCGTTTTCAGGCTTAGAAAAGACAAGTAACGCAAATTATATTGAGATAAATAATTTGCCTACAAGATTGTCTTTGAAGAATCAAAATTGTATACATATTAATTAATAATGGAGAAAATCCAGGTTTCAGTACATGGAAGTATCAGATAACAGACGACGGCAGATGCCATTACCGGACGACCGGCTGCCAAAAAGATGCAAAGAACTTGCTTTCCCAGAAGCTGTCCTACTGGTCAACCCTGTTGAGCCTCAATTCAAAGGAGAGGTATTAATGTTCCCAACTAGTATTAATTTCATTTTACAGCAAGCAACCAGCATAATGCCCCAGTCTCAAACAAGTTGTGTATGTAGGTGGATGACAAGTACCAGTATTCATGTGAGAATAGAAATCTGAAGGTCCATGGGTGGATATGCTCTGATCCTGCAGTTGGGTTCTGGCAAATAACTCCCAGCGATGAATTTCGCTCAGGCGGCCCACTCAAACAGAATCTAACATCACATGTTGGCCCTATCACTCTTGCAGTATGCCCTTTCTTCTACTTCTACTTCACTCCTTCACAATATCAATTTTGTAATACATGGAGATTACTACTTTCCCATCCGTTTTGTTAGTTTTTATAATACCTTATTATTATGGCTGAGATGAGTTTTTCAATGAAATTGTAGACATCAATGGAGCAACGAAGTATTATGAAAAATGTTATATATATGATCTCTGATGAAGTTTATTTTGATAATCCATGCAATCAGATGTTTCTCAGCGCTCATTATGGAGGAGAGGATTTGGTACTGAAGCTGACGGAGGGTGAGCCATGGAAGAAAGTTTTCGGACCAGTTTTTTTCTATATCAATTCTTTGTTGGATTCGGATAACAATGATCCTCATTCCTGGCTATGGGAGGATGCTAAACAACAGGTCTAATCTAATTATACACCAAATTGTTCATATGCTTTTATTTTGTACATGGAATATGGACAGAGACTAAAAGTAAACTGAAATTTCAGGTGTTGATTGAATCCCAAAGCTGGCCCTACAGTTTCCCAGATTCAAAAGATTATCTGAAATGGAATCAAAGGGGTAGTCTTACTGGCAGATTACAAGTCCGAGACAGGTTGGTGTTTCAGAAATTACATAAAGTATGATTTCACTAAAATACCATTTTACCTATAGGATCAAAGCATCAAACTTCAATCCACATTTTATTTTAAGTTAAAGTTTTAATGATTTCACTTGCCCTACAGGTACATCAGTGATGACAATATAACAGTGAACGGTGGTTATGTCGGGTTAGCACCCCCAGGCGAAGCAGGATCCTGGCAAAGAGAATGCAAGGTGACTTAACACCAGTAATTTTTTTCCATTTCTTTCTCAATATACCAAGTTGAAATTTGCCCAGCAGCAATTTTGGTCTCTGTTTCTGTTCAGGGCTATCAATTTTGGACAACAACGGATGCCAACAGCAATTTTTCGATCAATGACATTCTTCCTGGGGACTATAATCTTTATGCTTTTTTCCCTGGTTTCATCGGAGACTATCGCAACGATGCTGTAATCACCATAACTGAAGGTGTTAATTTTTCATTGGGACTGTCCCATGAACTAAACTCTCATATTTCGACATAGTTTGTCATAATCTATTTTTTTTGAAAAAAAAAATGAACAGGTAGTGAAATAGACATGGGTGATCTTGTCTTTGAGCCTATAAGAGATGGCCCTACATTGTGGGAAATAGGCATCCCTGATCGATCTGCTGCTGAATTCTATATTCCTGATCCTGATTCAAAATACATCAACAAACTTTACATTAACCATCCAGACAGGTTGGTGCTGCATCTTTCAAAATTCTAGGTGTCATAATTAGAAAACTTGGTCATGAAGGTTATAGAGATTAGTGATTTCAACAAGAGTAATGCTACATATCCCAAAATTTATGTGGCACACGTCATTGTATTAAAAGATTATTTTTATGTGTGTGTGCAGGTTTAGGCAATATGGATTGTGGGAAAGATATTCAGAGTTATACCCTGAAGAGGATTTAGTTTACACTGTGGATGTTAGTGACTACAAAAAAGATTGGTTCTACGCTCAAGTTAGTAGGTTAGATTTGACTCCTTCCACGTCTATTTATATCGTACGTGGGTATCAGCTATTAAGTTCAATAACAAGCTGTGTGTCATAATCATAAATGCAGGAAAAAAGATGATGAGACATATGAGGCAACTACATGGCGAATTAAGTTCAATCTTGACAATGTGGATCAGAATGGAACCTACAAACTGCGTGTAGCCCTGGCGACTGCCAATGCTGCAGAATTGCAGGCAAGAAGAGAATGAATGTTCCGTTATTCATTTCTAGTCCTTGTCATAACTCTATTTTTTGCTTGTAAAATTTTACTAAAGTAAATTTGATTACTTTGCTGAAGGTCCGGGTGAATGATGAGAAAGCAGAGGCTCCTCCTCTGTTTACAACAGGGCAAATTGGGCATGACAATGCAATTGCAAGACATGGGATACATGGACTCTACAGGCTTTACAGCATCGATGTGGCAGCTGATAAACTTGCTGCTGGAGAAAACACAATCTTTCTCAAACAAGCTATTAGCAGCAATGCTGTTGTTGGGGTTATGTATGACTATATTCGCTTTGAAGCCCCACCACCGTCTTCTGATTCCAACCAAAAACGAACTTTGAAGTTCTTTTAATTAAAAATTTAAAAAAGTAATGCATTCTAACTTCCAAATCTCTAAAGCTCTAAGGAGTTTTGAGAATTATTCTCAAATATTTGTATTGTCCAGACAATATAAAAATAAATAATAATAACAATAATGTTCCTAATATACTACTTTCAACTTTTACTGCAAAATTAGGTTAGTTCCTGAAAATAATATTTCAAGAACTATGTTGATATTTCTATTGATTACCTTCAAAACAATCTTGTAATCAATAAGTCTTGATATTTCTTTCTCTAGCTTTCTGAAGTTGGAAAATTCAAACCTAGAGAAGAATATGAATTCAATGACAATTTTAGAATCCAGCCAAAAGACCCGATCAAAGAGAGGTACAACCTCTAATTATAGAATACCAATGTATGGTGGCTTTCACTTTGAGATAGCTTTTTGAATATTTTTGGGCCCAATTTACTGATGCAATAGTGAAATTAGCAATAACAAAGTAGTAAACAATTACAATTACAATGAACAGAATCTGAAAATTACAAATGTGTAAATGAAAAGAAAATATAATATATAAATTTCGAGTCATGTGTATCACAATCTTCTTAAAATAAATTTATCGCCTATTGTAGTGTTTATGATCGAAACTGGCATTTGATTCCAAGTATAAAACGAAAACTAATAACTTTGGTACTGTCAAATTACCTAAGCGAACTCGTATATGTGCAGAACGAAGAAAAGAAAAAATTGATTCGCTGGTTTTTGGCAAAAAATGACAAGTCCTTGCTTCAGTGCTGGTGTGTTTAATAAAATAAAGAGAAGTCTTTTCTTTTTTGAATAAATACGGTACTTTCATTAAGACGATGAAAGAATACATTGAATATTTGAGGGAAAGTTTCATTTCCAAATAACAGGCTCATCTGCTCCTAAAGCTAACTTTAGCTCAAGCATTAACATTGGACTCAATCAGACAATCTAATTTTTCTTGAATGTCTTGAATAAGCCACTGGATTTCTGTCTTACTACCCCTCCTGTTCAAAATTAATTCCACCACGTTCAAGCAATTGGATTCAACAAATAGTGACTGGCATTGAAACTCCGCTGCCACTTCTAACCCAAACCTGATGGCTTCCGCTTCAACAGCCTCAACATCCCTATTAAACACTGATCTTTTAGTCGCAACCACCACAGCCTCACCTAAATGATTACTGATCAACATCCTCAGCCCTGCTGACTGAGCTTCGAAATTAACCGCCGCATCAGTATTCATTTTGAGTGTGCTTGGAGGTGGCTGTCCAGTCTTCATTGAACTCCTGAGCCGATTTGAGCCAATCCTCATTCCAGTAGCTTGATCCCGACGATAGGCTTCCAGCATGGCTACAGCCTTTCCCATTAATCTGTCAGGGTCTTCCAACCTATGCTCAAATATATATTTATTTCTGGCATTCCAGGTTTTCCAGCACACTAGAACTCCCAACTCTGCTTCCTTCCTGCTGCGGGTCTTGGTCAGCTCATGAACCACACTTAACGGAACCCACTTGACCGTGGCCGTCATTTCAACTGTCATCTCTGCTAATCTCCAGAACTTGTTTGCATTTGAACATTCAAAAAGTGTATGAGAAATAGATTCCACCTTTGGTCTACAAATCTGACAAATGGGTCTTGTAGCACTTGTCTCTTCCATAAATTTTCAGTCGTAAAGAGTAGATTTTGGGCTACTCCCCAAAAGAAATTTTTTTATCTTGGCAGGGGTGTTTAAGGACCATATAATATTCCATGGTATCTGAGATCCATTTGCACAGCTTGAGGGTTCAGAAAATTTGTACCTTAAAGCTACCCGGTATCCACTTTTAACAGTGTACAATCCTTCTTATCAAAATGCCATAAGATCCGATCAGTTTGAGGCCTTCTTGGTAAAAATATGCTGAGAATTTCCCTTGCATCAAATCTAAGAAAGATTGTCTGACCACACTCTCATTCCATCAGTTGGTATGGCTGATCAACGAATCGACAGTTGCGTTAGCTGGCAATGCACCTATCTGCACAGGTCTGAATTTCTACCTTATTCCCCATCCCAACTCTCCTTCTAGCCCACTGTTTGAGCACTTGTCTTCCCCAAATAATACTTCTCCAAACAAAAGATGGCCTTGACCCTACCTACGCCTTCATAAAATCTGTGTTTTTAAAGTATCAACTTTTCAAAATTTTGGCAATTAGAGAATCCGGATCTTGAATGACACGCCATCCTTGCTTAGCCACGAGAGCTTGGTTGAAACTTAACAAATCTCTGAATCCCGTACTTCCTCTCGATTTGGCATGACACACCTTGTCCCACCTAGCCGAATGGATGCTCCTCTTATCTTGAGATGACCCCCACCAAAAATTCACAAACGACTTTTGAATTTCGTTACATAATCCTATTGGGATTCTAAAGACACTCATAGCATAAGCTGGCACTACTTGAGCCACCGCCTTGATTAACACTTCCTTGCCTCCGCTAGAGAACATCTTGCTTTGCCAAGCAGATATCTTACTCATCACTCTGAATTTTACTTCCTTGAAGAAGCTAGATCTTTTCTTGCCAATTATTGAGGGTAATCCCAAATACTTCTCATGCCTTGACACCACCGGAAGTTGAAAAATGTCCTTAATGGCAGTCATTGTTTCTGGTCTTATTCTGCAACTGAAAAACATCGAACTCATGTCAAAATTGAAGACTTGACCAGAAGCCTTCATATAAGTGTCAAATATAGCTTTTAACCTTGGACAATCTTCCACAGATGCTTTAGAAAAGATGAGGCTGTCATCCGCAAACAACAAGTGAGAGACCGTGAGCTGCTTATTGAATCTCAACCCTTGAATTTTCTTCTCTTTCTTAGCACGCAACAGCAGTTGTGAAAAATTTCAGCACACAAGATGAAAAGATACGGGGAAAGAGAACATCCCTGTCTGAGGCCTCTCTTTGGAGTTATTTCTCCTTTGGCTTCACCATTTATAATTACAGAAAAAGTGGTTGTCGTGATACAACCCAAAACTAGCTTAACCCATTTAGCTGAAAACCCCATTCTAATCATAGCCCCTTCAATGAAAGATCACTCAACCCTATCATAAGCTTTTCTAATATCTAACTTTAGAGCAACCAACCCATCTTTATTACCCTTCGAGAGCGTAATCTTATACAGACATTCATAACCAATGATTATGTTATCTGTAAGTAATCTTCCATGTATAAAGGCACTTTGTGTTGGTGAAACAAGTTGATGAAAGATGGTTTTAAGTCTATTAGCAATAACCTTAGCCACAATCCTATACACCATGTTGCAAAGGCTAATAGGTCTAAAATCAGTGAATTTCGTAGGCTTATCAATCTTAGGGATCAAAGCAATATGGGTATGATTTAAAGGGGCGATATTACCTCCATCATTAAGAATGTGAAGGCAAGTTATAGCCACACCATATCCTACTGCTGCCTAATGCTTCTGGAAAAAAGCAGCAGGCAGACCATCTGGCCCTGGGGGCTTTAGTTGAAGCCATTTGTACTAATGCCTCTGAGATCTCTTTAGTTGAAAAGGGCTGCTCGATGTGAGCATTCATTTCTATTGTCACACGAGAAGAGACTCTTGTGAGAGCTGATTCCAATTGTTGCTGTGTTGGTGTTGACGAAGAGAAAATGTCCTGGAAATAATCACAAAACGTCTGCTCTATTTCATTCTCATCCTTGGTCCATATGTGCCGCTGATTCTCTGTTCCCTAAATCTTATTCTTCTTCCTCCTGGATGACACCTTTGAGTGAAAATACTTTGTATTTGAATCACCGTCCTTTAGCCAATCAACCCGTGCCCTCTGCTTCCAGTACACCTCCTCATCAATCAAGAAGTTGTCAATTTGTCTCTCAATTCTCCTGATCTAATCACCCCCTTCTGTGTGCTTGTGTTCATCTTTATACGCCTACAACTTGAGCATCAGATGTTCCATTTTCTTCCTCCTGTTCTCAAATTCTCTGAATCCCCAGTGCTTCAAATGAATCATCGAATCCCTAGTTACCTTTTTTAAACATATTCACAACGTCTTCATTAGGTCCCCAAGTGATGCCCCCCATTCTCTGCTCACAATTTCTTTACAGCCGTCGCAAGTGTAAACACTGCATTTTTTATGCATCGCCCATAATAAGTCTCCTACGGAGACACCTTCTGAAAATTGAGGAATTATAAAGATAAATATCAGTAAGAAAATGAACTTCAGGGAACACAGCCAAAAGTCGACTGGACATCACTTATATCCGACCTACTTTCTCTCTAAATCAGAACATCCGGCCGAACATGACCTGAAAACCTTATATCCGGTCGGACATAACACATTTGTCAGTGAATGAGTAGATTGTCAGAAACTGAAATTAAGGAACTTGATTACGTCCGGACGCACATATAATTCAAATCTAATATGCAGCGGGACATATATCAAGCTAGCAATAATTATGCACATCTTCAATTACTGGAATCACTATGTCCAACCGAATATGTATCTACTTGTAACTGCAGACAGAGTGACAATCACCCGTGACAGACAAAAGAGAAATGAGGGATTATGTTCCCCCTCTCCATTTTCAAACCCTTCTCATGTACTATAAAAAAATGCATTTATCCTTCATAAGAGGCGAGTTAGGATCTATTTAAAAAAGAAACCTTGCTAAAAGCCTCCAAAAACAGTTGAGAGAGAAACAAAGAGAAAACAACACCAATTCCTTGGAGTTCCCTTCAACTTGGTATGAATCCAGCGTCAATCCAATGATTAGAGGTGTTTTCTGAGCCACAATCCGAAAAAAAAGACGACCTGAAGGCCTCCTTTTATTTCAACGCACTTTTGAGTATTCTATTTCGAGTTAGTATCTCCGACCGGACATGATACACGTCCAACCGGGCATGCACACACCTCCGGACAATTGATAACAATATCAGGCCACATCACTGATTTATTTCACTCATTCATGTTTGCTTTCGGTTTGTCATTGAATAATAATACGCATGCAATTGTTTATTCTATTGTTTAGTTTATTATTATGCATGTTCTTCCATTTGTTTGTATTCATATTTCTGTTTACTTTCTGATCCACGAGGGATATTCGGCCGGACTCATCATACATCCGGCCGAACATTGATGAACATATTAGGACCTTAAATACCTCGAAGCCAGGCCAGAAAGATATGTATTCTGACATGTTCAATTTACATGCTTGTATTAGTACTTTTTACTGCTTTGTCATTACTTATTTCATGCTTGATCTTGTTACCTCGTTGCTGCCTAGATTTATTTTTTGTGCATGTTTAGTTATTTAGCCATACGGTCACTTACTATTTATTATGCCATTTTATTTATGTAATCATGCTGCAATGTTATTTTACCTGTTGTTATTGTGATTATGAGCTTCTGGTTTAAGCAATACATCCGGCCAGACTTTCAATAAGTCCAACCGGATATTAACATTATATTCGGCCAACCATGGCCATGTCTGGCCAGGCCTCTTCGAGTCCAGACCCATAAGCGTAAATATTATACTAGCATCAGTAAGGGACCATTCTGAACCCAAACGAGTTTAAGGTCGGATCTTACGAGGGGTGTAGTGCGGCCTTAAATCATTCCTGGTGTTTCATACCAGATGGCGACTCCCTTATTCTCCGATTAGTCTCCCCGTGTGAATATCCGTACTCTCTACGGGCTGTAATCCCAACAATGCAGTGGTTGCCTATGTCATAGGCATAACTGTAAGGCCCGCTTCGCTCCTACAGTAAGCACTCCACATATCTTCGTAGTGCAACCTCTGAATACCCTTCCGGTCGCAACTCTAATCCTTACTGCTCAGAAGTACTTCCATCAGAATCGATTTATGATCGGAACTCTAGGATTCAAGATTCACTACACTCGCACCGTGAAGCATCCTACCCCAACTATTGTTACAAAGGAATCTATTCAATCTCTCTTCAATGAAATTAGGGCCAAAATATTTGTTTGACCAAGTGAAGAGGTAGTCGTGCATGTAGAGAGAATCTTTATCCTTAGCTTCTTACCACTCTACAATCACACAACCATATATAAATCCTTTTAGGCTTAGTTACTTCTCCGATGTGGGAAAAGTTCAGTTTATTTTACTTTTCATTTTCAATGAATGCATTCTATGAGATAAATTTGCATTCATCCGAGTATCATTTTGAGCGTATCAATATATCATTTTGAAGTACTCACGGAGGAAAACCTGAATTGCTCATGATTTCTTTATTCCTATAAATGAATCTCACTTAAAATTGTGTTTCAAAATAACAAACAATGATAATATATTATGCATAAACTATGCATATTTTCCTACATTTACAACCATGTGTGTTTCATAGTATTTGCTTCAAGGTGGATGGAATGTGCAGGTGTAAAATGGACTTTTTCTAACTTTCAATGGAACAGGGTTTAAAGGTCCTATCAAGTGCTTCTAGAGTAAGATTCTCCGAAGCGTCGGATCCATTCCGGAACGTGGCTTTGCTTCGAAGTTTTATAGAATGGATTATCGAAGAAATCAAAGGAAAGTCATACCTGATCAACGTGGTGTAAAGTTCCAAGTAAGGAAAGTTTGGACCCATTGTAGTTTGCTAGGCTGTCAAGAATGACACGTCATCAAAGAGATATGATCAAAGAAGAATATTTCATGAAGAAACCGACTGTGCTCCCAAGATTACCACATCACCAAGTACTATGGTTCTGTCATCGCAGAAAGGGACATGTGGAGTAATGTGAGTGGGTGCTATATTTGTACACCCACATCTATGAATTAATATACTAATTGAATTAAGTAGCATCCACTTAATATTTTTTAGTTGGTTTATAAACTTTTATTTAATCTTAAGTGCGTATATGGAAAATTAGCATTAACCCTCATATATACGATCTTGTTGATTTGTTAGGCAGCATCAATTCTTCTCAACAAATTGGAAAAGCACAAAAGATCAACTGGGGTTATGTCCTTTATTAAGGATATGTTTATTGTTAAATTTAAGAGAAATTCTATATCACAAGCCGCAACAAACATAGAGAAACTCCAACACCCAACTTCAAAAAATTAAGCAATGAAGTGTCAACTACGAAGAAAAAGAGTAATTTGACAAGCTAAAAAGAAAATTTAGAACCAAATAACTTTATAAGAGAAATACAAGAAACTAGAAGGACTAAGAAATGCAAAAAACGTATTCAATTAGGTATGCCAAAAATTTTCACGAACCCGTACGTTAAAAATAAATAAAAAGATAATTTTTTATACTCGTTTGTTGAACATAGCGAATATGTGTATTGACATCTCCATTTCAAATAGAGAGAGTTTTTGTGTGAATAAAGACATGCAGAAAACCCGATAAGTGAAAAATAGATGTAAATAAAATTTTCATACCAGTAAATATAAATATTAATATTTTCTCATCTCACTCACAAAGTGGTTCTTTACTCTACCGTTTTACACGAACAATCACTGCTTGTTGAGGCAAGATGTCCGATTACTAAGTAAAAACTTGATTATTATTATTATCATTTTTTTTAAAACTAACTCAAGCTCTACCATTTTATGCGAACAATCACTGTTTGGTGAGACAAGATGTCCGGTTACTAAGTAAAAGCATGATTAGTTTTTTTTTTGGATAAAAATATAAATTCAACTATCTTTATATGTTACCTCCAACAAACTAGATGACTGAATATTATAAAATTTTCACTTACAACCCATGATCATATGTTACCGTGTATGTTGATAATATCTGTCAAATGAGCATATGAAGATCAAATTTAATCAATATTATGGAGAATTCAAAATTTTAAATGACTCAAAAAGAAAGGAACAAAAATAACTTGTTATGAACATTGAGATGAGTCTCAAGAGCGAAAACTCCTTACACTACCATCTTTGAACAACAATTCCATTTGATTAGTCAAAAATTTGTTGTTGGTTTGTATGTAATTAATTAATTAATTATTTATTTATTTTGAAAAACACAAAAGAAAATCAACACAAAATATATATTTTTTACACACAAAATAATAACAAAGCAAAAACAACATAATTTTTTTTAAATAAAACAAAATCATAAAAAGCAAATTTTTTTGAAAGAAAAACACAATATAAAAATGAAAACTATCTAGTCAACTATCCCCTTCCTCTAACCAAATTGAGAGATTGTCCCCAATGTCTGAATAATAAGAAGTAAAGTTTAGAAAATCTCACGTGGTTAGTGTGGAATTGACAATTGAATCTACAACTATTTAAAATTAAAAAAAAAAATTACAGATTAAGATTCAAGTCCTCTCTACGCTTCTTGTCATGGTCATTATCAGACCAGTTCAACTTGGAAAAAATGAGGTCGATTTTTGGTTCATAAACTAAGAGTTGGTCAATTAATTCATCAATTTTTCTTACAGTTAGGATGATATCTCTTACCGATTTCGAAAAAGAAAATCGAAAAAGTGATCAACATTAAGTAGTCCAATGGGTTTCGATGAATGTTCAAGTTCGCCCATGAAGCAACTATGAATATTTTTTCCAACGTGCCCAACCCACCTAGTAAAGCAATAAAAGCGTCAGCATGATTAATCATTTTAGTAAGTCTTTCAGACATACCTGAGACAATGTATTCTTCTCCATTTGATTTTCCGATGAGGTTTTTGTCTGCCAAAGGTTTTTGAATGATCCCTAAAACTTGACTGCCACCTTCTTGCACGACTTTTGAAACATATCCCATCAATCAAAGATTGCCACCGCCATATACTAAGTGCATGTTTCTTTCCGTCATAACTCTACCCAATTCTTTTGCAGCTTCAACAAATTCTGGTTTAGTTCCAGAGCTAGTTCCACAAAACACACAGATATTAATGACTCGTCGTCTTGAAGTTTTCTCCATTTTTTGTTCTCTCTCTTATTTGAATATGTCGAAGAGAGAAATGACGAGTTGTATTTATGGATTCTGAAAAATGGTGAGTAACAAAAGTACTAGTACCTGCAAAATGACAATTGTCAGATGAACAATAAAATAGATCGTGAAAGTCAAAAAATTTAGATACGGTCAGCAAAAGTTAAGGAAATCAAAACAATAAATTAAAGTAAATCAAAACAGTAATTTAAAGTAAATGAAATCAAAATAATAATTTGAAACAATATGCTGATAGTTGTGATTGTAGCTCACATCTTCCTCTAGTTTTACATCCAGTAACGGCTTGAACGCTCTCTATGGGCTGAAGATATGTTTCCCATCCAATTTTCTTATAAATTGGTAAACAAGGTCTTTTAAAGTCAGATTCCCGAGACTGTATTGTTATCTTTCTTTTTTAAACTAATTATGCAAATTGCGACTTACTCGATGAACATATTCACTAGGACGCGTCTTAAGAGTAAATGATATATCATCTAAAGACTCCTTACTCAAGCCATCTCTAATGAATTGAATTTTATCTTCGCGATTATCAGACACCATTCCTAAAGAACGATAACGAGTGTTGCACGTCCAGCGTGCACATTTATAACAGACACCTAGTTGTTTATCTCTTTGTTTCTTAGCATAGATACTTTTCCCTAATCCAGACATGTAAGAAATGAAAGAGTCAGATGACTCACCTGCCAAGCAAACCCTTACTTCAATTACCCAACGAATATCACTACGAATACGATTGATCATAAGAAGCCTAATTCTTTAGGTGCGTGCTTTGTAATTTTTCATCAGAATATTTTGAGGGAGAGAAGGAAAATGATTGTGGAGTTTTGCGAGAGTTTCTTTCATGCCTTGATTGTAGGGTATCGGTAATTTTAGGAAACTGAAAAAACCAACTTAGAGTCACGGAGTACCGTTATCTGCTATTTAACCGGGGTGCAAGATTCTGACAAAAAGATCAAAGAAAAAAATACTACAAAATTCAAGAAAAAAAATAAAAAATTAGACAAATACAAAATAAATTAAAAGAAAATACATCAATCACAGTACATTGTGTTTCAATTTTCCAAAAATACATCAATCACAAGAGATTCTTGAAAATTTGAACACTCCAAAAATGGTTTCAGGCGTTTTCCATTCATTTTAAATACATTACCATCCCTAGTATTCTCAATGTCAATAGCTCCATATGGATAAACGTGCTTTACAATAAATAGGCCACTCCATTTAGATTTCAATTTTCCAGGAAATAAATGAAGATGAGAATTATAAAGCAAAACTTTTTGACCAATTTCAAATATTTTTCGTGAAATTTGACTATCATGAAAGGCCTTAGTTTTACTTTTAAGAATTTTCGCATTCTCATATGAATCATTCCTTAACTATTCAAGTTTATTTAATTACAGTTTACGTTCATGACTGTCATTTTCAAGGCTTGAACTGAATGTTTTAATAGCCTAATATGTCTTATGCTCAAGTTCTACAGTCAAATGATAAAGTTTTCATAAACTAGACGATAAAGAAACATTCCCAAATATATTTTGAAAGCTGTTCGGTATGCCCAAAGTGCATCAGTCAGTCGAAGAGACCAATCTTTTCGATTTGGGTTGACCCATTTTTTCAAAATTTATTTGATTTTCCTATTTGTTAGTTCAACTTGACCATTTTTCTGAGGGTGATAGGAGGTGGAAATTTTATGTGTAACTCTATATTTTTTCATTAAGTACTCAAAAGGCCTGTTACAAAAGTGTTTACCTCCATCACTTATAATGGCCCGATGGATTCCAAATCGACTTAAAATATTTTATTTTAAAAATTTAATCACAATTTTATGATCATTGTTTCGACAAGGAATCGTCTCAACCCATTTTGAGACATAATCAACTACAACTAAAATATATAAAAATCTAAATGATGTTGGAAATGGACCCATGAAATCTATTCCCCGACAATCAAAGATTTCGATGACAATTATGGGATTTAAAGGCATCGTGTTTCTTTTTGAAATAGATCCCAACTTTTGACAATTTTCACAAGTTTTGCAGAAAACGTATGTATCTTTAAAAATAGTCGGCCAATAAAATCCACACTGTAAGATTTTTGCAGCGATTTTCTTAGATGGGAAGTGACCTCCATATGCTTTTGATTGACAAAATCGAATAACACCACTTATCTCATTGTCTGGTATGCATCGTCGAAAAATTTGATTAGGGCAATACTTGAACAAATATGGATCGTTCCAGTAGAATCTTTTGACTTCGGTAAAAAATTTATTCTTATCTTGATGGCTCCAATCTGGATGTATTTTTCATGTTGCAAGAAAATTGACAATATTAGTATACCAAGACATTGTATTTATAGAAAATAAAAAATCATCATGAAAAGAGTCATTGATAGGTGTTTTGTCAATTTATGACTCATTTGTGAGTCTCGATAAATGATCAGCAATCACATTCTCTGCTCTTTTCTTGTCTTTGATTGTGAGATTGAATTCTTGAAGCAACATAATCCATCGTAGTAATTTTGGCTTTGCATCATGTTTAGACTGTTGGGTTCTTATAAGGTCCCAAGAATCATCAAAATCAAGCACAAAAACGCATGAATACTTCAAGGAATAAGGCGAAATACATACTCACATTGAATGGTTTGATGCTAGGAAGAACAAGACCCATTTTCCTCCTCCATGAAGCTCAATTTTTGACTCCTGTGAACTGCTGGACTGCACGGTGGGGGGCTGTTTTGGCTCCTCCAAAATCGGCCATGAGAGACCTCCATTGAAGCTCCAAGCTCCAAAATCAAATCCAAGCTCATAAATTCGTTTCCTTATTACCTTAATATAACCCAAGGTGTGCTAGCACAACTTCATCTTCCTTGCTTCTCCTTTTGATTCGGTCATACCAGAAATTTTGAGGAGAAAAACGGTTCAAAACCGTGAGAAGAGAAGAAGGAAAAGAGAGGGAAGAAGAATGCGTAAAATGGAGAGAGAGAGAGAGATAAAAGAAAATAAAATTGTAATAGGTTTTTATATTTTCAAAACATAATAAAACCATTTACCATTTTACAATTTTCAATTACCAAAAAGTCAAAAAGCAAAAGCCCATTAATGCATTTTCAACAACCACATCAATCACTCAATCAAGTGACAACTTGTCACATCACTCAAAGTGACATTTGATTTGACGCTTGATGTGACTAACGATTTGACGCATGATTTGACTTGCGTGCCGCACTTGAATTCGAAATGCGAATGCGCTCGCAAATAATCCCGGGCTCGGGTTCGCTAATTCTAAATTAACGAATTTTCTGTCGCGTCGTAATTAAACGATTACGCCTAGCAAAATCACTATTCACATCGCTAACGAATTAATTCTAAATTAATTCGTTCGCCCGAATTAAAATCTAATTTTAATTCCGCGTCGAAATCCAATTTCACATAATATATCGAATATATTATTTTATCGATTAATTCCAAATTAATCGTTCTCTCTCTTTAATTAATATTTTATCCCAGATAAAATATCTCCGCAATTAATCCCAGATTAATTTTCTCTCTCTTCTAATTAATCCCAGATTAATTAAAGTGCGAGTCATACATCATCGGTGAATCTTCGGGAAGCGACCCATGAGATCCCCGGATATGTTGGCAGTAAATACGGTCGTCGGACTATCCGAACACGTAAGTACCTCGTACTATGTTTGTACCGATTTACAAGACAAGGTTGGCTTCTAGCAAAGCGTCATGCCTACCCAATTCTCCGGAAATATCCTTATAGGAATATTAGATCTATATCAAGCGTAGTATACCGAAGTATTGCGTATTTCTGTCCAGTATCGGATGTTCATGTGCTAGGCCCGGGGCTGGAATTGTGTCTGCCCCGTACGAAGCACATATCGGATGTCTGGTAACTAGTCTCTATAATCGGATATTCATGACCTTGTCATAATATCCCGATAGCTCGAGCATTTTAGAGAACGAGTTCTGTATCCTACGTGACCATCATCTCCATATGACTGGAGTGACACTTCCGTCTTGACATCACACCCAACACACTACGATTCTCAATATACCCAGCATCGGCGTACACAGAACCGGTTAAAGCCCTGGACGACCTCAACTAAAGTATATTGATTGTCGTATGTATTAGCGGTGCAAGTCTCAAGTTAAGACCAAATATACATACCCTGATTGCAGACTCCCATAGACACAAAGTCATACTACCAATGGGATTCCGCGGGGGCTCTATCCAGAGCGAATCTGTTTCCCGTACCATCGGTGAAACACAACCTCCTACTACACTTGCATGAGTATCTTATACCCAAATATATGAGAACTATGCCGTTGTGCCCTCACAAACGCGCACAAGTGTAATACTAGTCTTTTACGTATTTATCGATGTCCAATCTCGATAATACTCTGACTACGGATATTTAATGATTTATCCTTCGTGGACTGATACTGTCTCATATCATTCTCCGTCCAGGAACAAATCATAGGGACCTCTCATCATTTATACATCTAGGTGATTGTAGGACACAGGACCTGAGCGACGCCGTTCCTAGGCTCGCGGCCTAGTTTGGGAAGTACTGAATAACATGGAGTCGCCACCCGGTGTGAACCGGGACAAAGATTTAAGGCCGCACTCACCCCTCGCAAGGGAAGACCTCAAACCGTTGGGTTCGGAATGGTCCCTTACTTATGTCACTTGTAATGAAAGGATTCATGTAATAATTTAACTAAGCTTAAGTAACACTTATTTCCAAGAGTATCATGCTTCTAAATTCTCATATGCAAAGTAAAACTTATGTGTACATTTTTACATATATCTCATATTTAAAATTGCATGCTTAACATATATCAAGATATCAACGAACATACAACTTTACACATCACATTCAGGAAAACACAAGCACCCACATTGACCATACAAGCACACATATGGGCACTTTTCCAAGTGGTACGTGGAATTGTAGCCCAAGTACAGACCGCACTACCGTCCATTCGGAATCGGCTACGGAATTTACGTCTGGGTTTCCATCCGATATACCGCAAGAAATAATGCTCAAATGTTATCATGACATAAGCATACGAATTGTAATACATTGACGCATTTGCATAAGAAAGATCAACCAATAGGCAATTATGCATGAATAAAATAAGACAGACTCAGTTCAGTGTGTGCACGTTCGTGTAGCGTTCGTAAACGCGTTCGAACGGAAATGAAACAGAATGCTCGCGTTCGAGTAGCGTTCGTAAACGCGTTCGAACGAAATGAAACAGAATGCTCACGTTCGAGTAGCGTTCGTAAACGTGTTCGAACGTAAATGAAACAGAATGCTCACGTTCGAGTAGCGTTCGTAAACGCGTTCGAACGGAAATGAAACAGAATGCTCACGTTCGTATGGCATTTGTTAACGCGTTCGAACGGCAATGAGACCTGATGCATGATAAGGCAAAAATGTATGTGCGTTCGAGTTGCGTTTGTTAACGCGGTCGAACGGACACGGACCTGATGCATGAAATGGAATGCAATACATAAACAGAAAATAAAGGGGCGCGGCGAAGTACTGCCATAAAGGTGACCTTTTGGGGCTCTTGATCTCTCAAAGAGAGGACCTTTAGACCAACATACTAAGCCCATGCGCGTCACATCACACGTACAAGAATAGAACCAATCATATCAACCAAGTATGCCCGATTGAACACATCTTACATCCAATCTGAAGACACATCAACCGGCGCGGCAGAGCATCGTGGTAAAGGGCTTTTAGCCCCTCCCCATAGGGGATCTCACATCACACTTACTAAGCCCATGCGCTCGATTGACTTATACATACGAGAATAAAGATAATAATATCAAACAAAGTATGCCCGATTGAACGTATCTCGCGTCCAACCGAACATACATCAACCGGCGCGGCGAAGTAGTGTCACGAAGGTGGCCTTTTCGGCTCTTTGTCTCCTAAATGGAGGACCTTTGGACTAACTCACTAAGCCCATGCGCTTGGTTGAATCATGCATAACTAACGACATATTGAATTCAAGTAAGCAAACTAAATAAACAAGAGCAACACAAAAAAAGAAAGAAGATAGTGCCGTTTACCCAAGCGGTACGTGGAGTTGTGGCCCGAGTACAGATCATATTACCGTCCATTCGGAATCGGCTATGAAATTTATGTCCGGGTTTCCATCCGATATACCGCGAGAGTTGACACATCTCTCATTCATCCAATACCCAAACATACATCATACACACAACAGATACCACAAATACAGAAAATATAATCAAAATAAATGACCAGAAAATAAAATGAGAATAAGTGTGAAAGATACCCTCAGGTCTAACCTTTTAAGCCGTCTCTCGGACTCACGTTCCACGAAGATCGAAAAGGGGGGTAAAGCTCCGCAACTTTTCTGGTCCGCTGGTTCAACGTCCTAGCTCACTGTTTCGCTGCTTTGCTTACGATTCGAACTCCGTTCTGCTCCTATTCGGCTCCTGTTTTGCTGCTCGCTGCACGGGCTACCTGTTTCAACGTTTTCAAAGAACTATTCCAAGTTTGTGTGGGTTCTTAGTGCAATTAAATGTGATTATTCTTAAGGTTATCAATGCAGTTTTTATGTTACTGTTTTTTAAGGATTTGGGCTACTGTTTTGGGGTAATCTCGGGGGTTGTTTAGGCGTGTTTTAGGGTGTGGTTTTGTGGTGATTTTCGGTGGTGGAGGGCTGCTGTATAGGTGGCTGTTTCGGCTATGGAGGGTGGTGGCTTGTGGTGGTTTCTTTGTTTTCTTTTTGTGTGTGTATGAAGTGTTTTCTCTTTTTGTCTGTTTGCTTAGTCTTGGGTGTGTAGAGAGAATCTAGAGAGATTTCGAGAGAGCTTGGGTGTGAATTCTATGTCTGAAGGAGACAAAGGCTTTGGTGATGGGTTGTTTATATAGAGAATGGCTAGGGTTGACAAGGGAAGGGATCTTGTTTTCCAAATTAGGAGAGATGAGAAAGGCATACACAAGATTGAGGGGGGACAAGATATTTTAAATTAGGAAGTTGTATATTTAATTGGTGTTGGTTTAGGAATACAAATATATATTGGTAAATATCTTATTAGATTAGGAAGTCAAATATATGATTGGCTTTAATTGGTTAGGATTGATTTTAATTTGGTATGATTATATTTTGATTTAGTATGTGATTTGTTTAATTTAGGCATGATTTTAGTTTAAGTTGGTAATTGTTTATTTTAATTGGTAAATGGTTTAAATGTTTTATTTTATGTTTAATATTTAATTTAATATTTATTTATTTAATTTGGGATGTGTTTTATGGGCTTTGGGGAGCTAAATGGGCTGGGCGTGAGGCTAGCAGCAAAACCAGAATTACCGACACCGTTCGAACGCTTCCTCGAACGCGACACGAACGCCCGCAATCTGTTTTCCGTTCGAACGAAGTAGCGAACGCAGCACTAACGAAGACAGTGAGCTTGTTTGTTCCGAATTTCCCCCTTCCGATATCCGTTTCCCGCGGCTTCCGTGACTCAAAAGGTAGTGCCTCCAAATGAGGCTCATCATCGGGTTTCACATGCGAAAATGCAATGCCTACAGTCGCCCCCACTTTGATGGGGCTTGTGCAGTGTGTGACAGTGACAGTCCTATCAAAGTTATGCAATGCATTTTACTTACCTGGCTAGCTAGCTCTCTCGAGCTGAGCTGATACTGCAGTGGACCTCGATCCTGAGACGCGTCTCGATGCTGCTGATGATGTGGGCCTCGAACCTGGGACGCATCCCAATAGCTGCAACCGACAACGGGGGCCTCGACCCTGGGACGCATCCCAATACCGCTGATAAAATATGGGCCTCGACCCTGGGACGCATCCCGAAAATGATGATGCAGTGGACCTCGATCCTGGGACGCATCCCAATAGCTGCAACCGACAACGGGGGCCTCGACCCTGGGACGCATCCCAATACCGCTGACAAAATATGGGCCTCGACCCTGGGACGCATCCCGAAAATGATGATGCAGTGGACCTCGATCCTGGGACGCATCCCAATAGCTGCAACTGACAACGGGGGCCTCGACCCTGGACGCATCCCAATACCGCTGACAAAATGTGGGCCTCGACCCTGGGACGCATCCCGAAAATGATGATGTGGAGCTTCGCTCCTCAGCCGATATGGGCTTCGCCCCCAAGCTGACATGATGTGATGTGGAGCCTCGCTCCTCAGCCGATATGGGCTTCGCCCTCCGAGACCCATACCCGGAACTAACTTCATTGGGACCTCAATCTTCAGATTACTGCCCATATCAAATGATGTGCCTTTACCATCTCTTATTGGCTTACTGCTCGCTCTTTTCCGTCTTCAACACCTGTTTACACAAAACAGAACACACACAAAAATATGCAATAGGTTACGTGTATGCATGTATGCAGGAGTTTTCTTATTCCGTTGGGTTAGGTCTTCCGCTGGCGACCGAGTCTTCTCAAGCAAAGTACAACTTCAACCTGTCGACATTGATTGGTTCTGTGAATTCATTTCCTTCCAAGTCTGATAGCTTCACTGCTCCATTTCCCAGGACTTTCTGAACGATGTAAGGTCCTTCCCAGTTAGGCCTGAATTTCCCTCTCGGGTCCGTCGTCGACGGCCTCGACTGCTTAAGTACCAAATCACCTTTTCTGATCTTTGTGGGACGTACTTTCTTGTTGAATGCCCGGGCTAGTCTCTTCTGATACAACTGCATGTGATACAAAGACTTTGTTCTCTTCTCATCCAACAGTACCAACTGATCAAATCTATGTGCGGCCCATTCCTGTTCCGGTAATTCTGCCTCTGCCAATACCCTCAGGGACTGTATTTCCACTTCTACTGGCAATACTGCTTCCATTCCGTAGACCAAGGAGTAAGGTGTTGCACCCGTTGCCGTTCTGACCGACGTTCTGTACCCCCACAAAGCATACGGTAATTTCTCGGCCCAATCTCTACAATTTTCTGTCATCTTGGCTAAAATTGTCTTTATAGTCTTGTTGGCTGCCTCAACCGCCCCATTTGCCTGCGGCCTGTACGGTGATGACTTGCGGTGGCCTATCCCATACCTCTGTAACATTGCCTTCGTCTCTCCTTGAAACTGGACCCCGTTGTCTGTCACTACATGATGCGGCATACCATACCGACAAATGAGGTTCCGAGCTATGAATTTTGCCATCTGTTTCGCTGTAACATTACGGAAGGATTCGGCTTCCACCCACTTTGAGAAGTAATCTACTGCCACCACTATAAAGCGATGCCCATTAGATGCATTTGGTCGAATTTCCCCAATCATATCAATTCCCCATGCTGAGAAAGGCCACGGCTCTGACAACCCGTGCAATTCTGTGTGCGGTAAGTGATTCAAATTACCATGTGCTTGACAGTCATGACAGTGCTTTACCATCTTCGCGCAGTCTGTCTCCATGGTTGACCAATAAAACCCCTGTCTCACTATCTTACGGGATAAGTTCAACCCATTCATGTGCGGACCACATACCCCGGCATGCACCTCTTCCATCACTTTCTGAGCTTCTTCTTTTCTCAAACATTTCGACTGAATACCGTTTGCCTGCCTCTTGTACAGTTCCCCTCTCAAAGTCACATACTGGGAAGCCAACTTCTGAATGGCTATTCTGTCTTTTCTGCCCGCCCCTTCCGGGAATTCACCATGTTCCAGATACCTCTTAATGTCATAATACCAAGGTTTACCGTCGTCAACCTCGACTTCCAGAATTCTTTCTATCTCGTAAGCAGGTTTACTTGCTGTTGTTAGTATCAACGGTCTCATTACTAACTTCTCTGGATTTTCCCAAGTCGCTGCTAGTGTAGCCAATGCGTCTGCCATCTGATTCTCTTCCCTCGGTAGGTGCTGAAACTTACACTCGGGGATATCCTGTGCCAATTTTCTGAGGTGAAAAAGATAAGGATTCAACCGTTCTTCCTTCAGTTCCCATTCTCCTCGCATCTGCTGGACTACCAACATAGAATCCCCGTAGATTTCCACACTCCCGGCCTTCAAGGCTATCAATGCTGTCAAGCCAAAAGCACATGCTTCGTACTCGGCCATGTTATTAGTCACTCTGAATGTCAACCTCTTAGCCAAAGGCAAAGTCTCTCCCTCGGGGGTTACTATCACGATCCCAATTCCGGCTCCCTTGTAATTTACTGCTCCATCAAAATACATCTTCCATCTCTGAACTGTTATTGCTTGGATCTCTTCATCTGGAAACTCAAACTTATACTGATCCCCCTCAACAGGTTGCAATGCCAGAAACTCCGCTACTGCTCGTCCCTTGATCACTTTGGAGGTGATATACTCAATGTCAAACTCTGTAGGACACAGGACCTGAGCGACGCCGTTCCTAGGCTCGCGGCCTAGTTTGGGAAGTACTGAATAACATGGAGTCGCCACCCGGTGTGAACCGGGACAAAGATTTAAGGCCGCACTCACCCCTCGCAAGGGAAGACCTCAAACCGTTGGGTTCGGAATGGTCCCTTACTTATGTCACTTGTAATGAAAGGATTCATGTAATAATTTAACTAAGCTTAAGTAACACTTATTTCCAAGAGTATCATGCTTCTAAATTCTCATATGCAAAGTAAAACTTATGTGTACATTTTTACATATATCTCATATTTAAAATTGCATGCTTAACATATATCAAGATAGCAACGAACATACAACTTTACACATCACATTCAGGAAAACACAAGCACCCACATTGACCATACAAGCACACATATGGGCACTTTTCCAAGTGGTACGTGGAATTGTAGCCCAAGTACAGACCGCACTACCGTCCATTCGGAATCGGCTACGGAATTTACGTCTGGGTTTCCATCCGATATACCGCAAGAAATAATGCTCAAATGTTATCATGACATAAGCATACGAATTGTAATACATTGACGCATTTGCATAAGAAAGATCAACCAATAGGCAATTATGCATGAATAAAATAAGACAGACTCAGTTCAGTGTGTGCACGTTCGTGTAGCGTTCGTAAACGCGTTCGAACGGAAATGAAACAGAATGCTCGCGTTCGAGTAGCGTTCGTAAACGCGTTCGAACGGAAATGAAACAGAATGCTCACGTTCGAGTAGCGTTCGTAAACGTGTTCGAACGTAAATGAAACAGAATGCTCACGTTCGAGTAGCGTTCGTAAACGCGTT
Source organism: Zanthoxylum bungeanum (assembly GCA_019454045.1). Taxonomy (NCBI): domain Eukaryota; kingdom Viridiplantae; phylum Streptophyta; class Magnoliopsida; order Sapindales; family Rutaceae; genus Zanthoxylum; species Zanthoxylum bungeanum. Next base: position 386,108 of record SKCR01030216.1, read on the forward strand.
CGAACGGAAATGAAACAGAATGCTCACGTTCGTATGGCGTTTGTTAACGCGTTCGAACGACAATGAGACCTGATGCATGATAAGGCAAAAATGTATGCGCGTTCGAGTTGCGTTTGTTAACGCGTTCGAACGGACACGGACCTGATGCATGAAATGGAATGCAATACATAAACAGAAAATAAAGGGGCGCGGCGAAGTACTGCCATAAAGGTGACCTTTTGGGGCTCTTGATCTCTCAAAGAGAGGACCTTTAGACCAACATACTAAGCCCATGCGCGTCACATCACACGTACAAGAATAGAACCAATCATATCAACCAAGTATGCCCGATTGAACACATCTTACATCCAATCTGAAGACACATCAACCGGCGCGGCAGAGCATCGTGGTAAAGGGCTTTTAGCCCCTCCCCATAGGGGATCTCACATCACACTTACTAAGCCCATGCGCTCGATTGACTTATACATACGAGAATAAAGATAATAATATCAAACTAAGTATGCCCGATTGAACGTATCTCGCGTCCAACCGAACATACATCAACCGGCGCGGCGAAGTAGTGTCACGAAGGTGGCCTTTTCGGCTCTTTGTCTCCTAAATGGAGGACCTTTGGACTAACTCACTAAGCCCATGCGCTTGGTTGAATCATGCATAACTAACGACATATTGAATTCAAGTAAGCAAACTAAATAAACAAGAGCAACACAACAAAAGAAAGATAGTGCCGTTTACCCAAGCGGTACGTGGAGTTGTGGCCCGAGTACAGATCATATTACCGTCCATTCGGAATCGGCTATGAAATTTATGTCCGGGTTTCCATCCGATATACCGTGAGAGTTGACACATCTCTCATTCATCCAATACCCACAACTTACATCATACACACAACAGATACCACAAATACAGAAAATATAATCAAAATAAATGACCAGAAAATAAAATGAGAATAAGTGTGAAAGATACCCTCAGGTCTAACCTTTTAAGCCGTCTCTCGGACTCACGTTCCACGAAGATCGAAAAGGGGGGTAAAGCTCCGCAACTTTTCTGGTCCTGCTGGTTCAACGTCCTAGGTCACTGTTTCGCTGCTTTGCTTACGATTCGAACTCCGTTCTGCTCCTATTCGGCTCATGTTTTGCTGCTCGCTGCACGGGCTACCTGTTTCAACGTTTTCAAAGAACTATTCCAAGTTTGTGTGGGTTCTTAGTGCAATTAAATGTGATTATTCTTAAGGTTATCAATGCAGTTTTTATGTTACTGTTTTTTAAGGATTTGGGCTACTATTTTGGGGTAATCTCGGAGGTTGTTTAGGCGTGTTTTAGGGTGTGGTTTTGTGGTGATTTTCGGTGGTGGAGGGCTGCTGTATAGGTGGCTGTTTCGGCTATGGAGGGTGGTGGCTTGTGGTGGTTTCTTTGTTTTCTTTTTGTGTGTGTATGAAGTGTTTTCTCTTTTTGTCTGTTTGCTTAGTCTTGGGTGTGTAGAGAGAATCTAGAGAGATTCGAGAGAGCTTGGGTGTGAATTCTATGTCTGAAGGAGACAAAGGCTTTGGTGAGGGGTTGTTTATATAGAGAATGGCTAGGGTTGACAAGGAAGGGATCTTGTTTTCCAAATTAGGAGAGATGAGAAAGGCATACACAAGATTGAGGGGGGACAAGATATTTTAAATTAGGAAGTTGTAATATTTAATGGTGTTGGTTTAGGAATACAAATATTTTATATTGGTAAATATCTTATTAGATTAGGAAGTCAAATATATGATTGGCTTAATTGGTTAGGATTGATTTTAATTTGGTATGATTATATTTTGATTTAGTATGTGATTTGTTTAATTTAGGCATGATTTTAGTTTAAGTTGGTAATTGTTTATTTTAATTGGTAAATGGTTTAAATGTTTTATTTTAATGTTTAATATTTAATTTAATATTTATTTATTTAATTTGGGATGTGTTTTATGGGCTTTGGGGAGCTAAATGGCTGGGGCGTGAGGCTAGCAGCAAAACCAGAATTACCGACACCGTTCGAACGCTTCCTCGAACGCGACACGAACGCCCGCAATCTGTTTCCCGTTCGAACGAAGTAGCGAACGCAGCACTAACGAAGACAGTGAGCTTGTTTGTTCCGAATTTCCCCCTTCCGATATCCGTTTCCCGTGGCTTCCGTGACTCAAAAGGTAGTGCCTCCAAATGAGGCTCATCATCGGGTTTCACATGCGAAAATGCAATGCCTACAGTGATCTAATCACAAATGATAAGAGTGCAATCTCCTTTGTCACATAGTTAATCTGTAAAACAAACCGTGATCTGTACAAATAGTGACGCTATGGTCATAATTGTCCAACAATCTCCCACTTGGCCTATATCCAGTCACTCGAGTCTTTGACACCCAAAACTATGTACGGTTGGCTCAAATTGCTGAGAAATGCTTTCGTCAGCGGATTTCCATGATTATCGTCTGATGCGATTTATTCGATCATCACATCACCACGATGTATGATCCGAACGAATCAGATGAATATCGAAGTATTTATCTGGATCGTTGATGAGACCATTAATTCTTTAGCCTGTGTTGACGCCTAGCTCAGCTGCTAACAGAACTATATCTATTCTAATTAGATACGTTATTGATCCAGATGGCTTCTATTGCTGCCTCAGTTGCTGCAATTAACCCGCATTTGTTATTTATTCGGTAACAGTATCTTGCTTGGAAGATTTCCAGCTCACTGTACCGTTATTCAAACTATATAGTACCGTTGCGACTTTAGTCGTCTTTATCGGTTATAGGAAACTTGCTACAGTGTCCCCAGTCACTTCAAGTTCTCATTCTTCATAGACTAAGACAGCATCCTTAGTTCTCTAAGATACTAACGGATGTTCTTAACATCAATCCAGTGACTATCACTCGGATTGGCCTGTTTGTGAATTCATATGCTAAAAGCGTATGAGACACCAGTTCGTACATTTTTCAATGTACGGTTTCTCGGAGAGTATTTCGAAAGCCAAGCTTTTGCCGATAGTTATTTTATGGGAATATCATTTCCAAGAAATGAAATATATTATCATTATTTAATATATAGGACAGCCACTGTCAGTGCGCTCCCACTAACCCTCTTACATACACAAGAATCATTTTCGTTTTGAATTAAATCATAAACCATTATGATTACATCAAAATAATAATTCCAAGAAACTAATGCTTGCCTCAATCCAATCATGGATCGAATAACAAGCATTATCCAAATGGATATACCGTGGCAACAGGTAAAAGGTTGAATCGTAATCAACACAATGTTGGTAACGATACCTTTCCGCTACAAGCCTAGCTTAGTACGTTGGTATGTTGCCATCCATGTACGTCTTCCTTGAAGACACGTAAAGTACCAATAGGCACAATGCCTTGTGGTACATTAACTAGTATCCAAACTAGTTAATATACATGGAATCCATTTCGGATTATCTGGCACTTTGCCATAATAGGGAGTCGATACCTTGTATCACTTCCTCATACGCAGTCAGTTGGTATTCCTCATTAAGATAGACATCTTTATGAGGTTAGATCAGAAACCTATACCCAGGTTGTTTTCTGACTCTCTCCGACTTACGAGGTTCTTGTGTATTCGAAGATTAATAGTAATAGTTTCATCCTTCATGAACTATTTGTGTTCCATTAAGATTCGGTGCCTTTGAATAGTATTACTCCGATTTTCATCGAGTTTTACTATCCTCCCACTTACCACTGCATATCGGTATTCCTCTTAGGAAAACCGCATGGTGAGCAACAATCTAATTGTTCTCATGTGAGATGTATAAGTACAATACTTATGGTATCCCTAGGATAACCTACATTTGGCACTTATCCTATTTGGGTTCTTGTTTGGTATCATCCAAACATATACCTAGTATACCCAAATTTACAGGAATGTGAAACCCGATTTCTTTCCCGTTCATATCTAATATGTTATCTGTCAAACAGATATTTATGGAACCTTATTCTAAATAAGTTCTTGCACTGGTTAAAGCTTATCCGTTGAAGGAAATGGTAGCTCAGAGCGACTAGTGATTAACCTTATTATGTCTAACAAAATTCGGTTAATCATATTCGGACACACCGTCAAACTGACGTGTTCCGGGAGGAGTCCTCATTTGAAAGAATACTATACTCTTTTAAGTATACTAGAAACTTATTGCTTAAGTATTTTCCATTACGGTCTTACCGTGACGGTTTCATACTTTAGCCGATCTGTTTGTCTATTTCGTGTCAAAACTTGAAAGTTTCCGATTTGTGTTTCTAAAGAAACACATAACCATACGCGATGCCACATCCGTAAAGGTCATGAAATATTCATAGTCATATCTAGCCTAGCTAGACACGGGCCCACTTGCTTCACTATGAACTATGGCTAACAGATCGGTGGCACTGACACTTTTCCAAGTAAATAGTGTTTCAGGCGCTTTGCCCAATAAACTAGATTCGTAGACTTTATTTGAATATAATCAAATTAGTCCTGGTACCCGCTCTTCAAAAGTGCGGATATACGAGTCTTGTTTGATAGTGTCCCTGACAACTATGTCACAATTAGTTTCTTAACTGATCAAATCATTTTGAGCTATTTATTTTTCATGTTATATATTTGAGATATTATTTATATTCAAAATATAAATTCTGTTATTCACATCTAATGTGTTTATCTCAATATCATCTTTATATAATGAAACACTTTAGTGTTCTAGAATATAAAGGTACACCCGCAGCGGGTTATACGCGATATGGAGATAATGTTTCTAGTCAAACTAGTTACATTATAACAGTTTCCAAATTTAGGTAAATACCCAAAGGTAGTTCCTAAATTTGGCTATCTACGGTTAAAACAGCGACTTTCGTCCCGTTTCCAATTCGCAGATAAATCTCAATCGAAGTCAGTATCTTGTTCAAAACAGATTCTGAACATCAATATATATACTTTATGTACCACACTAAGTATCTAAAATCTAATTTTAATACTAGCTGTGAACATAATTATGACAATCATTTTTGAAGTCAGAGCCTTGCTCGTCTTCAATTCTTCTTGGGATATGTCCTTTTATCTTCCTAGAAGATAATAATGATTTTTCCTTTGCCATTTTCAATATTCCGGTAGCCTTTGGCCAAGCCTCGGGTTTCTAGAATATTGAAGTAAAGTGTGTCTTGCACTACTTGCCTAATTGCAAACTTTGACTGTCTCCTTGAGAATAGTCATCAATTCTCCAAGAATTATTTATTGCAATTTTAAAAGTACTTCTAAGATCTAATCTTTGAATATCCTTCAATTTCAATATCATACTTTAATAATCTAATCCTTAGTTCTGATAAAGAAATTAAGGAGTCTATATGACAAGTATAGTGAATTAAACACTAAGGTTATCATTACATGAATATTCCAAATATCATGTTCCACTTATTTGCTTAACTCCAGGCTTAGGCTTAATATGTTATTTTATCAAATAAAGTAACTTATTATTTTTCCAGGACCATCCTGAAATTTATTCCCAATTTGAAAATTAAAGTCGTTTAAATACATTTTCACCCAGGATTATGTCTTAAACACTAATCTTTCATTTTTATATCTTGATTCTAATAGTCCAACTATTAATCAACGATTTATGGTACTATTTATTATAATGATTATAATAGTCCAACTATATAATCAAATATATCTAAATTAATTAACCTCAATTACATTGTTTACTATAATCCAATTATAAAATCAAATGTAAACTGAAATTAATTAATTCAAATATATTGATTAATATAATCCAATTATATATAATCAACTATAATACAGTCCAACTGTTAATTAAAACAACAATTTAAATATTAGTCTAACTAACATTTAATCTAACGACGAAATAATTTGAATGACCGCGTATGGCGAGTAATTGAATGAGTATTGCAAATTCAATTCTTGCCTCCCACTATTTTTCGGCGAGCCTCTAACCCTCTGTCGAGTACTCGGGAAACCGCGTTTCCTAGTGGGCTAGGATCCCGTTAAATATCACACAATCTTGACTTTGGCCAACAAATTGTATGATAATTAACTAGGTAGATCTCTAAAATCAATTGGATCCAATCCAATTCCTAGATCCGGTAGGGGGACATCCAAGTCCGAAACATATATCTTATATATGCCAATACATCCAATGTATTACCTAACCTTTTTCCTCTGAATCAACTAAGCCTTGGCTTTGGCACAACAAACTTAGTGATCCCAGTCAAGCGCGACCCATTGACCATGGAAAGCTTCGTAATCAATGTCGATGGACAAGAAATGGTCTTAACTTTGGCCAACAAACCACAACTTGGACAAGACACTGATATGGAACAAAGCCTTCGTGATTCAAACACATCTTCGACAGACAAAGGCCTTGACTTGGCCAACAAACCAATGTCGTCTCGGATCTTGAGTGAGAATCACTCAATGGAAGGAAAGACGCTTAATATTGAGCGAGGGTTTTTCGCGTGCAAATTGGCAACCAATTTATTATCTTTGTTAAGGTCTCATCATCATACACCCTTAAACATGCATTCTAAACACATAATAAAGCGCATATGAAATAAAATAATAATGATATGCGGATGGATATTTTACATTGATCCTAAATCAAATCTCTCTCTTTCTCTCTCCCCTAGCACATGTATTACTTCTACCTACCCGTTACACACTCACTTCTAAAGAAACCTCATTTACATTGAGGGGAATAAGTGAGAAGAGAAATACAATGAGAATAGAGGTGATAAGGCTGGACACGCAGGTCCAATTAATAAATCAAATTTATTACAATTTTCCAAAATTATCCCACCCGACTAATATCTATCTGATATACATTATTCATGCATCGCAACCATGTATTCATACAAGCATGTTATCAATCAATCTAATCCAATTAATTAATCTGATAATTAGTGATCATCCAATGTTCAAACAACAATTTAATTTTGTTCGAGTCAAACTCGCTTTGCAAACACGTACTCAAAGTACAATTTCTACGAATTAAATTAAATTACATAATTAAATCCAATTTAATACGCATTTAATTCTAATTCTCTATTTAATTCCAAATTAAATATTACACTTTATTAAATAAACCTTTACGACTTAAATTCCAAATTTAATCGTTACGGGTCTCAAAGCCCGATTAATATCCAATATTAATTTAATTAAAGTCCAATGGGCTTTTAATTAATTTCTTCAAGGCGTGGACTTTTGGTCACTCGGGTCAAACCGAATAACCAAAATCCAATCCGGGAGTTACCCCATAAGCCCAAAAATTAATTTAGGCTCATTAGGCCCAATTAAACTTTAAAGGTTCATTAGTCGCATTTGGGCCTTTTGGAAGCAGTTTTGGGCCTAATTGGATCCAACCAATTTTGGCCTAAACCAACTTTGTACAACAAAGTCCAATAAACCCAATTAACAACTTTAAAAGCCCAAATCCAATTTAAGGCCCATTTTAATTAAATTCAAAATCCAATTTTACAATTCAATTAAAAAGTGCATAACATTATTAATTACCCAAATCAAAGTTTCCAAAACACCAATTTGTCCAATTAATCATGCTTAACATCATGGAATCATGTCCAACATAATTGATCAAAATCAAACCCAAATATACATGCTAAAGTCTCGGCCAAATGGAGATTTTGTGTCCAAATTCAAAATCCAATCCAATTGAATCAAATCAAACATAAAATCAACATCCCCTAATGATTTCCAAGTCATCCAATGAACAAAAAATCAAAAAATTCCAAGACAATGTGGGCTATTGTATTCGGCCAACTTAAGCAATTTGGGGAAAATTGTTCCAAACTAATTTTCAACAAATTGATCCAATCAATCCTCAATTAAACATACTTTAAGCATTCTAAATCATCCAATTTCATAAACATGCTCAAAATCAAGTTTACCCAAATTTGTCAATTTTGGCCAAAACATAAAAATTTGGGAAATTTGTTCCAAACACAATTTCTTCAAATTGATCATGCACAACATCAATTCAACCTCATTCAAGCATACTTCATCAAACAATTCAACCAAATCATGCTTAAATCAGTTTACCCAATTTTAACCCTAACTTTTTTCATGCTTGACTAAAGCTCAAGATACCATTGGGGTTCTATAAGGTCCCAAGAATCATCAAAATCAAGCACAAAAACGCATGAATACTTCAAGGAATAAGGCGGAATACATACTCACATTGAATGGTTTGATGCTAGGAAGAACAAGACCCATTTTCCTCCTCCATGAAGCTCGGTTTTTGACTCCTGTGAACTGCTGGACTGCACGGTGGGGGGCTGTTTTGGCTCCTCCAAAAATCGGCCATGGGAGACCTCCATTGAAGCTCCAAGCTCCAAAATCAAATCCAAGCTCATAAATTCGTTTCCCTATCACCTTAATATAAGCCAAGGTGTGCTAGCACAACTTCATCTTCCTTGCTTCTTCCTTTTGATTCGGTCATACCAGAAATTTTGAGGAGAAAAACGGTTCAAAACCGTGAGAAGAGAAGAAGGAAAAGAGAGGGAAGAAGAATGCGTAAAAGGAGAGAGAGAGAAGAGAGATAAAAGAAAATAAAATTGTATAGGTTTTTATATTTTAAAAAAATAATAAAACCATTTACCATTTTACAATTTTCAATTACCAAAAAGTCAAAAAGCAAAAGCCCATTAATGCCTTTTCAACAACCACATCAATCACTCAATCAAGTGACAACTTGTCACATCACTCAAAGTGACATTTGATTTGACGCTGATGATGTGACTAACGATTTGACGCATGATTTGACTTGCGTGCCGCACTTGAATTCGAAATGCGAATGCGCTCGCAAATAATCCCGGGCTCGGGTTCGCTAATTCTAAATTAACGAATTTTCTGTCGCGTCGTAATTAAACGATTACGCCTAGCAAAATCACTATTCACGTCGCTAACGAATTAATTCTAAATTAATTCGTTCGCCCGAATTAAAATCTAATTTTAATTCCGCGTCGAAATCCAATTTCACATAATATATCGAATATATTATTTTATCGATTAATTCCAAATTAATCGTTCTCTCTCTTTAATTAATATTTTATCCCAGATAAAATATATCTCCAATTAATCCCAGATTAATTTTCTCTCTCTTCTAATTAATCCCAGATTAATTAAAGTGCGAGTCATACATCATCGGTGAATCTTCGGAAAGCAACCCATGAGATCCCCGGATATATTGGCAGTAAATACGGTCGTCGAACTATCCGAACACGTAAGTACCTCGTACTATGTTTGTACCGATTTACAAGACAAAGTTGGCTTCTAGCAAAGCGTCATGCCTACCCAATTCTCCGGAAATATCCTTATAGGAATATTAGATCTATATCAAGCGTAGTATACCGAAGTATTGCGTATTTCTGTCCAGTATCGGATGTTCATGTGCTAGGCCTGGGGCTGGAATTGTGTCTACCCCGTACGAAGCACATATCGGATGTCTGGTAACTAGTCTCTATAATCGGATATTCATGACCTTGTCATAATATCCCGATAGCTCGAGCATTTTAGAGAACGAGTTCCGTATCCTACGTGACCATCATCTCCATATGACTGGAGTGACACTTCCGTCTTGACATCACACCCAACACACTACGATTCTCAATATACCCAGCATCGGCGTACACAGAACCGGTTAAAGCCCTGGACGACCTCAACTAAAGTATATTGATTGTCGTATGTATTAGCGGTGCAAGTCTCAAGTTAAGACCAAATACACATACCCTGATTGCAGACTCCCATAGACACAAAGTCATACTACCAATGGGATTCCGCGGGGGCTCTATCCAGAGCGAATCTGTTTCCCGTACCATCGGTGAAACACAACCTCCTACTACACTTGCATGAGTATCTTATACCCAAATATATGAGAACTATGCCGTTGTGCCCTCACAAACGCGCACAAGTGTAATACTAGTCTTTTACGTATTTATCGATGTCCAATATCGATAATACTCTGACTAGGGATATTTAATGATTTATCCTTCGTGGACTGATACTGTCTCATATCATTCTCCGTCCAGGAACAAATCATAGGGACCTCTCATCATTTATACATCTAGGTTATCTAATCACAAATGATAAGAGAGCAATCTCCTTTGTCACATAATTAATTTGTACACACACACGTGATCTGTACAAATAGTGACGCTATGGGTCATAATTGTCCAACATAGACATCATATATCTAATAGCAGCATGGTCAAAATAAACAACGGTTAAAGAACCAATTAAATATGATCGAAATTTATCTAATGCAAATATTACAGTAAGTATTTCTTTTTCCATGGTAGTGCAATTCATTTGTGCACTATTTAAAGTTCTAGTTGCGTAATAAATTACATACGACTTACCTTCCTTTCTCTTTCCTAATATTGCGCCAACTGCATAATCACTGGCATCAAAAGGCAAAGACCAATCACGAGATTACATGATAGGAGATTAGGAGCAGAAGTTAAAAGACCGATAATCTTTTCAAATGATTTTTGACATTCTTCTGTCCATTCAAATGTTAAATCTTTTAATAGGAGGCTACAAAAAGGTCCGGATATGGTATTAATTTTTTTAATGAACCTCCTATAAAATCCTGCATGTCGTAAGAAAGAAAAGATTTCCCTAACTGTTTTTGGTGGTGGCAATTTATAGATTACCTCTATTTTTATCTTGTCAACCTCAATACCTTTAGATGACACAACATGACCCAAAATAATTCCTGAATTAGTCATGAAATGGTATTTTTCCCAATTTAACACAAGTCATTTTTCTTCACATCTTTTCAAAATATTTTCTAAATTATTCAAGCAATTATCAAATGAGTTCCCAAAAATAATTATATCATCCATAAAGACCTCTAAACAGTGTTCAACCAAGTCACTAAATATGTTTAACATGCATCGTTGGAATATTGCTGGTGCATTATAAAGTCCAAAATGCATTTTCCTAAATGCATTGTTCTAAAGGGATATGTGAATGTGGTCTTTTCCTGATCTTCTAAAGCAATGTAAATTTGATAATAACCTGAGTAACCATCAAGAAAGCAATAGTAGGGATGTCATGCTACTCTTTCCAAAATTTAGTCAAGAAATAGTAAAAGAAAATGATATTTTCTAGTGGCGTCATTTAATTTTCTATAGTCAATGCACATAATAGCTAGATGTGATTCAAGTTGGAATTGATTCTCCTTTATCATTTTTTATGATAGTTATTCCAGATATTTTAGACACAACTTGTGTAGGACTTACCCACTTACTATCGGAGATAGGGTAGATAATGCCTACATCAAGAAGTTTATGGACTTCTGTTTTTACCAGTTCTTTCATGTGAGGGTTTAATCTTTTTTTTTTGTGTTGACGATATGTCCTAGCATTATCTTCTAAATATATTTTGTGTGTGCAGATCAAAGGATTAATATCTTTTAGAATCCATCCAATTGCCAGTTTAGGTTCTCTCAACAGATGTAACAACTTACCTTTTTGATTGCATATGAGGGAAGAAGAAATTACCACATGGTAAGTTTGTTCATCTCCAAGAAATGCATACTTCAATCATTCTGGAAAAGTCTTTAACTCCAATTTGGGTGCTTCCTCATGTTTTTCTTCTTCCAGTATTCCTAATTCCTCTAAATTTTATTTCTCTCCATAGTCTTCCAGTATTTGTGTAGAAGCAAGTAAAAAATTATTAGGAATATATGAATCTAATTACGTACTTGATTCAAGAAAATTAGCAGTATAAAATTTTCATGGGATCAGATAAACTCCCATGAATATGCTCCTCCAAAATTGGTTCAATGGGTTCCATGCTCTCGTTTTCACTGTCCTCATCATAGGTTGTTTGCATATGTTAAAAACATTAAGCTCCAACGTCATATTGCCAAAAGATAAATTCATGATTTCATTCCTGCAATTAATTAAAGCATTAGCTGTTTCTAAAAATGGACTGCCAAGTATTACAGGAATTGGCTTATAACTGTCTGTAGACCCGGCCAGCGGTTTGGTTCCGGTTCAGAACCGAACCGAACCGGCCGGTTTTCGGTTCCACACTTAAGTGGAACCGGAACCTAAAATCGAACCGGAACCGAACGGTTCGGTTCCGGTTCGGTTCCGTTTATTTTTTATTTTTTTTAATTAATTAAAATAAAATAATGAGAGGAATCAAAGCTTAAATAAAAAAAATTTTATTAATTAAAAAAATGAGATTAAATTTATAAATAAAAAAAATTTATTACATTGAAGAGCTTGAGCTTAAATTTATTATTAGGGCCGCTCTCTTGGGTTGGCATATTTGACATAATGTTCTCAGATGAGCTTGCCATTTTTCGTTTGAGAAATTAGGAAGAAAAATAAGAAAATTGAATAATTGCGATGCGAATGATAACAAATTAACAACTAAATGAATTGAGATTGAGAATAAGAATATAAGATTATAAGAGAATTGTATTGAAGTAAGATTGAGAATAAGAGATTTATAGAAAATGAGAGAGTTGAGAATTTAGTGTGATGAAATTATGAAAAATGAATCATATTTATAGAATTTTAGAATTTTTTTTATACAAAAAATGCCCCTAAATATAACCGTTTTATTACCGTTATTAGGGGTACATTAGTAATTTTTATTTTATATAATAAATTTTTTTTTTAATTTTTTTTTTTTTTGGCAGGGAGCCGGCTCCCTGCATCCCCCAACGGCTACTAGTCGTTGGGGGAATTAGGCCCCCAACGGCTAGTAGCCGTTGGGGGTCGTAGGGTTCCTGTTGGAACCCGACGGTTCCAACCGGAACCGTTCAGTTCCGGTTGGAACCGTCCGAATCGGTGGAACCGTACGGTTCCATCGGTCCCGTTCCGGTTCTGTTCCGGAACCGGTTGGAACCGAAACCTTCCGGTTCCTACCGGTTCGGTTCCGGTTCCGAACCAGAACCGTGGCCGGGTCTAACTATCTGCTATAGATTGTGTTTCCAAGATAATAAAATCCACAAGATATATGAATTTATCGACTTGTAATAACACATATTCAACAATTTCTTTCGGTACCTTGACTGATCTATCAGCAAGTAAAAGAGTAGTTGATTTTGGTTTTAACTCGCTGTAGACGCTGGTTTTCACCCGAGGTCCACAATTGAGATTTCATGAAATGGGGCATCGGTGATCCTGCAAAACAAAGATGTAGAATGAGCGGGAGCACTGCCCACCGGTGTGGTGGGTGCCGGGGGCACTCCGACGCTCAAGTCAGTGAAGGTACCAAGGAGTTGGAATGTGGGAAGTCAAAGGTTGAATAATACCTTGAGCTTCGTAGGGTGCCGTGAGGGCGGTTAGTCGGAGGTGTGATGAGCTTGAGGAGAGAGTAGTATTGAGCTGTGAGTATGAGAGATCCGAGTCCCACTTCCCTGGAGCCTCGTTTTCCCTATATACCTCTTGTAATAATGTGTCTTTATCGCTCTTTGATTGCTCATCCGTTAGATCAACTTCATGAGGAGTTATTACTGCCTTTTGCCCGTTTGTAGGTTGGAACGGATGGGTTTATGAATGGTGTTTATGACTTTGGGCGTTACGTGGGTTGGCGTTGGGTGAGCCTTTGGTTATGGATTGGGCGTGTGATACTTTATTGGGCCTAGGTTTGTGGATCTCTGGGCCTTTATGTACATCAAACCTTGGGGGTTCATTTAGTGAGAATCTGTGATGGTAACTTGGGCTCGGATTCGTGCTGGGGGCCTAGTATTGGGCCCGAAGTAAAATGTCGAAATTGCCCTTGGACCAAATTTGGCCCATACAGTTTGTCCCCTACTCTCTAAGTCAGAGAGTCCTTGGCTTGGAGAGTACTTGATGCATGTGTAGCTCGGGGCGAGGCCATAGTATGTAGGGATACCCGAGTGTTGATGCTTGCCCATTGGTTAAACGAATGTAAGGTTATGAGCTTGACTCTACATGAGCCTTTAGGGAAGTACCCAATCGATTTGAACCAGATGAAGGTCAAGATATAAGTCCAGCAACATGTGTATTCCATGTCTACAATTTGACTCGACATGAGTCTGTGGGGGATGTCCCCGGTCGACTGGACTTGATGAGTCCAGGAAGATACAAGTCATACGACATGTGCAATACATGTCTACAACTTGACTCGACACGAGTCTATGGGGGATGTCCCCGGTCGACTGGACTTGATGAGTCCAGGAAGATATAAGTCATACGACATGTGTAATCCATGTCTATAACTTGACTCGACATGAGTCTATGGGGGATGTCCCCGGTCGACTGGACTTGATGAGTCCAGGTAGATATAAGTCATACGACATGTGCAATACATGTCTACAACTTGACTCGACACGAGTCTATGGGGGATGTCCCCGGTCGACTGGACTTGATGAGTCCAGGAAGATATAAGTCATACGACATGTGTAATCCATGTCTATAACTTGACTCGACATGAGTCTATGGGGGATGTCCCCGGTCGACTGGACTTGATGAGTCCAGGTAGATATAAGTCATACGACATGTGCAATTCATGTCTATAACTTGACTCGACATGAGTTTATGGGGGATGTCCCCGGTCGACTGGACTTGATGAGTCCAGGTAGATATAAGTCATACGACATGTGCAATTCATGTCTACTTTGACTCGACATGAGTCTATGGGGGATGTCCCCGGTCGACTGGACTTGATGAGTCCAGGAAGATATAAGTCATACGACATGTGTAATCCATGTCTACAACTTGACTCGACATGAGTCTATGGGGGATGTCCCCGGTCGACTGGACTTGATGAGTCCAGGAGATATAAGTCATACGACATGTGTAATCCATGTCTATAACTTGACTCGACATGAGTCTATGGGGGATGTCCCCGGTCGACTGGACTTTAATGAGACCAGGACAATCTCCATACTACTGGTCATTGACCAGGGGAGTCTTCAAAATTTTTCTAGACCAGATGAAGGTTAAATGCTGACTCTACAAGAGCCATGGGGGATGTCCCCGGTCGACTGAACCAGATGAAGGTTCAGGATAGTCTTTACTCTACTAGACCAGGTGAAGGTCTATGAGAATCTTTACTCTATACAGACCTGATAATTGTCCAAGAGTCTTTCTTTCTCATACTACTAGAGCTGAAATAGGTCCATGAGAGCACGGTGAAATGAACTTAATGAATATCTATGAAAATCTTCATACTACAAGACCTTATGAAGGTCATAATTCTACTGTCGAATGGGCATGTCGTGTGGATTTGATGAATGTCTATCAAGGTTTATTACTCTACATCCTACTAGGCCTGACGAATATACTAGAGATTCTTTTCTCTACTGGAAAATGTGTTTCTAGACATGATGAAGTTCCTTGTGGGTTTTTCCTTCTCATTCTACGAGATCATATATGTAGTGTGAATGAGACACATGTCAATAAGGGTCTTTATTCCTCATTCTACAAGGACCATATATGTAGTATGAATGAGATATAAGTCAATGAGGGCGTTCAATGATTGCCAAACTTCTCATGGTAATGTCGATTGTGATCTTTAACAAGTACAACCGTCACACGTGTAGTGTCGAGTGGGAAATTTGGCTTATGCCTAATGCAGTATCGAGTGGGACGACCACCACATGAAGAATCTTCAATTGAAGCATCCTTTTAATCTAGATTTTCATTTTTACAATGTTGAGAGGCCCGATTAAAAGTTCAATAGTCCCACATCAACCCATGCGACAACAAGCCCAATTAAGCTTTCGGTACTCTTATTCACTGTTGCCATTGGATTTAGTGTGGTTAATGGGGCTACTGCACTCCAGAAGTACACAGAAAGCCTTAGTAGACGACAAGAAGAGTGATTTCATCGTGAATAAAACACCAAAAGCGTTGCCATAAAGGATACAAACAAATTCAACATCTGATACCAAGAGCCGATTCCAGGTCGTCCCAATATTCCAATCAGTTATGATACCACCCCGTCCCACACGATGAATTGATACTGCAATTCTCCTTCACACTCTACACACGATGAATTGATACTGCAATTCTCCTTCACACTCTACCACACGATGAATTGGTACTGCAATTCTCCTTCACACTCATCGTGTCGACTGATTGCTGAGAGGAGCCTCTCAGACTGGTTTTTATGGAGGGAATTGGTGGCGATCTCCATAAGTCTCATGGTCGCCATCTCGCGGGAGATCAAGAGGAGTACTTTGTATCGATGGAGCGTGAAGGCGTGTCGCATTGGTGAGCCGTGAAGGGTACTAATGTTTCGATTTAACAACTGAAATTTTGTTAATTCTTTTACCATTTGCGCTGCATGCATTTTTGGGTGTACCGAAGGTTTAGTGAATCTTCAGCAAAAGCCATTTTTTTTTTTTTTTTTTTTTTTTGGGAATGGTGTCGGTGGAGATCAGACGACAGAGGAGAAATGTGGTGGTCATGTGGGCCTTCAGGAGACTTGTCGAGAAAGATGATGAAGCCGTAGGTCCTTCTGGCCCAGTCTCAGCAATCCAAACCAAGCATGAGCGTGCTCGTTGACTGGAACCATGTGAATTACTGGATTCACGTCTGTCGACTGAAGGACATTCTCATGCTCATTTGTTGGAGGATATCCACGTTATTGGGTTGAGGCAGGTCGACTGGAAGGGATTCACATTTCGGGACACACTCATATCGGTTGTATGATACTTACGTTGCTCAATTCTAACAAGTGTGCACTTTGGCTAGGTGTATATACGTTGTATGACTCGTCTCTCTCTATATAAAAGGCACATGTTTAGTCGAAATTGATCGCCTGTGGGTGCTGTTCTTCGGTACATGTCGACTGAACCAAGCTACTAAGTGACCAAAACTATATCACTTCCCTCTCTTCAAGAGAGTTGGTACTAGGAGGCTCGATATTGCAAGCATCTTATCCGGCACTTATCTACTTATTTTTGTAACGATCGAAACTTTCCATGTATTCTTGTGGCAATTTGAATGTAATAGTGGTATGAAATTTGGCCAACGACTCTCTCGTGTGGAACCAAGTAATGCCTGCCAACTGCTCGAGAAAATGCCTCAAAGGTATAGCAGAGTCAACAATAGGCAATAGTGTTTCAATAAAATGATGTCAGGCTGTGGATTGAAATCATTGACTACATGAGTGGGCCTTGTTGAATTTACGGCATGGGCTGAGTGAAATGGACTCAAGCCATGTGTTATGGAGATTGATTTTTTTTGTCGAGGTTGATCCCTCACGGTTTTTGTGGATTTTGAGCCGGCTTCTGTAGCTAATGGTAATCTGGACACGTGGAATGTCCATGAAGAAATTATTTTCTGAACCAAATGGAGGTCAGGGAGTCTACCCTACTGGATTCGATAAGAATCCATGAGTCTACGATTGAATGGACTTGGTGAAGGTTCAAAAGGTTCTCCACTCAGTCTACGAGACCTTTTCGTATCTTCAAGAGAACAATACAATCCCTCTACTCTTGCTCCGTGGAAGAGATGATATCCTTCCACATCTTAAAGAACAGACGACATTCTATCAATGTAGTTTGGGGAAGATTACACTACACCCAAGTAGTCTGGAGGAAATGGTTTCGGTGGGATAATAATGTTATTTGTTGTTTGGAGAAAATATCAATATTTAGATGTAGTGAGGAATTGATGACCACCTTTTCGAATGGAGAAAATGACTATCTATTTATGTCATTTGAATGAGATATTAATCATCCCATGTAGTTTGAAATTGTTGGCAATTTATTCTATCATATAAGCAATTGGGCTCTATTTTATCTAATGGTGCCTCAGTCAAATTAAGTCTTCTCCCATCTCATGTCGAATGGGAATCTTAAGCAGATGTTATGTGGGGTGTCGAGTATAATTTTTAACAAGTGACAAGCTACATAAAGTAATATCAATTGGGGCATCCTCAACAACAAACAAATGTCGAGTGGAAGATCTCTAACAAGTCATATGCTAGACATTAAAAATGTCGATTGAGCCGTCCATAAATATTCCTGTAGTTGTAGATTATTGTGTCGACTAGGATACCCAAAACAAGTTTCATACTATAAATTGTTATACAAATTTTGAGATCTATTACGACTCCCAAGCCGCATATTGATGTTGACCGGGACACCCATAATAATTATCTAGCTATATAATGCAGTATCGACTGGGACATCCATAACAAGTCCCAAACCATGACACCTATTATGAGTTTCGTGCCTTTCTAATGTCGACTATGACTTTATTAAAAGTGTAAGCCATACCTGGTAAGTTTGACCAGAATCTAATGATAGGATTGTTGAGGTCACCCGTAGCTTCGGGCTTTTGGGAGGTTGAAGATATGTGCTCCTATGTTTGTGATCATTCTGGGAGAATGACTAATTAAGTGATCACGAGATCTAGTGTTTGCTCGCTGCACGACACCATACGAGTGGTAGATGAAGAGATCTTTGCATGCCATGAATCGCTAGGGCCCCACGGTGGGCGCCAAATTGTAGACGCTGGTTTTCACCCGAGGTCCACAATTGAGATTTCATGAAATGGGGCACCGGTGATCCTGCAAAACAAAGATGTAGAATGAGCGGGAGCACTGCCCACCGGTGTGGTGGGTGCCGGGGGCACTCCGACGCTCAAGTCAGTGAAGGTACCAAGGAGTTGGAATGTGGGAAGTCAAAGGTTGGATAATACCTTGAGCTTCGTAGGGTGCCGTGAGGGCGGTTAGTCGGAGGTGTGATGAGCTTGAGGAGAGAGTAGTATTGAGCTGTGAGTATGAGAGATCCGAGTCCGCCTTCCCTGGAGCCTCGTTTTCCCTATATACCTCTTGTAATAATGTGTCTTTATCGCTCTTTGATTGCTCATCCGTTAGATCAACTTCATGAGGAGTTATTACTGCCTTTTGCCCGTTTGTAGGTTGGAACGGATGGGTTTATGAATGGTGTTTATGACTTTGGGCGTTACGTGGGTTGGCGTTGGGTGAGCCTTTGGTTATGGATTGGGCGTGTGATACTTTATTGGGCCTAGGTTTGTGGATCTCTGGGCCTTTATGTACATCAAACCTTGGGGGTTCATTTAGTGAGAATCTGTGATGGTAACTTGGGCTCGGATTCGTGCTGGGGGCCTAGTATTGGGCCCGAAGTAAAATGTCGAAATTGCCCTTGGACCAAATTTGGCCCATACAGTTTGACAAATTGTAGACGCTGGTTTTCACCCGAGGTCCACAATTGAGATTTCATGAAATGGGGCATCGGTGATCCTGCAAAACAAAGATGTAGAATGAGCGGGAGCACTGCCCACCGGTGTGTGGTGGGTGCCGGGGGCACTCCGACGCTCAAGTCAGTGAAGGTACCAAGGAGTTGGAATGTGGGAAGTCAAAGGTTGAATAATACCTTGAGCTTCGTAGGGTGCCGTGAGGGCGGTTAGTCGGAGGTGTGATGAGCTTGAGGAGAGAGTAGTATTGAGCTGTGAGTATGAGAGATCCGAGTCCCACTTCCCTGGAGCCTCGTTTTCCCTATATACCTCTTGTAATAATGTGTCTTTATCGCTCTTTGATTGCTCATCCGTTAGATCAACTTCATGAGGAGTTATTACTGCCTTTTGCCCGTTTGTAGGTTGGAACGGATGGGTTTATGAATGGTGTTTATGACTTTGGGCGTTACGTGGGTTGGCGTTGGGTGAGCCTTTGGTTATGGATTGGGCGTGTGATACTTTATTGGGCCTAGGTTTGTGGATCTCTGGGCCTTTATGTACATCAAACCTTGGGGGTTCATTTAGTGAGAATCTGTGATGGTAACTTGGGCTCGGATTCGTGCTGGGGGCCTAGTATTGGGCCCGAAGTAAAATGTCGAAATTGCCCTTGGACCAAATTTGGCCCATACACTCGCCAATATTAAGTTGTTGGTAAATCAAAAATGGAAGCAAATTGACACTGGCTCTAAGATCAAGCAAAACATTTTCAATTTTTTGATCTCCAATAATACATGAAATAATTGGACAACCAGGGTTTTTGTATTTTAATGCATTATTGGTTGAGAGAATGAAACTTACATATTCAGCTAGAAAAACTTTATTTCTTACTTAATGTTTTCTTTTAACGGTGCACAAGTTTTTCAGAAATTTGGCATAAGATGGTATCTGTTGGATAACATCTAACAAAGGAATATTAACTTTCACCTGTTTGAATATTTCATATATCTATGGGGAATAGTTCAATTTTTTTATTTTTAATGCTTGCGAAAATGAAGGTGCATGAGAAAAATTATTATCACCAACGATAGGTAATGGTTCATCAACCCCTTCCTTACCCCCTGAATCTGATTTATTTCCAGCTTCACGAGGTTCAAGAATAGGTCTGTGGATGACTTTACCAATGTAAAGAGTAATAACAGATTTGACTTGGTCTATGTGTTGACTACCAGAACTACCATCGTGAGGGTTTTGATGACTCTTGGGGTTTAGCTGTGGTTGTGTTGGAAACTTTCCTTTCTCATTAATGGTCAATGCAGTTATGATTTTGGCAAATATATCTTTCAGATCAATCAATGTTTGTACATTTTGGTTATTTATGGCTTTCTATTTCTCAATGAATGCATGCAAGGCATCCTCAAGGGTTTTCCTAGGCGGTGGGATATATGGTGCATAATTCTTGGAATTTTGGAAATTCTGGTGTACCTGGGGAGGTTATTGCGATGGTTGTGCTTGGTTATCATTCCTCTAAATAAAGTTTGTATGGTTTCTCCAACCTGAATTATAGGTTTGGGAGTATGGGTTTGGATTTGGTCTATTGAAGGTGTTTATGGAACTGACTTGGTCATGGAGACATTCTTGCAGGGTTGGCAAGATTGGGAAAACTTCTGTGACATGTTCATTTGAATTACAGATTTGACATGTGTCTTCTTGAATTGACTTGACATGATCAATTTTCCTCATTTCTAATGTCTCGACTTTTTTAGCTAGAGATGCATATTTAGCAGAAAAGTCACGGTCTTCCCTAATGTTAAACATACCTTTACTAGATTATTGTGGTTTACAGACGACTCATAAGTGCCAACTATGTCCCATTGTTTTGCATTCTCTGCTATGTGTTCTAGGTAATCTAGTGCATCTTCAGGATTTTTGTCCATAAACTCACCATTATATATCATTTTCACAACTTGTCTACCTTGGGGTGTCAAATCCTCGTAGAAGTAGGAAATCAACATCCATGTTTCAAACCCGTGATGTGGACAAACATTCAACATCTCTTTAAATCTCTCACAATATTGGTAAAGTGTCCCCCCCGACTCTTGTGTGAAAGTTGTGATTCTCATCTTAAAGGAGTTTGTCCTGTGATAGGGAAAAAAGTTTTTCAGAAACTGCTCTTGTAAATCATCTCATGTTCTGATTGATCCTGACCTAAGGTTATACATCCAAATTTTAGCTTTATCCTTTAAAGAAAAGGGAAAAAAAACTTGAGTCGAATTATATTAATGTTGTAATTTTGGTTTGTACAAGTGTTACATACCACTTCAAATTCCCTTAAGTGCTGATAATGATTTTCTGATTCTAGATCGTGGAATGTGGGTAAAAGTCGGATGACACATGGGTTAAAATTGAAACGTGATGCATCTAGGGGAAACAATGCAAGATTGTGATCTTGTCCTATTGAGATTCATTAATTGTCTGAGTGTCCTAGGATGATTAAGATTGCCATACTGAGACTTGTTTCTAACTGATTAACTAAATTTTCATCTCGGGCATATGGGTTTTCATTTTGGTTCTCGGCCATTTTGATTGACGATGAATGTGATGGAGACTCTCTATTTAATCTATCGCTAGATGATCGAGACCAATGTTTAATGCAACCTAAATACATACTATATGCTAAAATTTAAAAATGCAAATGTAATACTTACAAAAAATAATAATAAACAAGTAAAAAAAAGGAAAAATAAATGATAAAAGAAAAGAAAAAAAATACAAATGTAGTGATTAAAACTAAAAACGTCCTCTAATTCTTGGTAATTCATATCTTAATTGAATTTCTCGTTCAGCTGTCTCAATTTCTCGAATTAAGTTCCCACAAAAAATTATGGAAGAATATATGGATGGGGATAGTTCAAGAAATTCCTTGGCAAAATGCAAACTTAATTTCTATTGAGATTTCTATCTCTTGTAACCTTGAAGAATCAAGTACAGAGGTTGTCTATATGTGGGATGTCTAGGTTCAGAATTCATTTAGGATCAATCAGGATATTTTGGATTTACACAAATGCAAAGAAGAAGAAAAAAAGTGAGATGTGGAAAATACAAAAAAATAAAAATAAAATAAAGAAAAGAAAAGGAACAAAAAATACAAGGATGTTAAATTATTTTTATATCTACTAAATTATATTCACCGACAACGACGCCAAAAAAACTTGACACACTCATAAAATGGTTATTTACTCCCAAATATAAGAGTGTCTAAGTAATAAGATTACCAAGAGGTTGATCCACAAAGAATAAATTTAATAAGATAAAATAATAATTCGAGTGAAAATAAAAAAAGTGAATTGTTTAAAGTGATTGAAAATTTTAAATTAAAATACAACAATAAAATAAAATATTGGGACTAGAGGATCCACTTTCAATATTTCGAATTTAGAAATCTTATTTTTTTATAATATATAAATTATCATTATTATCCAGTTAATTTATTTCATGAATTAATTATGCCAAAAAAAGTAAAACCAACCATAAAGGCGGTGATAATATTTATTTATGATAAATACAGTTAGATACTCAATTATGCCAAATAAATAAAACCAGTCATATATGCGGTAACAAAATTTGTCAATAATTAATCCAAATTTAAATTAAATATTAATCATTAGATTACAATTTATATATTATAATATAAATAAGATTAATCTATATTTTCATATTAACAGCTTCACTCTTTACCCTAGTAGGATGAAATTAACTATTCATGATTTGAATAAAAACACTCATGATTTTATTACTGAAAGAAAAAAAAATTAAAAAAAAACTTGAAAAAAATAAAACACACAAGTCACTTTGTCCCAAATTCTACAAGAGACTTTGAAAGAAAGTATGAAATCTAAATCACACCGAGCACCATATATTTATAGAGGTGCTTCGGCACATTTGCAAAGCTTTCCCCAACAAATTGTGTGCAATTTTCAAATTATGGGGGCCACGTCCATGTGAAACTCTAAAAGCTGGTATAATTGTTGCAATTGCTTGCCATTTCCATTAGCTTTATTCTCCAAGTCGTAGACCACATGTAAAATGATAAATGATAAGGTGCCACGGTCTCATTTCACATCTGTTTTGCTTTATCACCAAAATTAACTCACTTTGACATATTTGTATCCAAAGTTTCAGATTCACATCTATTTTCCGGTTGAATATGCAAAGCAGTATTTTACCTACATAAGAATTAAAAATTACAATAAAATTCATAAAATATAAATTTAATTATTATTTTACAAATGTGTTAAATTAAAGAGATTAATGAATTTATAAGTGTAAAATGATTAGCTTCTTTTTTATTAAGTGTACACTTTTTAATGTTCATCATCTCCTATCATACCCAACCCGTTGCAATCTATACTTCCAATAAATAGACCATTTCTGTAGTTGAAACAATTTTGAGTGTCTCAGTTAGCTTATTGTACATGAAGTGGTATCCATCCTTCACTCATAATTAAAAAAAAAAAGTATACTTTAAGAATTTTTTTTTGAAATGTTGAAAATCTGCCGTCAAATTACATGATCTCAATTTAAGCGGAGCATGTGAAACTCTCAGATATCTTAAGTTCCTATAAAAAGTACACTCTGGAATTCAAATATAAGATTTGAGCAATCAAATCATAAGACTTATACCATCAAACCAAACCTTTCGGAAAGAAAGAGCTTTTTATTTAACTCGTTAACGAAACAAAATTGAGAAAAAAGAAATTCAAAAAGAACAAAAACAACCTCAATTCTCTCTCTTTGCCCCGAGTTTCGCTTCTCACTCTCACACTCTCTTAAATGTAGGGGTGGCAATTTGGGTTAGGATTCGTTTATTCATTCGATTCGATTCGCTTTAAAGCGAATATGGGTTTGAAAAAATGAATTCGTTTAATAAATGGGTCAATTCGATTCGATTCGTTTATTAAACGAATCAAATATGAATTTAAGCTCATTGATTCGTTTATGATTCATTTTATTATTTTCTTTTATTAGTTACTATTATTTTTCAATTAAAATTAGAGAAATTATGACTAATTACCATAGAAAAAATAATATTGTCGATATTTGGTGAGGTATTTTTAGTAAATATATTAATTACATATTTTATATGTATATATTTATGAAAAAATAATGTAAATAAATTATGGTAAATTATGTTTTTGAATAATATCATAACTAAACGAATATTCGTATTCGGTTCGTTTAATAAATGAATCATATATGAATCCTGATATTAGGATTCGTTTAATAAACTAATCGAATACGAATCCATCATATTTTAATTCGATTCGTTTAAGATTTTATACAAATTCGATTTGTTGATTCGTTTTGCCACCCCTACTTAAATGTCTTTCAGTATTCTTCTATGCCTCTCAAGTATCTTATCTAACTGAGTTTTTGTTTTTGATTTTGGTTTTTAATTCATTCCACAGTTTTATTACAATGGTTTTTATTGACGGATGTTTTCCGTTCTAGGGATAATTCGTAAAAAATCACTCATCGAACAAATCTCATCTAAGTATTGAATTTGTTTGGTTAGTTGGGAACCAAATCAAACTTGGCAAAAGATAGAAAGAACAGACAAGACAAAGGATTTAACGTGGTTTGGTGGAATGGATCCAACCTACGTCCACAAGAACAAAGGAAAAGAAACTTTTATTACCACCTCGAGTCAGACCGACCTCCTTATCTCTCGGTTACACTAAGTTTTTTACTATCTTTTTATATGTTATCAGAATGCGTGAGAAAAATTAACCAACCCCTTACAATGAGTTCTCAACCCATTTATATAGTGTGTCTAAAACCATTATTTTGCAAAATCGTAACGTTAGCCATGTTACCAAGTTATCTCTGTGTATGCTCTCTTCCTCATTCAACCTACAAGTAGTAGCGCTGCCGTCTGACATAACCACTCCCTGCCATTTGAACCTCATTAATTCACTTTTTTGATAATTGCTACACGCTCTGCCCATATGCCAACCTGTATTCTAACTACTCATGCGGTTTCGTTTGTCAGTGGATAAGTCTGAGGCCCTCTTCCATCCCATCAGCCGCTGGCCTACTCCAATCTTATCAACCATTGAGAGGCTCAAACTTCCATTTATGGCTTACATCGTCAATCTAAAAGCATAATGTTGCAACCTCGACCCATATCCTCAGGTCAGTACACCGAAACAAATGACACCCTTCCTTACATCTATTTACAGGTCGGGTCAAGCCAATAATAATCTCATTTTGGCCACTTTAGTTACGGGCATGTAGAAAATTTGAGAAATAACTTTCCTTGATAACAGTCTAAACTGTTATGAATTTCTTCTAACTTGTATCTTCTAATGATCACATTCCCCTAGATGTATGTGACTGTGCCTCTGCTGGTTTCTGAGTCATCTTTATTGTGCTTCAAAGCCAAAACTGACATCCTCAGGGAGATCTTCAAATGTAGCCGAATATGGGCCTTGGGCCTGGACCCTCATCCTCGCAAAGACCTTGGGCCCCTATCTTGGTAAGTGAAATCCTCTTAATCCCCTTCTCCATATTTCGAATCTTCTCGGGTCCGAAAATCACCATCAATATATGTCTCATAGTTCTCGGTATCAATGAGTTAATGTCGGGAACTATAATGATGGTTTGGATTATCCCATAGTCCTCGGGTCTCAATCCTGCTATCAATCAAATGGCATCCTCATCGGGTCCGGAGAGCATTCATATAGTCAAAAAATCTCGTTTTGTGATGATTACTTCATTAAAAGCCTATCTATGGATCTTAAACTGTCCTTTGGAAGTTGTGTTGCCATCATGGCCTTCTTTAAATGCCCATAATATCATTCTAAGGCTTTCTCCGCTTCGTCTCCCCGAGATGCCACGCATCGTGCATCCATATCTTGCGCGCCAAAACCAAGTACAATTGGATCCCAACTGAACAGTCGCTCCGATCTCATCATTCCATCTGAATTCAACCAGGTGAGTTATTCATCACATGTGTCACTAATCCCGCCCTCCGTCTTCCATCAAACAGCCAAAATCAAACCGAGTTGTCTATTTAAAGGCCACTTGACCAGTGTTGTCACACACGTATAACGCAAGGGCACGTATCGTTCAAATAGTATAAAAAGTATCGATCCCACGAGGACTTAAAACCTTTTGTTATCAATTTATGAAGTTAAATGTTTACAAGTATCTAATGGATTGATTGTTTGATTGGGTGGTGACTTTAAAATTAAAACAAGTAAATAAATTGCTTGAAAGTAGATTGAAGAAAATTCAAATTTATAAAACTATCCAGGGTTGTGAATCCTTCCAATATATTTTTTAAAAGATGAAGTGATTATTTTATGTTTGTGTAATATATTGGTTTATTAACCTGGAACACGAAATTATGTAAAAGCATCTTCCGATGGTCAAATACAAATACCCAGTATAACCCAATTAATCATATTCCTATGTTAATCAAGTTATTTGAATTCATTAAGATTAAGTTCCAATTATGGCTACCCCCGCCCGACAGTTATATTCCTATATTGTAAGGAAATCTATTAAAGGGTTATCTATCCTCAAGGAAGATCGTGGGCTATTGAGTCTAAGGTCTTTAACCTAAAATCTCTTTTCCAATTTCATTTTAAGTTTACCAATTCAATTTTATTAATGGCCAGTTAATAAAAAGCATTAGGATTAAGGCTCAATAAATAAACAATTATATTACCCAAACTGTAATTTAACCCCTTATAAACCGGTGATATTGGATTTCATCACAACCCCAGATAACTGGCTTAGTTACGACACATATTTACGGGTAGTAAGAACTTAAATAAAAGAAACGACATAAAGTAAATGCTGGAAATTAAATTACTGGAAAGTAAATGTTGGAAATTAAATTACTGGAAAGTAAATGCTGAAAATAAATAAAGTAAAAGTACAATAAAGAAAATGTTGAGGTAAAATAATTCACTTTTATTACTACTATTTTAGATATCTCCCTTAATATAATATATTCATTTTGCGTGATAATTACCAACCAGCAATAAAGACGGTATCATGATTAAGTCAAATTAATAATTAATTACCAACCGACCAACCAGGCGGTATCCATTCTTAGTCAGGTTAAAACCAATTTATAATTAATTACCAACCGACCAATATTGTGGTATCCTCGTTAAGTCAGATTTTAAATAGTTATTATATTATAATTATGAGAGATTAATCTAAATAGCAATAATAAAAGCTTTACCTTTTACCCAGTAAGGGGGAGTTACCTCCTCATTGCTTGAAAAGTAAAAACTGAAAAAGTAAAGAAAGAAAAATATTGTGCGTAAAAGTAAATTGCGGAAATTAAAAACTGAAAAGTAAAGAAAAGAAAGTGCGAAAGCAGAAATTAATTACTGAAAGCTGTAAATAAACAAACAAGATACAATCTTCTTAATTATTCTTAAGGAATTTCAAAGAAGAAATTATGAATTTACAAATGAAATGACTTGGTATTTATAGGCAAAATTTTGCCTCCACCAAATCCATTATTAAATGCTCCACCAAATCCATTATTAATTGCTCCACTAATTACTCCACTAATTGCTCCATTAATTGCTCAACTAATTACTCCACCAAATCCATTATTAATTGCTATCATGTTTGGTGGGAGCTTGACTATTTTTATTATTTATTATTTATTTTTTGCTTTGAAAAAGACTTTAATAATTACACATAACAAACTTCCGGATGTTTCATCCTTTTCAGTCATGAAATATTTAGAATTCGAAATTAATTTTTTCTTCAAAGTTGTAGATATTTGAGTCTTCTTTAATCTGAAACTTGAATCAGCTCCATTCGATATCGGAGTAAGAAGTTATGATTTCATTGAGTCCCAATATAATTTTATCTGTAAAATAAACTAAAACATATCAAAACGTTCATCAAACCCAAGAAACTAAACAAAATATTAAGTAAAAGGGACGGTAAATATTGATATATTTTCCGCTCATCACCACTGTACTCCATTTTACTCTTTTAACACTTTGTCTTCTCCAAAAAACTACAACAAAGCTCCTCTGCCTCCTGTGATTTTCCAACCTTCAAACCCCTCACAAGTTCTTCAGCACTGTCTTCAATATTCTCAAGTAAGTTCTTCTTTGAAAACCTCTCTCTTAGCGCATGTTTCTGATTTCAATAATATTGGTAGTTCATATATACTGGATGCTTGAGTATGTGTTGGTTGATTTTTTGGTAGTGTTTTTTTTATGGTGGTGGGACTACGAGGGATGAGTTTACTCATGAGGGCACATTTTAGTTATTTATGTGTATATGTGGGTATGCTTTTCTGGGTTTTGTATGTGTTTGGTTTGGTTGTGTTTTAGAAGACTTACTTGTTCCGCCATTGTTTATGGCACTTATAGCTTTCTAGGGTTAGTTACTCGGTAAGGATGAGGATGATAACCCTGGTTTTAGTGTGTTTCACTAACAGAAATTGTGAACTGACCCTCCGTCCCGGGTCATGTCTTGATAGGAATGTCTGACTCTGAGTCTTCCTCCCTTACTCACATCGAGATCCTACCTACTGCACTGCCCCCCCACACAGTTTTACACGGCTCGGGGTATGAAAGTCCTAGTGACTATGACACTACCTCATCCATCTTCGAGGAAGGCAGCCAATCCTACCACAAGCATGTGCCTCGTCCTGAGATAAGTTACATTAGGCTCGACTTAGCGAATCTCAACATGGATCAGGATTCAGCAATCACTGAGACCGAGTTGGAGCAATTGAGAGAAAGATTCGACATTCAGGAGAATATCAACCTAGTCATCCCGATGGAATGGGACCAAGCGAGCCGACCTGGAAAATGATGTCGTGGCACTGTGCACGGCTTTCTTCGATATGGGACTTCAGCTGCCCATCCAAGGCTACTTCGTAAAGATGCCATCCTCCATGCACATAGCTCCGTGCCAACTGAACTTGAACAGTTGGAGAATTTTGGCCGATTTGTATGTCATCTGGAGCCGAGCCGGGCTAGAAGAGTCGACATTCTTCGAACTGAAAAGGCTGTACTGAATGAATGTCAACCCAAAAGAATACAAGGGTTAGTACTATCTATTTGCTCATGTCGGAATTCCTCATCTTATTACTAATCTCCCAGCCACCAACAAAAACTTCAAGGATAAGTGGTTCTTCGTTGTAGGCCTTTGGGGACAATAGACAGTTGACGGCGAACTTGTCAAAGTCCCCAATATCTTTTCTCATTGAGGTAATGAACCGACCCTCGAATTCCTTTTTATTGACTTAACCAATTTATAACCTCTGAACCTCATGTAGCTTGTTGGGGGGGATCTCCCCAAAGTCTACTATGATACCTGTGACAGGGTGAAGAAGGCAACCGAATTTGGAGGTCACTACAAGGACCTTGTTAACTCCTCCGTTTTGGCTGACTCGGGCCTAATCCCGAGCACTCTGCAACCCCAGTCGAGGTAGGCTTTTAGGTTCCGACTGACCCGCTAACTTCATGTTTGTTGCCTTAAATATTTTTTCTCCTTACTCTTTCTCCGCCATTTTTTGTTCTAAGTCTTTTCTTCTATTTGTAGGAATGTTTGGCTCCGGAACTCCTTTCAAGTGCGCTCAGGAGATGTTACGGGCCTCCCCGGGTGGGTCTAGCAGCTCTCTACCTTGAATGACTACCCCCGTCCCGCCAAAAGCCAGGCAGAAGTTTGCATATTCCGCTGCTACACCGTCACCAGGGCTTTCAAGTTCCCCACTATCCTCCATAATCTCGACCCCTTCAATCCAACCTGCACGTGCCCAGCCACCCGTTCAGACGACAAACACCTTCAGACCAGTCCAAGCCGCAATCGTTCCCCCCGTCTGAGCAAAAGAAGCCATCAATAAATCAGGGGTGATGAGCCCGAGGAGTCTATGGAGAGGGCTCAGATGAGGAAAACACCAGCCCAAAAGGGCAAAGCCCTAACAGTCCCTCCCCAAGGGACCCAACCGATGGGCATCAATAACTTTACCGAGGATGTGAGAGACAATATTGCCCACCTCCTCCCAACCTTCAATCATGTGGCAGATTCCATAGACTCGGAGAAGGCCACAGAGTATGAAGGTATCTCGCTTAATGACCTTGTCACCAGATCGTGCAGGTCCCTCTCAAAGGTAATCGAACTCCTCTTTTATACCTTGTTTTTTCCCCTTTTGCTATATTGACCCTGTTCCACATGCTGCAGATGGCTTCTATCATGGCCACCAATAAAGACTTGTTTTTCCCTCGTCTGAGACCAAACTTGGGAAAAAATCAGAGCAATTTGAGAAAGCTATGGAAGATATGAGAAAAATGGAGGCTGAACAGCTTGGTCGTTTGGAGGCTGCCAACGGGGAAGCCAAGATCGAAAGGATTGAAGAATGTGTGCTGATATTCGAGATGCTTCAACCTGGCTTGAATATGGATGCGATACATCGACTCTTAAAATGGTGTAAGGGGGAGATAATCGAAGAAAATGCATTAGGCCGAACTCCAAGAGACCCCGAGGCCATCCAAGATCCCGAGACAGTGTCCACCGTGCTTCATGCCCAAGAAGATCTCGATCCTTCTACACCTGCTGCCGTTCCTGCTGAGGAAGCTCTTGGCCCCTCCACATTAGATGTACCGATTGAAGAGGTTTCTGACCCCTCATCATCCACTACTGTTGCCGATGCTCCCAGCCCTATTGAAGATGCACCTGCTTCTTCCACCGCCACTGCTACTGATGCATTTTCTCCTTCCACCGCCACTGCCACTGATGCACCTGCTCCTTGATGGTCCATTTTTTTTATTTGTTTTACTGATACTATTCTTTTTTGGGTGACCCCAAGGGACCCTCTGTAATAAACACTTAATTTCAAATGAATGTATGAAATTTATATCTGCACATCTTATTCTTTTTTATGTCTGAATTGTATACTGAACAAAGACCCGAGGTGTGGTAGCAACTTTTCATATTTAACCATTTTCAGCAAAATTAATCCATTCATTCCTCTAAGGGATTGCGCCACTAATAAACTCTGATGTTCAAACCCCAAGTAATTCCACTATTGCAACACCTTCACTTAACAAACTTAATACCTCTTCAAATAGAGTGGCATTTGCCCGCTCTTCTCCCATATTTATGCCCTCAACACCGAAAGGGACTTTGGCAGATATACCTGGCCCCAGGCCGGTATAATATATTGATACTTGGTCGTGGGGGGGAGAAACTCCAACCCCATGCCAACAAAGCATAACAAGACCTCAGTGGGATATAACCTGACCCCAAGCCAATGCAGTAAGTTGGCCATAAGGTAATGTTCCCTCCTTGTGCCATCAACACTTGTCCATGGGGGAGAAACTCCAACTCCATGCCAACGAACCATAAATAGGCATCGGTATGACGTAATCCGACCCCGAGCAAATGCAGTAACTTGGTCACAAGAGAATGTTCCCTCCCTGTGCCATCAACATGGCCTCGGCGGAACGGATGCAGCCCGATCCATCAAATAAACGGGCCACAAGGGAATGTACCTTCATTGTGCCATCAACATGGCCTCGGCGGAACGAATGCAACATCGAGCCCTTAAATCTCTTTCCAAGACTTAACCACGAAGGAAGATTTTTGTAACATCCCGCCTAAGCCAGGATGCTACCGGCAGGAGACAGGCTAATCATGCCTCCATAAGCCTCTGACTCTTGATGAAAATTCGGCATGACCTCTGCTAAAAGTCATACAACCTGGATCAAAGTACAGCATCTCAATACAACCTATAGGGCCCAACACACAGTCTAACACTAAATAATCAACTCAAGTCATAATCCAACTAGGCTCTATGCCTAAAAATACGTATAAATAAAAAATTTACAGTTAACTTATACAACACAAATTCTTTTACAACTACACTTATACAACTTGACTCTAATACTCCCAAGATCTGGTGACTGGCTGACTGCAATGCTGCTACTCGGCTCCTCAAGCTCCGAAGACTGTGGTTGACCGATCAGGTCACCAACCTTCAAAACTCAAACACTGTTGGGGTGTGAGTCATAAGACTCAGCAAGTAACTATGCTCATTCCTTGAGCATCAAACACATGCAAAGTCCGAATCCTGTTTTTGTATTAACCTAAACCGTCTGTGTGACCATGCAAATATTTACAAGTCTGATTTAGCCATATTACTTTTATCCATTTTATTTCCATATAACTTGCTACTGATCTTTTTATCTGAACACACACATACATACTTTAACTTCTGTTTACTTTGTCCATATTAATCACTCGGATTAAATACATCAAGTTCTATTTTACTAACTAACAGATTAAGATCCATCACACTTCTACTGCGCTACTCTAATTCTTCTCTTAACCTTTCTGTATACTCTGAGCTAGTCTGGATTAGATAATTATAATAACTTTCTTTCTTTTACTGTTTTGAAATATCATCAAGTCGGTTATACTAAGATATTATTTCTGTCAAACATTTAATCCACTATAACCAACTATGTATACATGCATATGTTATCATATCATCATATTCTAGCATCCTTACAATAAGTTCTTTCTAAGTAAACATACAACTCATACAATGGTCATTGATATATATACATTTAAATAAAACCATGCTATCATGCACAAGTATTTTACAAAGTGTTACTTCTATATAAACATGTCACGCACAAATATTAACCATATATACATTTCGATGCAATCATGTCATGCTTTTATGAACTATTACTTTAAAACTTTTTTCTGAAAAACTTACATGTGAATGTACTAGTGCTATAATGCATTAACATCAACTATATGCATCTCAGATGAATTACTAGAATGTATGATTCATATGCATGACTTGTAAATTATAATATACTTTAACATGCTATGCTTTTAGAAAATGCTTTTTGAAATCTTTATGAAAATTCTCTGTTGAAAACTTTACTTAAAAACTAGTTTCTGCTTAAAAATTCTGAATCTCTTATAAAACTGCTATTTCTGGAAACTTTCTTTTCTAAAAGCTCTTTCTAAAAACTGTTTCTAAAGACTGAAAACTACACTTGAAAACTGGGATCTGTATCTAAAAACTGAAAACTGAAATCTGAAAAACTATTTCTAAACTCTGTTTCTGAAAACCGTGTACTATAATCTGGTTTCTGAAATCCAGGCACTGAAAATCTGAAAACTGAAATCATTTTTCTGAAAACCAAATCTCCGCCCGTAGGCGCATCTCTGCCCGTAGGCGCATCTCCGCCCGTAGGCGCATCTCCGCCCGAAGGCGCATCTCCGCCCATAGGCGCATCTCTGCCCATAGGCGCATCTCCGCCCGAAGGCGCATCTCCGCCCAGGAATGTACCATCTAAGCGCTGAGGATCTAGGAGCGTCCCCCTAGTCCTCCACATGTGCACTTGTGTCTAAATCCGTCAATTCCAATTAGTGTACAGTTGGGATGAGTCAAATCCCAAATCCCGAATCCATATGATATCCGTCAATTCCAACTGAATCTCAAGTTACATACTGGGGTGAGTTTTTCCCTCATGCCCCGAAAAACATAAAATCATGCTTTAAAATCTCAAGCTGTAAAAACATTTTCTGAAATACATTCCCTTCAAAAGCATCTGAAACTTTTCTTTAAAACACTTTGGATTTCAAAAACATTCTCAATTTCAACTCAATTTATGAAAATCATAATGCACAAATATGCATATGCATTTTATGCTTTCACTTATCCTAGCCAAGCTTTATTGTATGCTTATCTTTAATCTTTAGGCTGCCAAATATTCACATGCATACCTATAAACTAATGACATATGATTTCTACTTTTTCGTGCTTTCACTACTAACTATCTTGTGTCCTATATGTTTATTTTATCCTCAATATACCTGACATATATATCATACATGCTTACTCACAATATAAACTGTCATGACTTAACCATCTCAAACTAAAGAGACACAATCCTTATGCAATTCATTTTCTTGTAAACAAATGAAAAAGAAACCATACACCTCTTTAGATTATAGAGAGTTATCATGCAAATATATACAAATCAATAATGGTCAAAGAAAGCAAATTTTCATATTAGATTCTTCAAAAATGAGGCAAATAAGTTATTTGATTTTCAATAATAGGATCCGCGACGATCATAGCTAATAACCATATGTACTTATACCAGCACCTGTTTATCATCAATTCGTTAATTACCTACACATATTTATACCATTGTAAACCAATAATGCCCAAACTACCACCACACACATTAATTTATACCCTACGCATACACTGTCATAACCTTTCTCATTATTATCACAGTTTTAATTTCAAATTCTATTTTCACAAAAAGATACAACAATTCATTTCACACTTAAAGTTCCAATTTGACCACTTGATAAACTTATACCTAAAACCCAGGAATTCCCAAACCCTAGGGTTACTAACGATTTTCCCCCAATTTTACAACTCAATAATCTCAAAAATTCTTTCTAATTTCATACTAAATACTAGGTCCGGATTACTTTCAACCTAAGTCTCTAAACCAAAACCCTCTCGTTCCTTATGTAATGGCTAAACTCCTCTTACTTCCTATCATTTCAATACGTAAACACATTATTTGAATCTTCATTTCAAACATCAATCACATACCTAAGTCATCAACAAATATATTTCATAACATATTCACAAACATAACATTACTCATTTGTCTGCAATAAGCTTGTTTAATAACTTTCCAAACCACAACATTAAAATCCCCTTCAAGTACCCATTCGGCCATGACCCAAAATTTATCCCAATTTGAAATTCGATCAATCAATACATCAAACCAAGCTATAGCATCATCAAATGGATAAATAATTCACTCTAATGGTTTGATAATGAGAGAGGGAAATACATACTAAAGTTGTCAAGAAATTAAATGAGTGGAATATATACTTACTACTTTTACTCATGACATAAATCAAAATCCAATTTCAGAACCCTTTTTTTTTTCTTTTTTTCTTCCTATTCGGCTTCCTTCTAATCCATCTCCACACATATCTCATCACCACCAAAATCATTTTCAACAAACAAATACATAAAACACACACATTTCACAAAGACAAAATTAAACATCTACCCATTAAACAGATTTCTTTCATTTTCATGTTAGGTTACCTATTTTAATCACTTTAATCATGATTTTAATTCGTTTCTTTACCTATTTCGAATTTGATTTCAAACCCAATTTAATAGAATCAAGGAAATCATAAACATAGTTACTTACCCATTTCTTTCGGTATCTCCTTCTTCTTCTCCATTTCTTTCTTTCTGCCTTGACTCTCGACTCTCTTCTCTCTGCCTTGCTTTTATTTCTCTCTATTTTCCCCCTTTGTTCTGTTTCTGCCGTGCTTCCCTCTGTGTGTACTGTGTGCGTGAGTGACATGCTGCTGCTGTGTGTGCGTGAGTGATATACTGCTGTGTGTGTTCAAAACGCTGGTGTGTGTGTTTAATGAAAAACGTGTGTGTGTGATATAAATATCTAGGGTGTATATTATTATATCTAGAATTTTCTACACATATATGGTTAATTTCAAATTAACCCCTTAAATCTAATTTAATAAAAGCTTCTAATTAAATCCATAAAAAGTTCCCATTTCAATAAAAAATTAACCTCACATTCGAACACGGCCTCACGTGCGGAAAAATAAAACTCACGCTAAAATAACCCGGGTCGTTACAATTTTCAACCTCTGCAAATTAGTATGGAGACTGGAAATGGCGTCCCACATCGAGTCATTCATCAAAAATAAAAACCAAGATAAAAATAAGACAAGCATAATAAGAGTGATGTATCACATACTGATCGATGAAATCACACACGTAACACAAGCGCACATATCGCTCAAGTAGTATAAAATGTATCGATCCCACGAGGACTTAATACCTTAGCTATTAATTGATGACGTTAAATGTTTATGAGTATCTAATAGATTGGTTGTTGATTGGATGATCATTTTTGTCTGAAAATAAGTAAATAAAACAGTGCGAAAGTAAATTAAAGGAAAAATCAATATTATGAAACTATCTAGGGTTGTGAATCCTTCCAATATCTTTTAAAGTTGAAGTGGTTATCTTATATTTGTGTAATATATCGGTTTATTAACCTGAAACACGAAAATATGCAAAAGCCTTTGTCGATGATCAGATGCAAACACCCAAAATAACCCAATTAATCATATGACTATGTTAACCAAGTTACATGAATTCATTAAGATTAAGTTCCAATTATGGCTATCCCCTCCCGACAGGTATATGTCTATCCTGGAAGGAAATCTACCTAAAGGTCTCTTGCCCCAAGGTGAGATCGTGAGCTATTGAGTCTAAGGCTGAAACCTAAAAATCCTTCGTCAAGTTTATTTTAAGTTTACCAAATCAATCTTATTAATGGCCAGTTAACAAGAAGCATGAAGACTAAGTCTTGATAAATAAACTTTTATATTGCCCAAGACACAAAACAACCACTTATAAAAAGGTGATATTGGAATTCATCACAACCATAGATAACAGGTTTAGTTACGACATATATCTAGGAATATAAAAGACATAAATAAAGTAAATGACATAAAATAAAGCTTGGAAATTAAAAAGATAAATTAACAGTAAAAGAAAATGCTGAAGTTAGAGGATCCACTTTTATTACTTCTAATTTAGATATCTCCCTTATCATAATATATAAACTTGCATGGCATTACCAACCGACCATATAGGCGGTATCCTGATTAAGTCAAAATTATGATTAATTCCAACCGACTATAAAGGCGGTATCCAATTTAGTCAGGTTATAATCAATTTAATTAAGTCCAACCGACCATAAAAGAGGTATCCCATTAAGTCAGGTTTTTAAAATAGTTTATATATTATAATTAAGGTAGAATAATCTAAATATTAGTAATAAAAGCTTTACCTTTCACCCCGACAGAGGGGAGTTACCTCATCATACTGAAAAGTAAAATAAATGAAGGACTAATGCATAAAATAAAAATTAAATACAAGAAAGCTGTAAATAAAGAAACAAGATACAATCTTCTTAGTATTCTTAAGGAAATCCCCAGAAGAAGGTATGAAAATTTCAAATGAATTCGGCCTCAATTTATAGGCAAAGTTTGGTCCTGCGCGTCGCGACTCATGAAGTCTTACGCGTCGTGACACGCCGCTGATCTTTGATAGGTGTACACAATTTCCTGATATGATGACACATGGCACGCGTTTCATCGGCAACTGAATTATTTGCTCAGCATCACGATGCGTAAAGGCTTGCGCGTCGCGACACTTACGTCATGCTGACGTAAGTAATGACTCGTGGTGTCGACATAATAGTAATTTAGGATGATGTCATGATGACGTGTGTCGGCAGGCTGATGACGTCAGCGCATCGCGATGCAGAGGTTGTGCGCGTCGCGACGCCAAAATGATAATTTTGCCCTTTTTGTCTGTTTTTCACTGTTTAGGCCCCGATTTGATTCCAGTGAGTCCTAAAACCTTATTTATCTACAAAATACACAAAACATATCAAAACATTCACAAAACCTAAGAAACAATACAAAATATTAAGTAAAAGAGACGGTAAATAGTGATATATTTTCCGCTTATCACATACCTCATATTGACCTAAAAGAAACAACATGGGAGTGTGAGACAACGTCTTGCTCCATGCTACCTAAAACAATAATTTGAACCTTATAGTCCAACATCTTGGAAAACCGAGCTACAAATCGAGAGAGCGACCAACGCCATTAGATTTTTCCCATGTTAGACAGGCTCTGAGTCTGCAAACGCCACGAAGACCCTCAGACCCTCTCATGCTAAGCTCCTACAGATCCAAAATTGGACGGCCAATGCCACATGGGCATTCTCCCTCCCCGTGCTAGGCAAGCCTCGAGGCTACAAACGCCACATAGGCTCGTGAGCCTTCCCCGTGCTATGCACCTCCAACACTGGGCGGCAAACGCCGTGGGGGAATTATCCCTCCCCACGCTATGCAATCCCAGAGATACTGTAATACCGAAGCCATTCATTATCCATATGTTCTATGATTACCTTTAGGCACCAAACGCCACGCCTACTCGCTCGTTGAGCGTGCTATGGATACCCGAGGAGCCAAACACCACACATAACTTCATGTTACATTCCTCAGAGATGCAAGCCATTGGGTGTTAACGTTCTAGTCCGGAGGTTTGATAATGACATCGGTGTGCCACGGGGGTTGCACGTTTTTCCCACATTCTTTGCATCCCTTCATGTATTTCAATCACGAGTATCTCACAAGAACATTAAACATGTATTTCCTGCTCAAATAATAAACAAGCATAGATGAAAAAAAAATTTATTGAAGAAAGGGAAAATCTTATTCATAACCAGGGGATCTATTATCCTTATTACAATTATTTGAGGGTCATTCTAAGATAGGCTTTATTGAAAACATTTCATTCGCTTCTCTGAATAATTCTTAACAATGTCCTTTTGAATCGAGCCCCTACTCCGTATATCTGAACAATTATTAACAATTTCCTTCTGAACCGAGCTCTTCCTCCGCATCTCTGAACAATTCTTAACAATGTCCTTCTGAACCGAGCTCTTTGGAGACTCAGAAGACTAGCAGGTTGAACAACAGTCACAATTTCTCTAGGAGGAACTTGTTCAGTATTAGCTCCAAGGGTTAAGAGATACCCATCAATCTCCAACTCATGACATCACATTTCATTCAATAACTCAGTACTAGATGGGGACTTCTGACGACGCTTATTCACTTGCTTATTTATGGGAAAATGGAAGAAGTCATCCCCGTGATTAAACTTGGGCCTCCAATTTTACAGCTGATTACTTCTCCTCATATTCCCACTTGTGGACCCATCCTAGATGTTTCACCCTTCATATAATAATGAGCCCGGAAAGCGACTAAATGAGCATAATAAGTATGAGGCACTATGGAAACTGATCGAGTACATCTGACATATTGGTTCTCCTACTTCTTCTTGAAGACTGTCGCTATCGGCGCTATCTGACCATTATAACTGTGTGGTCTATGCACTCATTTAGGTAGTTGTTCCTTACCAAGTCTTCCACATGCTCATGCAGGTCTCTACATCTTTATGTGATGTGTCCCCTCACATTATAGTGCACACAATAAGCCATGTCGTCTCTCTTCTAAATCTTCTCTAGCATAGTCTTTATGAAGGTTTGGGTCATTTCCCTCTCCCTCCGAGCATCATCTCTCTCGTTCCACAGGGTTTCTTCAATCTTCTCCATCCACTCCGTCGTGGAAGCCTCTGAAGTTATGTGGTTTCCGTCTCCTGCCATCGTCTTAGGTTGTTTGTCGCTTTTCGCACCAGTTCCCCACAGACGGCACCAACTATTGACAGTTATTTTTCGTTCCAAGGGTAATTCAGAAAAAACCACTCATCGAACAAACCTCCTCCAAACAGTGAATTTGTTTGGTTAGTTGGGAATTAAATCAAATTTGGCAAAAGATAGAAAGAACGGACAAGACAAATGATTTAACATGGTTCGACGGAATGAATCCAACCTACGTCCACAAGAACAAAGGAAAATGAACTTGTATTACCACCTCGGGTCATACCGACCTCATTATCTCTCGGTTACACTAAGTTTTTTACTCTCTTTTACAAGTTATCAGAATGCGTGAGAAAAAATAACCAACCCCTTACAATGAGTTCTCAACCCCTTTATATAGTGTGTCTAAACCCACTATTTTGCCAACTCGTGACGTCAGTCACGTCACCAAGTTATCATTGCGTAGGCTTTCTTCTCCAATCAACCTACAAGTAGTAGCTTTGTAGTCTGACACAACCACTCTCTGCCATGTGAACCTCATTAATTCTCCATTTTTTGGTAACTGCTACACAATCTGCCCATGTGCCAACCTGTATTCCAATAACTTAAGCGGTTTCGTGTGTCAGTGGATAAGCCCGAGGCCCTCTTCCATCCCATCAGCCGCTGACCTACTCATATCTCATCAGCCATTGGGAGGCTCAAACTTCCATTTAGGGCTTATGTCATCCGTCTAAGAGCATAATGCTGCAACCCCGAACTATATCATCGGGTTAGTACATCGAAACAAGTGACATCATTCATTGCATCTACTAACAGGTCGGGTCGAGCCAACATTAAGCTCTTCATTGGCCACTTTAGTTACAAGCATGTAGAAACTTTGAGAAATATCTTCCCTTGATGACAATGTGAACTGTTATGATTTTTTTTTAACTTGTATCTTCTAATGATCACATTCCTCGGGTGTATGTGATTGTACATCTACTGGTTCATCCCGAGTCCCCTTCATTGTGCTTCAAAGCTAAAATCGGCATCCTCGGGTCGATCTTCAAATGTTTGCGAATCTGGGTCTTGGGCCTGGACTCTCATCCTCGCAAAGACATTGGGCCCCATCTTAGTAAGTGAAATTCCATTAATACCTTTCTCCATATTTTGAATCTTCTCTAGTCCGAAAATCACCATCAACAGATTAATGGTTTTGCATTTTTTTATTTTATTTTGGTGGCAGTAGTTTATGAAAGCAGCGAACTTGAATTGGAGATGAGATGGGGGAACACAAGATCAACCTAACCGGCGAGGCTGAGACAGCTTATTGGTCTCTCTGTTAAACTCGACTATGAGCCCGTAAGACCATTTTTTTTTAGATGAAAAGCAGATTGCTTTTGTGAGGTTCTCAGAAAAGCACATGCTTTTGCTAAATGCTTTTGTGAGGTTGACTGTTCACTTTCTTACAAGTAGGGGTGTGCATCGGTCAGTTCGGTCGGTTAATCCTTGATTTTTTAACCGAACCGAATTTTTTCGGTTAAGTAAATGTGTAACCGATTTAACCATATAATGACACATAACCATTAACCAATTTAACCATTATATTTCGGTCGATTTTGGTTAATTCGGTTATTAACCAGTCCAATAAATATAAATTCATCAACTCAACATTCAACAAAGTAATTTAACACAAATATAAATTCATATTCATCAAATTTAATATTTAACCCAATATTATGAAATTTTGGGATTCTTAATAGTCAATAATTTAATAATTTTCGGTTTTAATAATTTATCTAATAATCGGTGTATGAAAGTTTGTTATTTACTTATTTAGAGTTTTGAAGCATGTATATATTTCGGTTAATTGGTCGGTTCGGTTATACGAATCTCATAACCGTAACCGAACCGAATAATCAAAAAAGTTAAAAAATTTAACTGCAAAAACCGATTTAATCACAATAACCGAACCGTTATAAAAAAAATGGTTCGAAACGGTTCAGTTAATCGGTTAAAACCGATTAATGCACACCCCTACTTACAAGGGAGTGGTACAACCGTACAAGTTGCTGTCCAAGGTTATTTTTGACAATGGACCCATACTTTTCTTACAAGGGAGTGGTACAAGTTGCTGTCCAGGGTTATTTTTGACAAGGGACCCCTACTTTTCTTACAACTGTGGGCAATGAATCAGCATTGCAGCCCAACCCCAACCCCGTTTACCAAACTGAACATCTTTCATTATTTTATCCGAGGATCGGTGTAGTAAAAAGCATACTGCAGAGTTTTATTTGGTTGCAGATCTTGAATGACTAAATGTAAACATAAAAATAAGCTCACAAGTAATACTTCGAATTCTCACTGTTTTATTCATATTATTACATGACCAAGAGGCGTATGGCAGCGTAGTTCATTTACCCCCTGTTCATACTTGGTAATCCCTAATTCTTTTGTCAATATTTTTTGCCTTATTAGACAGCCTTTTTTCTTTTTACAAAAGATTGGAAACTCCGCCGTTAAACCATTCGACCCGAACTTAAATAAAGCAAGTAAAACCCCCGCTGCCCCAGACTCTTACAAAAAATCACCCCGGACTCGAACTCAAGACCTGACAATCATGTCCTAAGCCATTTGCCACCAAATCACACCCCTTGTGGGCCTTATTAGACTCAAGGTTCGAAAACTCGGTATGCAGTGCGAGGCGATCCACTCCTGTGAGGCGAGGCAGGCAGCCTCGAGACGTTCGAGGCGACAGTCTCAATCCGAACAGGAAAAAAACTAAAAACATTAAAATAAATCATCCACAATAAATCCATATCAATTAATACATAAAATCATCCATCAAAACTAAAAAAATAAAACACAACAAAATATGTTCATGAAATAAAATGATTGCTAATTTCTAAATAGGTTATCATTTGTGTCTCATATCATGAAATGTGTGTTTGAAGTGTCATCCTCCAAAGCGTCATAATCATATATAATTCATATCATAAATAAATTTATTAATAACAAATTATAACTAATAAATAAATATAATAGTAAATGTTAGTTATTTTAAAGTTAATAATTATTTTTGTCATTTTCAGCGAATTATTGGGGTTGAGCTACCCTATCAAAGCAGTTAATGACACTGCCGATTAGGATTTCAAAATTAGAAATCTTATTTTCAATAGCTTTTTAGTCTATAAAGAAAATCAATTCTGGAGTCTTTGTCCCAATTTTCAGCTTCCTTATATAATATTTTATTTTAAAAAAATAATAATAATTTTAGGGCTTTCGGGTTGAGGCCTCCGCTTCAAACCACCTCAGGCCGCCTTGACTCGAGGTCTCATGAGGTGGACCGCCTCAAGCCTATGGGGTTGTCCTGTTGAAAATTCGGCATGAAGCGATAGCCTCGACGCGTTGTGGTCGCGAGACGGCCGAGGCAGCACCTCGAGGCGCGCCTCAGATGGAGTTTTCAAACTATGATTAGACTGCCTTTTCTGACATGCATTCCAAACTTTTTTCATTGGGAGGGAGTTTGCTGAATGAATGCGGTTAATAGTTTGTAGCAAGTCTATGATTTTGCAGAAGAATTTACTTACCAGGACGGGCCACATTATTTCTGCAATTTCAATCAGTTAGATTTGTCACGACCCCTCCCTAGAGCGGGCCCAACCCTAGAAAGAGGTTCGCAGACTTCTTTAGCTCGAGCATTCTATATGTCAATCAACCAATCAAATGCACACAAATATTACATCACTTATTACAAATCCAAACAGTATACACAACTTTTGTGGTTTACGACACAATACAAAGGAAATAAATGCAAAAGGTGACACAAATGTCTGGTCCAACCCGAATATACAACTGTGGCACGTGGATTAAATCTGGTACTGATACTACTGTGCAGACAGACTACCTGAAATGTTAGGGAATAGGGGAGTGAGCTTAAAAAGCTCAGCAAGTAAACACTCATTCTCTCAACATGACTTCACCAACAAAATAGGGTTATATATATGTATATATATATAATATATGACAATAGCATATGTTATATATATATCATCTCATGCAATCATCCCAAAACAATACAAACATCCATCAACATGGTTGCTAATCCGGGTTTAGTATAACAGGGGATTGAAACCAATGGGAGAGTCCTCAATGACAAATCCCAAGGTTTCCAACCATATCAACTCGTAAAATGTGAGTGAAATATAATCAATGGGGGAGTCCATGTATACCCCCAAATCAAAACCAATGGAAGAGTCCTCAATGACAGCTCCCAAGGTTTTCTATCATCTCATATCATCTGATGTATCATCACATCTCATCTCAAATCTGACCACCATTATACAAAACCCGGCAGCATAACACAATAACACACATCATCAAACACAATCACATCTCACATCTAATCCATCAATCTCATCTCAATAATCATGATTTCATATTTATCATGCTTTCAATATCTCAATATTATATCTCAACAAAATATATTTAATATAAATATATATATATATATATATAATGCCATTATATTTATATATATATACCGACTCTCACAACAACCATCAATCATCAAACAATATGTTAAGAGAATCACCACAGAGTGTACTTACCTCAATCCACACAAAAGTCTCGAATATGCATATATTCTCGCTAAGAATATCAATCGGTCGCTCAAATGGCAAAGTCGACAACGTCAACCAACTCGATATTTCCAAACGACTATGCTGAGTAGAAAAACGGCAACGAACAGCTCCGAAACTAGTTGAAATGCTCAACGAGGCAAGCGAGCCCCACAACGAAGATCGGGCCCCACCACCAAAAAGCGAACCCCACAATCCAATACTTTCAACAGTGAAAATATATACCAAAACA
The DNA here is from genome assembly GCA_019454045.1 of Zanthoxylum bungeanum. Classification (NCBI taxonomy): domain Eukaryota; kingdom Viridiplantae; phylum Streptophyta; class Magnoliopsida; order Sapindales; family Rutaceae; genus Zanthoxylum; species Zanthoxylum bungeanum. The sequence continues at coordinate 430,485 of SKCR01030216.1, forward strand.
CTCGTAATATCGAGAGCAACAATCTGATGCGATCGGATCGCCGATCCAACGGTCGGATCTCAAATTCCGATAATATCCCCGAATCGCCGGTAATTACAAAGCGGAAAACAACCCAAACGATGTCGGATCAGGAAGTGACCACTGACGTTGGAAAGATTTCGGCCTGAAAAACACTCACTCGCCGGATGATGTGATCCTAGCTGCACCTGATTCGGCCCAGACCACAACCGATCCAATCCATGTACCGGTTGGACCAATTACAAGACACAGAGCTAGGAGGATCAAGGACGCTATGGCAGGCCTGGCCCAACATCATGTAGCTGACTTGAACAAGCAGGTTCGAGACCAATTGGACTTCAAGGAAGAGGGTTCAAGAGTTATACACTTGACCCAAGTCATCGAGGAGCAGCATGAATCGTTTTCCGTTATTTAGGCATATTTATTATTTATTTGCATGTATGGAACCAACGGGGATTACCGTTTTTATTTATTATTTGGGTTAGTTTATTTTATTTAGTTATGGGTTCAAAGTGGGCTAGAAATTAGGAATTATGGGCTTTTAGTTGATAATGGGTAGTTTAGGGCTTATTTAGTCTTTTTAGCTCTCTTAGGGTTTGAGTATGTTACTATTTAAACTCAAAAAACTCTTAATGAAGCACCCTATTATTTGTGCGTGAATAGTGAATTTCTTGAGATTAAGAAATTTTCATCGTTCAGTGATTGAACAAAGACTTATCAAAGGGTTGGCATCCTTTGTGGCGTCCTATTTGCTGGCAAAATTCATCTGAGGCTATCTCCAAGGGTTTTCAAGGACAGGTTCTTTGGGGGTCTACGGGATCTTGAATCGGGTTTCGTCTTTTCGTATCCTGTTTCGTATCAATTGGTTATCAGAGCCAGATTTCAGGTCTGACTTTTTCTTCTTTCTGTTTATTCTAATTTTTTTTTTTCTTTTAGTCTCTCAATCTTGTCTTTTTGTTACTGTGTCGTTGAGCAAAAAAAAAAAATTGAATTTTCTTTGCAGACTGCGAATTTTTCTTCATTACATTGTGTTTTCGGACTTTTGCATGTGATTATAGGCTGTTAAAAAAAAAAAAGAGGAATTTCGAAGTCAATTCTACGCCTGACATTGGGCTTAGAGATTGTTGCTTTGAAGTTTTAAAATTGTTAACAGGTCTGACACAAAAAAAAAGGGCCTGTGACGAAAAAAAAAAAAAAAAACAGCCTCACGCCTGTCACTTGTCCTTTTGCACATTGAAGGCCACTTTAATGGCCATATGCTATTGTTAGCTTCTTCTTTACTTTCTTTTATTCTTTTGTTTTGTTTGTCAATTTTTTTTTTACTGAAATTGTATTCTGGGCTCGTCTTGTTTGGTATTTTTTTTCTTCGTCTTACGTTCGGTGACATTGGTCATTGGTGTTTAATTCCGTCCTGGTATACAAATACCATATCACTACTGTGTTCTGTTTCTAGTTTTGTTCTAGTTCGCTAGGGCAATTTCAATAAGATCTTGTTTGAAAAAAAAAAAAAACCATTGCTCTTGTTTATTTTATTATTTCATTTTGCACTATAGTTTTAGGTTTTATTGATCGAATATCGTCGTTGCTTCTTGAGTCACGTCTTAAATTACTTGATATCCTTATTCCTTTGATTCATTGTGGATTTTGCTGACTTTTTGGACTACACACGGATTGTGCAATCCATTGGTGGTTAGCGTTCGACATTGAACGGAGGTAATTTTTCGAAGAGAGTGTTTGAGAGAGAGTGAAACACGAGAGTTCGTGAGGTTTTCTTTGTTTACTTTATTTATTTCTTGTTATTACTAATCTGTTTGTTAAGTAAGATGCAGAGAAAGATATGAGTGTGGATGAGAGGATTAATACAATGGAAAAGAGTATGGCTGAGTTCCGGAGATGTTTGGAACTATGAATGCGGCAATGGAGAGGTTGTCGAGGGAGGTTACTACTCTCCAATTCTCTAGTGTTCGAAGGAGGTTGAGGGGCCACAACAATCTAGGCAGGAACAGGCAGAGCAACAACCACCTAGGGTACCTATACATGAGTTTGAGGCAGAGAATAATCTGGATGATATGGAGGAGTTGGATGAGTTCGAAGATGAGGAGGATAGGAATAGGCCGCGGGATAGGCGGTATGAGAGGAGATATGACAGGCGGGATAGGAGGTTTGATGAGCAGAGAGGTTTTCAGAGAGGAGATAGAAGGGCCTATGGGGGAGAAAATAGACGATTTGGTGATAGATTTGGTGACCGATTTGGAGATAGATATGGGAGAGATGCATATGATGAGCATAATTATGACTATCGGAGGGAGCCTGACAGGAGAGATCGTGGTAGGAGAGATGATATTGATGGTGACCTAGGCAGTATCAAGATGAAAATTCCATCTTTCCACGGCAGAAATGATCCAGAGGCGTATTTGGACTGGGAAAGGAAGATTGAGTTAATTTTTAATTGTCATAGGTATTCTGATGAGAAGAAGGTGAAGTTGGCTGCAATTGAGTTTACAGACTATGCGGTGATTTGGTGGGATCAGTTGGTAACTAACAGGAGGAGGAACCATGAGAGGCCAGTTGAGACTTGGGAGGAGTTAAAGGCTCTCATGCGTAAGAGGTTCATTCCAAGCCACTATTACAGAGAATTATATCAGAAGCTACAACATTTGTATCAGGGTTCGAAGAGTGTTGAGGACTATCATACAGAGATGGAGGTAGCAATGATTAGGGCGAATGTGGTGGAGGATAGAGAAGCCACGATGGCTCGGTTTTTAGGAGGGTTAAATAAGGAGATTGCAAGTGTAGTTGAGTTGCATCATTATGTGGAGTTGAGGATATGCTACATATGGCGATCAAGGTAGAAAGACAGTTGAGGAAGAAATCAGCATCTAGATACACTACACAGGGAACTTCTGCTTGGAGAGGGAAGTGGCCTAGTAATGAACGGAGAGATGAGGGTTTCAATAAGCCCAGGGCTGATAGTGGTAAGGGAAAGGAAATAGAGGCTGGTAGAGTTAAGGTTAAGTCTGAAGTGGTAATTCCAAAATCCAAGGAGGTAAAGTGTTTTAAGTGCTTAGGTTTGGGACATTATGCATCACAGTGCCCCAACAAGCGAACACTAATAGTGAAGGATGATGGTAATATCGATTCCACAGATGAGGAGGTGGAAGATGAGATGCCTGCATTAGAGGATGCTAATGATGATGAGGGAGCAGCATACCCACTAGATAACCTGTCGCTTGTGTCTAGGAGAGCATTGACAGCACAGATAGTTGAGGAGGAGACCGAGCAGCAGAGAGAGAATATTTTTCATACTAGGTGTAGCGTGAATGGGAAGTCATGTAGTATGATCGTAGATGGGGGTAGTTGCACCAACGTGGCTAGCACACATTGGTGGCAAGATTGGGATTGTCATGTTTGGCCCATCCTAAGCCATATAGGCTACAATGGCTTAATGAGTGTGGTGAGATCAGGGTGACCAAGCAGGTATTGTTGACTTTTACCATTGGACCTTACACGGATGAGGTGTTGTGTGATGTGGTACCAATGCAGGCAGGTCACATACTTTTGGGGAGGCCGTGGCAGTTCGATAGGAAGGTGATACATGATGGGTTTCGAAACAAATATTCTTTCCAGCATAAGGGCAAGCCCATTACATTATACCCTTTGACACCAAAACAGGTTCATGATGATCAAGTCAAATTACAGTTGGAAAGGGAAGAGAGAGAGAGAGAGAAGCCGCATCCTTGGGGGATAAGAGTGATAATAGTGAGAAAATGAGATCTAAACACGAGAGTGGGGGAAACACTGGGATTAGAACTGAGAGTAAACCCAAGGGAAATGGGGCTGAGGGAGAGAGTGAGAAGAAAGGGAGAGTGAAAAAGAGTTTTTATCTTGGTGAGGGAGAAGTGAGGAGAGCCTACAAAGCTGGCAAACTCATGTTGCTGCTAGTGTATAAAGACACACCACACTTTTCTTTACTTACTAACACTAACAATTCACTTCCTGTTTCTATTTCTTCTCTTTTGCAGGAATTTGAAGACGTACTCACAGAGGACATTCCTAATGGGCTTCCACCCATTCGAGGGATAGAACATCAGATTGATTTCGTGCCTGGATCTGTCATTCCTAATAGACCCGCATATAGGAGTAATCCTGAGGAGACCAACTTCAAACTTCAAGGCAAGTTGAGGAGCTGATGGAGAAGGGTTACGTACGAGAGAGTATGAGCCCGTGCGCAGTACCAGTGTTATTAGTGCCTAAGAAGGATGGGACGTGGCGTATGTGCGTGGATTGTCGTGCCATCAATAATATCACGGTAAAGTATCGACATCCCATTCCTAGGCTAGATGATATGTTAGATGAACTACATGGATCTAAGATTTTTAGTAAAATTGACCTTAAGAGTGGATATCACCAGATTCGTATGAGAGAAGGTGACGAGTGGAAGACCGCTTTTAAAACTAAGTATGGGTTATATGAGTGGTTAGTAATGCCTTTTGGTTTAACAAACGCCCCTAGTACTTTTATGAGACTTATGAACCATGTGTTGCGTGCATGTATAGGGAAGTTTGTAGTGGTCTATTTTGATGACATATTAGTATACAGTAAATCTTTAGATGAACATGTAGATCATTTGAAAAGTGTGCTTGATATTTTAAGAAAAGAAAGATTATTTGCTAATTATAAGAAATGCACATTTTGCATGGATAGAGTCATTTTTCTTGGTTTTGTAGTGACTGCAGATGGCATAGAGATGGATGAAGAGAAGTTAAAGCGATTAGAGATTGGCCAACACCTACTACAGTGTCTGAGGTTAGAAGCTTTCATGGATTAGCGAGTTTCTACAGGCGCTTTGTGAAGGATTTCAGTAGCATAGCCGCACCATTGACTGAGGTAGTCAAAAGACTGTTGGATTTCAGTGGGGTGAAGCTCAAGAGAGTGCATTTCAGACTCTCAAGGGAAGGTTATGCAGTGCACCAGTTCTCGCACTACCTAACTTTGAGAGCACATTTGAGATAGAGTGTGACGCAAGCGGAATAGGTATTGGGGCAGTATTGATGCAAGAGAAAAGACCTATTGCGTACTTCAGTGAAAAGTTGAACGGGGCAGCGTTGAGGTATCCTACGTACGATAAGGAGTTGTATGCACTTGTTCGAGCACTGGAGAATTGGCAGCATTACCTATGGCCTAAAGAGTTCGTGATACACACAGATCATGAGAGTTTGAAACACCTTAAAGGGCAAGGAAAACTGAACAAGAGGCATGCTAAATGGATGGAGTTTGTAGAGACATTCCCGTACGTCATTCGCTACAAACAAGGTAAGGAAAATATAGTTGCAGATGCCTTGTCACGCAGGTATGTTTTACTTACTTCTTTAAGTGCTAAAATGTTAGGATTTGAATTTATTAAAGAGCTTTATGCATGTGATGTGGAGTTTTGTGATATATATGCTGCATGTATTAAATCTGCATTTAGTAAATTCTACCAGCATGAGGGATTTCTGTTTAGAGAAAATAAGTTGTGCATTCCTTCTTGTAGTATGCGTGAGCTATTAGTGAGAGAGGCTCATGGAGGTGGACTAATGGGACATTTTGGAATTAGTAAGACCCTAGAAACCTTAAAGGAGCATTTTTATTGGCCTAGAATGAAGCGCGATGTAGAGCGAATTTGTGATCGGTGTCTCACTTGTAGAAAAGCCAAATCTAGGGTGAAGCCTCATGGATTATATACTCCATTACCTGTACCTAGTGAACCATGGGTAGATATTTCGATGGATTTTGTGTTGGGTTTACCTAGGACTAAACGAGGTAAGGATTCCATTTTTGTAGTGGTTGATAGATTTAGCAAAATGGCACACTTTATTGCATGCCATAAAACTGATGATGCCACTAATATATCAGACTTATTCTTTAGGGAAGTAATACGACTACATGGGATTCCTAGGAGTATAGTTTTTGATAGAGATGTTAAATTCTTGAGTCATTTCTGGAAGGTTTTGTGGGGTAAGCTAGGGACTAAATTACTTTATTCTACTACGTGTCACCCTCAAACAGATGGACAGACAGAGGTGGTCAATAGGACTTTGACTCAATTGCTTCGCACTATAGTCACTAAAAATCTAAAATCATGGGAAGAGTGTTTGCCATTTATAGAGTTTGCATACAATAGGTGCATTCATTCTTCTACTTCATATTCACCTTTTGAAATTGTATATGGCTTTAACCCACTAACACCATTGGATTTATTGCCTTTGCCTGTTGAGGAAAGAGTAGGTTTAGATGGGAAAAAGAAAGCAGAATTGGTGAAACAAATACATGAGAAAGCACGTGAACACATATTACGGAAAAATGAGCAGTACGCTTCTCATGCGAATAAAGGCCGTAAACGCGTGGTGTTTGAGCCTGGTGATTGGGTTTGGTTACACATGCGTAAGGAAAGGTTTCCGGCTCAACGAAGATCCAAGCTTCAACCCCGAGGAGATGGTCCTTTTCAAGTCATCGAAAGGATCAATGATAATGCATATAAGCTTGATCTGCCTGGTGAGTATAATGTTTCTGCTTCATTTAATGTTTCTGATTTGTCCCCTTTTGATGCAGGTGTCGATTCGAGGTCGAATCCTTTTCAAGAGGGAGGGGATGATGTGATCCTAGCTGCACCTGATTCGGCCCAGACCACAACCGATCCAATCCATGTACCGGTTGGACCAATTACAAGACACAGAGCTAGGAGGATCAAGGACGATATGGCAGGCCTGGCCCAACATCATGTAGCTGACTTGAACAAGCAGGTTCGAGACCAATTGGACTTCAAGGAAGAGGGTTCAAGAGTTATACACTTAACCCAAGTCATCGAGGAGCAGCATGAATCGTTTTCCGTTATTTAGGCATATTTATTATTTATTTGCATGTATGGAACCAACGGGGATTACCGTTTTTATTTATTATTTGGGTTAGTTTATTTTATTTAGTTATGGGTTCAAAGTGGGCTAGAAATTAGGATTATGGGCTTTTAGTTGATAATGGGTAGTTTATGGCTATATTAGTCTTTTTAGCTCTCTTAGGGTTTGAGTATGTTACTATTTAAACTCAAAAACAACTCTTAATGAAGCACCCTATTATTTGTGCGTGAATATTGAATTTCTTGAGATTAAGAAATTTTATCATCGTTCAGTGATTGAACAAAGACATATCAAAGGGTTGGCATCATTTGTGGCGTCCTATTTGCTGGCAAAATTCATCTGAGGCTATCTCCAAGGGTTTTCAAGGACAGGTTCTTTGGGGGTCTACGGGATCTTGGATCGGGTTTCGTCTTTTTGTATCCTGTTTCGTATCACCGGAGGTGGCCGTCAAAAGTGACCGGAGACGGCCGAAAATTGCAAAATGGTCGGTAGCGTAGAGTCATCTTCTGGTGGCGCGTGGCGGCGCGTCCAGCGGCCGTTGGACTCGATCTCGGTGGCGCTGGAAAGCTGACGGCGGTAGCTACACGGTGGTCTGGCGCATGGATGAAGGTGGTCGGCGGTGACACGGTAGCGATGCTTCAAAGTTTCGGAAAGAAAAAGAAAGAAATATGAGAGAGAAAAGAAATTTTTTTTTTAAAGAAGTTACTGAATGAACGCGTCTCCCTGCCTCTCACTTTATAAACTTCAAATCTGTCACAAGCATAATAGTAACCTAATTAAATTTTTTTTTTGTCACTCAGTATTACAATCTACCCACCTTACAAAATTTCGGCGTAGCTTTTTGTTTGTAGGAAAATGTCTGGTCGTGGCCATGTTACTGGTACTCAACGCGGGAGAGGGAGAGCTCGACGAATTGTGAGGATGTCGAGTATAGGTATTGAGAGACCCCAGATTCTGCCTGTAGATCCTATATCGGATGTAGCTTCATCTGGTATTCCACATGTTTTTAAGATTGGTGAAGGTTCTATACCTGCACCTCCAGTAGTTTTGGCAGCTGTTCCCACTGCTATTCTTGTAGCTGCACCTGATGATGTTCCTGCAGTTGTACCTAATGTGACCTCTGCCGCTCATTCAGTTCCCCTGACAGCCTCATATTTAGAAAATGTATTGGGAAGATTAATCGATGTAGTTGCACAGATGGCTACCAGAGGGCCAACAAGTAATGTACTTGCGAGCAGCAGTGGTAACACGAGCAAACTGGATCAATTACTTAATTTGAGGCCTCCACAGTTTCAGGACATGGCTGATCCCCTAGTTGCAGAAAAATGGAAGGATGACATTCAACATATATTCAGAGTGTTGGATTTGACTGATCAAGAGAAGGTTAGATTTGCCACTTTTATGATGAGAGGAGAAGCAGAGAGGTGGTGGAAGCATACTGAGACCGTACTGATAGACAGATTGAGATCCCCTGACTTTTGGAGAACTGATGGACCTGAAAGACCTCAGTTTATCACATGGGATATGTTCGAAGAAGTCTTCAATGAGAAGTACTTTCCGTATGCTTATCGTAATGAGCAGCGTCGTCTGTTCGAACACATGGTTCAGGGACCGACGGAGACAGTGATGGAATATGAGAGACGAATGATTTCTTTATCTCGTTACTATCCAGAATTGGTACGACGTGAGGACGACAAGTGTGAGAAATTCAAGAGTGGATTGAGACAACAGATCAGATCGAGAATTTCGATTTTGGGGAAACTGCCATACAAAGAAATAGGAGAAAGAAAAGAAATTTTTTTTTTAAAGAAGTTACTGAATGAACGCGTCTATCTGCCTCTCACTTTATAAACTTCAAATCTGTCAACCCAAACGATGTCGGATCAGGAAGTGACCACTGGAGTTGGAAAGATCTCGGCCTGAAAAACACTCACTCACCGGAGGTGGCCGTCAAAAGTGACCGGAGATGGCCGGAAATTGCAAAATGGTCAGCGGCGTAGCGTCCTCTTCTGGTGGCGCGTGGCGGCGCGTCCGGCGACCGTTGGACTCGATCTCAGTGGCGCTGGAAAGCTGACGGCGGCAGCTACACGGTGGTCTGGCGCGTGGATGAAGGTGGTCGGCGGTGACACGGTAGCGACGCTTCAAAGTTTCGGCAAGAAAAAGAAAGAAATAGGAGAGAGAAAAGAAATTTTTTTTAAAAGAAGTTACTGAATGAACGCGTCTCCCTGCCTCTCACTTTATAAACTTCAAATCTGTCACAATCATAATAGTAACCTAATAAATTTTTTTTTTGTAGTTACCGGCGATTCAGGGATATTACCGGAATTGATCCGACCGTTGGATCGGCGATCCGATCGCATCAGTTTGTTGCTCTCGATATTACGAGTGTTTTGGTATATATTTTCACCGTTGAAAGTATTGGATTGTGGGGTTCGCTTTTTGGTGGTGGGGCCCGATCTTCGTTGTGGGGCCCGCTTGCCTCGTTGAGCATTTCAACTAGTTCCGGAGCTGTTCGTTGCCGTTTTTCTACTCAGCATAGTCGTTTGGAAATATCGAGTTGGTTGACGTTGTTGACTTTGCCATTTGAGCGACCGATTGAGATTCTTAGCGAGAATATAGGCATATTCGAGACTTTTGCGTGGATTGAGGTAAGTACACTCTGTGGTGATTCTCTTAACATATTGTTTGATGATTGATGGTTGTTGTGAGAGTCGGTATATATATAAATATAATGGTATATATATATTAATATATTTTATTGAGATATAATATTGAGATATTGAAAGCATGATAAATATGAAATCATGATTATTGAGATGAGATTGATGGATTGGATGTGAGATGTGATTGTGTTTGATGATGTGTGTTGTTGTGTTATGCTGCCGGGTTTTGTATAATGGTGGTCGGATTTGAGATGAGATGTGATGATACATCAGATGATATGAGATGATAGAAAACCTTGGGAGCTGTCATTGAGGACTCTTCCATTGGTTTTGATTTAGGGGTATACGGAGACTCCCCCATTGATTATATTTCACTCACATTTTACGAGTTGATATGGTTGGAAACCTTGGGATTTGTCATTGAGGACTCTCCCATTGGTTTCAATCCTCTGTTATACTAAACCCGGATTAGCAACAATGTTTGATGGATGTTTGTATTGTTTTGAGATGATTGCATGAGATGATATATATATAACATATGCTATTGTCATATATTTTATATATATACATATATATAGCCATATTTTGTTGGTGAGGTCATGTTGAGAGAATGAGTGTTTACTTGCTGAACTTTTTAAGCTCACTCCCATCTTCCCTAACATTTCAGGTAGTCCGTCTGCACAGTAGTAGCAGTACCAGATTTGATCCACGTGCCACAGTTGTATATTCGGGTTGGACCAGACATTTGTGTCACCTTTTGTATTTATTTCCTTTGTATTGTGTCGTAAACCACAAAAGTTGTGTATACTGTTTGGATTTGTAATAAGTGATGTAATATTTGTGTGCATTTGAGTGGTTGATTGACATATAGAATGCTCGAGCTAAAGAAGTCTGTGAACCTCTTTCTAGGGTTGGGTCCGCTCTAAGGAGGGGGTCGTGACAGATTTGGTCGGATCTCAAATTCCGGTAATATCCCCGAATCGCCGGTAACTACAAAACGGAAAACAACCCAAACGATGTCGGATCAGGAAGTGACCACTGGCGTTGGAAAGATCTCGGCCTGAAAAACACTCATTCGCCGGAGGTGGCCGTCAAAAGTGACCGGAGACGGCCGGAAATTGCAAAATGTTTGGCGGCGTAGCGTCCTTTTCTGGTGGCGCGTGGCGGCGCGTCCGTCGGCCGTTGGACTCGATCTCGGTGGCGCTGGAAAGCTGACGGAGGCAGCTACACGGTGGTCCGGCGAGTGGATGAAGGTGGTCGGCGGTGACACGGTAGCGACGCTTTAAAGTTTCGGCAAGAAAAAGAAAGAAATATGAGAGAGAAAATAAATTTTTTTTGAAAGAAGTTACTGAATGAACGCGTCTCCCTGCCTCTCACTTTATAAACTTCAAATCTGTCACAAGCATAATAGTAACCTAATTAAATTTTTTTTTTGTCACTCAGTATTACAATTTCCAGTTTGCTCGTGTTACCATTGCTGCTCGCAGGTACATTACTTGTTGGCCCTCTGGTAGCCATTTGTGCAACTACATCGATTAATCTTCCCAATACATTTTCTAAATGTGAGGCTGTCAGGGGAACTGAATGAGCGGCAGAGGTCACATTAGGTACAACTGCAGGAACATCATCAGGTGCAGCTACATGAATAGCAGTGGGAACAGCTGCCGAAACTACTGGATCAATTTCTTAATTTGAGGCCTCCACAGTTTCAGGACACGGCCGATCCCCTAGTTGCAGAAAAATGGAAGGATGACATTCAACATATATTCAGAGTGTTGGATTTGACTTATCAAGAGAAGGTTAGATTTGCCACTTTTATGATGAGAGGAGAAGCAGAGAGGTGGTGGAAGCATACTGAGACCGTACTGATTGACAGATTGAGATCCCCTGACTTTTGGAGAACTGATGGACCTGAAAAACACTCACTCGCCGGAGGTGGCCGTCAAAAGTGACCGCAGACGGCCGGAAATTGCAAAATGGTCGGCGGCGTAGCGTCCTCTTCCGGTGGCGCGTGGCGGCGCGTCCGGCGGCCGTTGGACTCGATCTCGGTGGCGCTGGAAAGCTGACGGCGGCAGCTACACGGTGGTCCGGCACGTGGATGAAGGTGGTCGGCGGTGACACGGTAGCGACGCTTCAAAGTTTCGGCAAGAAAAAGAAAGAAATAGGAGAGAGAAAAGAAATTTTTTTTTAAAAGAAGTTACTGAATGAACGCGTCTCCCTGCCTCTCACTTTATAAACTTCAAATCTGTAACAAGCATAATAGTAACCTAATTAAATTTTTTTTTTTTTTTGTCACTCAGTATTACAAGATTTGCCAGAATATCCTTCTAAACAACACCTACTTGCAATTCATGAAGGCAATGAAAGGTTTGGATTTGGTTAAGCGGTACAATTGGGGCTCTGGAGTAGTGTATTTTAAAAGCTGTGCAATGGGGGACGAAGAGGATTGAAGGGTGGATGTTATATTATACATGTTTATCTACTGTACACTCATATATTGGTTATTGAAAATTATTACGGCAGTTTTTAAATTTGCCAATCTGCCCTCTGTTGCAGTTTTTCTTTCCTGTACAAGTATATTTGGTGATTTATACTCGTCCCTTCTCCAAGAAAAATCTGAGAAAGATCAGCAAATCATAGAATTCAAGATTGTCAAGAGAGTTTTGGATTGGTGAATCAAATCAACTGTTTAAAGTTTAGAGCTAGTTTTGTTTTAGGAGTTTACTTCAGACACAGGTGATCTGTAGTGGCCATTATTGGCTGCAGTATCTTCTTATCTGTAATACCAACATAGAGGTTTCAGTCTTAATTAGGGTGATTGTGCTGCATATTCAGCCTTTTCTTTAGACTAATGTAATGCAAACATCCATTATGATTTTATTCTTTCACAATTCGAATCTGAATTAGTATTTGAAGCAAAGCATCTTGGCCCCGGCTTGGAGTCGAGACATTTCAAGTGCCATTTACCATCTATATCAGATTCATGGGAATAATCTCTCATAAAACTATCACCTTAACCATATCTTTAACCTGGCTCCACTCTCCTTCGCCCCAGGAACCTGATCCTTGTTAGAGAATGTTCTTTGGGAAGTGCTCGCTGGTTTTGTCCTTGTAATCCTTGCTATTGCTCTAGATGAATCAACATGCCTTGGCTTACTTGATTCAACAGTCACCGACTTCTTCTCAAATAAAGAAATGTTGTTCTCAGTACCTTTGCTTTGAGTCTGTCGCTTTCTCAACTCACGGAGGGAGTTGGTTCCTTTGAGCAAGTCTGATTCTAACCCTGAACTCATTGCTCTGTTACTGCAGTTGTTGTTTAAAGTTGTTAGACATGGCGGATCCATGTCGTGTATCGTTGACCTTTCACCAAAACAATATGGTGCGGGAGTGGCACATTGTTCCTTTTGTCTTAATTTTTCTTCAAGCTCTTCGATCTGCCAAGACACAAAAGAACGAGATCAAGAAATTCTCTCTCTTCATATTAAATTAGTATATGCTTATTTCTAAGTAATCATTTTGTAAGAAACCATTAAAGGACTTGACATTCTGTTGCTTGCTATTACCAAAAACAAAACCTTCTTTGGCAATTTCCATTATTGATAAAGCAGGTAACAATCAAAAGAGTAATTCAACAATTTCTATAGTTCCAATCACCTTTTGCTGAAGCATCCCTGAGTGAATCTCAAACTCTCGTGTTCTCTCTTTTAATCTGCTTTCAAGCTCCCTGACCTGCAAAGCATAAGAAAAGCTTTAATCTCTTTTCAAACTCCCTAACTTCAAATTATATTTTGAGTCCAGAAGTTGTAAAACATTTTTGCATAGTTTTTCTTCAGGAGAACCAGATTAATTTTGTTCCAAGAAGCAATTCTCACCACTAGGTTAATACAACCCTGGAAGGATTTCGCTCTTATACCCCTATAAAGAAGTCAACTTCTCTGATCAACAACAATAAGTCATAGTACAGAGAATGCTGCCGCTTAATCCGAAAATATATCACAGGATAACTTTATATCCCTTCCCAAATATTTTTGCTTTCTAGAGATATGTAGGAATTGAAGAATGATATCATATGCAGATCCACTTATATTCAAGTTCTTTTGTAAACAACCTTTTACTAAAAAAGTTAAAATAAAGAAGCAAATTCTTTACAGAAACCTTGTGATGAAGAGTCGTCACATTTTCTATTTGATCACGCTCCTTTAGCTTGTTCTCCATCTCCTTCACCTTTGGCAAAAAATATAATCAACGTCCGATACGCAGATCTGTTTACAAAGGAAAATTATAATATCAAAATCACTCATCTGACAAGCAACCTTTTGCTGAACATTTGAGCAATTTTCTTCCTTCCCCTTCATTCCTTCTGAAAGTTGCAACAACTGCTTCTCAAGTTGTCTGCATAGCTCTGTCTTCGACTCTAGTTGGCTCTGTAGCTCATTAGCCTTTTCCTGTTGGTGTTTCCAAAGCTGATCGTTGCCTTTGGCCTTAACTTCTAGGTTCCGAAAATTCTCTTCCAACTTCTGTATTGAATCATCTTTGGATCTCAATTCTTGCTTTGTTTTCTCAAGCTTCAAAAGGCACACCAAAAGAAACATTTATTGAAAAATTAGAAAAGAAACCACAGGTAGTTCACTTGTCTCAACAATACAATAAACTTTAGTATTTGTAAAAGAGATAGTTGACGAAAATAGCACTTCACTGAGCTGAGCCATCTATGAGCTTACCATCATCTTCAGCTTCTGAAACTCGCTTGTATCTATCTGTTTCCTTGCAGGGCCTAATTCAACCCCTCGAACCCGAGTTGCAAAATTTAATGAACTCAGTGTCTCACCTAGATCATGCAATAAAGGGCTGATTTGCAAAAACATCAGAGTTTTGGAATCACCACCTGCAGCACATTTATAAATTATAATGCTTTTAATGATCTGAAACTGAGCATTGTGGATTTTAAAAATAACAGTTTCCATGTAACTGCATCAAAGAATTGGCTGTATGCAAGTTACAACACAATAAAAATTATTAACAAATATAATCTAATAAATGATGTTTGTATTGCTCAGTTAAGTTCATGCGTTCATAACAAATTAAACTTGTATGTTACCAGAACCATGTAATGACTCCAGAGTCCAGACTCATGTAAATGACCATTCTGAAAGATGAATGTAAGAGTTCATTTTCAGAATAAGGAAAATGCCCACATCAGATTCTCGTGTTTCAATGCACATTTTTATTGATACAATATTAGATGATCAAGCATAAACATATTTTTGAGTTGCTAATTACCTAAGGAATCTTGAAGCAGATGTGTGAGTTTAGAATTCCTGCAATACCAACAGAGAAATCAGGAAAACAGAACAAGCAGGACATGTCAGAATGCAAGAAAGATAAAAAAAGCAACCTGTATGGAACATGACCACTTTTCGTTGACAATGAAGAAATCACATCTCCAAGTGCTGAAAGCGATCTATTGATATTCTGAGCCTCCTTCAGTCGCTCCCCTTGAACCTCAGTTTTCACAAGCCTCTCGCTGCCAGCCAGATCAACAAGCCATAGCTTGCTCTTGGTGCATTCCCCATTTATCAAATTCTTTGCTCTTACCAATATACAAAGCATGCTACACGTGGAATTCACGAATAAATTAACCAAGTAAAAATTAACAAAAATTTGGCTCTTGCCAATAGCTTTCTCTGCCAATGAAGAAAAGTTTTATGGTAGAGCAAGCCTATTTTCGTGCTAATATAAAGCAAAACACCAACCAATGAGATCGGCTACTATGTTCATTAACATTATTTGATCCAACTGTCCTTGCATTGATTCCAACCTGCAGGACATCCCAAACCTCCTTAATGTTCTCAGCTTTGGCTTCAGTTATCCCGGGCACATGATGAACCCCTTCAGAAGCTTGCCTTATCTCTAACCTAAAATAAAAGGCAAATTCAAATCACACGGGCGTTTCCAAACTATCAGCTGAAAGTTTCAAAGTAATGGTACGGCATGCATGATAATATGGATTTACTTCTTGGATGTTGGTGAGGTGGAAAGCAAGTCTCTGATTTGTTCGTTGTAGACTTCAAGCACACTGACTGAAATGTTGTATGTAAATGTTCCTTTCCTTTCCATGGCAGTTTTAAATAACTGTTCCAAAGTCCTATAATTGACTCCCCGATTCTGCTCTGTACCCTCCATAGTGAAAGTCTTTCCAGTACCTGTTTGCCCATATGCAAATATACAGACATTGTAGCCGTCCAACACCGAAATTACCAAAGGCAAAGCATCGGCAAATACATCAACTGTTACAGCAAAGAACGTTTATGTCAAAATATCTTTTGTTGTATGACCAGCTGCACAGAATCCTTAATGGCATTGATAAACAATATCAACAACAATACAATGACTTTGTTTGATAGGTGCATACCTTGTTCATCTCTAGGAGTGTAAACTCGATCAAATTGAAAAATTTTCTTTGTGGAGCCACCTGTAAGTATTCCTAACTCCCCATCCTTAGCTGCACTAAAATCTACAACTGTTGCCTGTCCAGCTGATGCCTCCCAATTATTTAATGGGCGGCACCTACAGAACACACGGATGTTCCCTGAAGTAGAACGTTAAGATAAAGAAGCATGCATTAGATCAAACCACAAGCCAAAGATGTCAAAGATAAAGAGCAAATTCATGCATAAAATTTACCTTTAGCTTCCTGCACTTGGTTATAAAGCTTCTTTCTATTAGCTTGCTCCTCCCTAAACTTTAACTTAAGATCATCATACTGTGCAACTGCAAGATGGATTATGTATCAGGCTCAGCAATTTTTTGACACGGATTGAGTGATTATGCAAACTTACCCAATACTTGAACAGAAGAAACCATCTTATTTAATTCAGGAACTGAATCAGCACATTCATGAGCTTCTTTGGCGAGCTGTGAATGTTCTTCTTTCAAGCTCTGCAATTTGACCAAAGAGTAATATAGAACAGTCTATCCAAAAACATATTTTAATAGGTATGCAGGGAACTTCTTACAGAGAGTATCCAAGACGGTATATTTTACCTTTATTTTCCTTTCTAGTTCATTCATGGCAACAACCCACAGCCTCTTATCACTTTCATATAGATTAGAGACATCTCTGAGTTTCGCTGCTTGTTTTTCCATTGCTTGATCTACAGAAAGACATGCATGATAGAAATATGTTAGTTTCTCTACAACTTAAAAGAAATCTAGGTAATTAACAACATAACCACAGTAAACATCATCCTAATAATCCACACAGCATTTCCAGTTGAATCACCCCTTACCTAGATGTAGATTTTGAAAACATTTATGGTCATACTCCATTCTGACCTTCTCTAGCTGCTCATTTGCAGCTGTCAGTGACATCCAGGCCTCATAACATTCATCTGCTTTGAACTGGCACTGAATTTTCAAATCTTCTATCTTCTTTTCATACCTGGCCAAGGATTTCATTCTCACAGGTTTATCCTGCACATCAAATTTCACGCCACATGAACAAGAATTCTAAGTTTCTTAAAGTTTTAGACTTACTTGGAAATTGCAGCATACCTGAGCAAGTGAAATTTCAATTTCAGTACCACAACCGCTGCATGTGAGATCCCCTTGAGATTCTTTGGATTAATTTACCAGATAAAACATACAAATGTTAAAAGTAAGTGTTACTCGAATATATTAAAACACAGTAATAGAGATAAACAAGAGCCTATACCAGGTAAATTTGTGGCATGCTTAATGCAAATCCCATTAACGATTGGGCTTCCACAGACTCCATCAAACCTTATTAACAAGACCCCATCTATCCCAACCGGCACTCTAACATCCACCACTTGTAACGGCTTGTTAGCTCCAACTAAGGAATAGACATCAACCTCGGATAAAACCTGTATATTTTTTATTTAAAATATAGAATTTATCAAAAACCAAATTACAAAAATGAATCAATCTACTAACCACCACACAATTAGCTGACCTTCTCTTCCTGCATGAAGACGTCAAAAACCCTCATTCCTTTAGGACCATTTGTGTTGACAATTTCAGCGAAATGTAGATCAACCAAATAATTTCCTGGGGACATGTTACTGAACCGGTAAATGAAGTTTCCAAACCGAGCTGACTGATACAAAAGTGCTATGTCACCACCATCAATAATACTTTCATCCGTTCTCAAAATATCTCCCCCTTCAAAATATCCATCAGACTCAACATTAATGCTCACATTTCCTTCTTTCACTATAACCCCGCCTCCAGCATTGACAAAGGTCAAAATATCATCTGATTTAAAAAACATATATGAACAACTTGAATTAAAATTTAAAACCAAGAAAAAGGGGGGGCTGCTTTAAGATGGCACTGTTAATTCCCAAACAAAAATTACCAATTTTAACTTAATGTTGTCCATTTTCTAACAATTTCACATAAAATATCAACGGAACCAAAAATATAGAGAAACTATATAAAATTCGAGATTTAAGGGGGAAAAAGATAAGGAATTTAATGAACATAAACCTGTTAAATTCGTGTAGACAAATCCCGATTCAATCAATCTTGCACCCGTAACGCAGAGCACCGAATCAATCGAATTAGTATCATAATTCTCCATTCTTATTATTTCTTTAATTCTTGCAACGGAGAACAGATTCCAAGAATTTGGGATTATGGTTTTTAAGTTTAAAGGAGGGCCACTGGGGAAGAAGGGATTCCATTGACATCATTCCGCTCTTATTATTCTTTTCAAAATTCAAATTCATTTGGTGGGCCGCTTCCTGGTTTTTTTTTTTTTTATATATATATATTCCTGATTTTATATATATATATACCACTTCACTCGTACATCAGTTCTTACAAAGTTTATATTACTTATAAGTTCCAACACTCCTATAAATCTCTAAAATGACTATACCATGCACATCGTTTCATCTTAATCCAAATACTAGACACAAAATATCAACACTTCACTGCCGAGGAAGTTGATAAGTTGGTCTATTATGTCTTGAGTTTTAGCAAAATTATATTTGTACAAAATAATAATAATAACAAATTAATAATTAAAATTATGTAGTTTTTTTTTTTTTTAACAAAAACTACATAATAATTTATGTATTATTTAATCACCAATTTATTACTAATTTTATGTCATTTTGTCACATTTTATGTTTGTTTTATACAAATATTATTTTATACAAATATTCTCATTCTAATCACCAATTCATTGTTTTATACAAATATTATTTTTCCTTTGAATTATGCATTCTCCCCATTAAAAAAGCTCGTGCTATCCTTGTCACGGTTAATTATGACTCTGCATGGTCATACAAATATCATCCCAATCAATGGCAGGACTGTTTGTTTGTTTTTTGTTTTTTTGTTTGTTTTGTTTTTGTTTTTGTTTTTTTTGTGCGTGTTTTTTCTTTCTTTCCTTTTTGCTCCCCTCATTTTCCCTTTCCTGTTTTTCTCCTTTTTCTCCTTCTTTTTGACTCTTCACCAGATGAAAAATCCGGTGAACCACCGGACAACCTGCATCCCCTTTTTGTTGTGTGTGTTTTTGGCTTGTGTTTAGGTGTGGATTTTGTTACCCGGATCTATTGGATCTGTGGTTCCACTCTTCGTAGTGGTTTTATGTCTAATTTTATATTGGTTCTTTTTCTGTTATTGCAGGATTTAATAATCTTTTCATCAACATACAACAGATTTGATGCAGATTAATATGGTAGATCAAATGGTTATATGTTGTTGTAAAAGTTTATGTTCAAAATATGTTTTGTGTTGTTTCACTTCTAATTAGGAATATGTAGTCACCGACTTTGCACTGAGGCTGAGGTGGGGAGACCAGACCGGACCCGTAATTTCTTCTGTTCCTAAGTAGTTTTAGGTGTGAATATGTATTTCTTTTAGTTACGGGAAACACACAATGTATATTTTATCGTGTATTATTAGGTTTTATCCTAATTAGCTTGAATCTTAGGATTTCCTAAGTTTATTTTCGAGCTATTATTTGGTCGTGTAATTACACATTTATGGTGTTTTTATGAATGAATTTCATTTCATTTCATCTTAAAAAAAAAAAACATAATCTTAATTTTTACTTGTACAGTAAACTCTACAAACAATATAATTAAAAGAAGAATATAGAAGTTGGTAAAAAATATTTTGTTATTACTTGAATATCTAAAGGTCGATCTATTTCTTTAGGGATTTTCATACTATATATAATACTTTGTTATAATGAAAATAAACCGAAAGCGGTTATATTTCATTCATGTTTCCCACTAACTAATCTACTCCCTAAAATCTTGAAACTTCCATATTCTGGACGATTGTCCAACTTAAAGAAACAGAAAGTAATTAATTTGTTGTCTGATTCATTGTTTAGAATATTCGTGTCATCAAAGAGCTGATATTTCATACATATTCCTTGTGTGACTTCTGCTTGCCTTCATGGGAGTCAAGTCTGACATAGATTTCCCATGGGTGAGCCTTGAATTCACACTCTGATGGAGGTCCTAACTTCAGATCCTGATGATGGGTTATGTTACCAGATATTGATGACAAGCTCTATCGTCAGACTCTGATAGCAGATTCTGCTGTCAGACTCTGACGTTAGGTCTCGAAGGTTGGTCATGACGGGAGGCCCCGAAGCCTTCTTTGTCTAGCCACATGTTATTTCATTAAATGTTGGATTCTCCCAAAATATTTCCCCATTTTGTTTGCATTATTTTTTAATAAATTGATGGGAACAAACAAGTGTATTATTCGTACTCTATATACTTTACAGTTTAAGCCATTAATGGACTTTTGGGAGTTTCGGGCCGCAACTTTGTTTCATCAAGAGCCTGACTGTCACATCCCATAAATATCAATTTGACTGCCTTTGTCACTCCATCAGTTTATCGTTTCAAATTTCAAACCCTTGCATTCTCTTCTCTTGCGAAACTGTTTCTTCCTAGCACTCTCTCTTCCAAATCCAAGCTCACAACCCCTCTGTTACTATATCTTCTTCATCTTCATCTGACGACAAGATTCAGCGCTTGAGGGAGGATACTAATGTTGCTGGGGAGGTTGTGGAATCCCTAGGGTCGGATCGGTACCTAGCACAATGAAAGTGGGTCTAACCAAAGGATATCGGGGATATGTGTATTTTAAAATATTTTTAATGAAAATTACATTCCGATAAGAGTCCGTAGGAAAATTCATGGACCAAATCGGAGTCCGGAAACTTCGAAACGGAGAAAATGAAGTTTTAGTGTTCACCAACTCTCGGTGTCGCGATGCCCAAATCTACGAGAGCAATGTGCAAGAGCTCAACGTCCCAGAGTCACAGCGTGCAAGGCTCAGCGTCGCGATGCTGGAAGGTCTGATGCTCAGCGTCGCGATGCTGTAAGGTCAGTGTCGCGACGCTGCCTGTGTAAAATATTGACATAGGGTATTTTAACCTTCAAATCAATCCTAAACACTTCCAATTTTCTCCTATCCTTTCAATACACCTTAAAACCAATTTTAACATCAAAACCAGCCACAAAACATGTCATACAACAAACATACTTGTATTCTAAATACATATATGTATTTGTTTGAATCAATTCACAAACCAAATAGAATCCCTCAATGAAATAACTCATGAACAATTCTAGGTCACTCAAAGGTGGTCAAGTGATTCTAGAATGGTAGTAATAGCTCTAAGCTTTTATCTAGAGTTCCAAACTTTTATTTTAAGTTCCATGTCTAACATGAACATTTTGACCCAATTACAAGTATATTGTGTTTATACTTCCAAAGTATCATAACATAATTCATTAGCCTAATTTCAATTTTAAGCTATGTTATTATGCATCCAATACATAATTTATCACTATATGTCTCACTAATGAAGAACATAACTTAGGAGAAGATCAAACATTACCTAGTAAGCTTGATACAAATATCCAATATCCTTCTCATTTGTTGAAATGGTTGAAGAACTTCCAAGGCTAGCAAGTTTCACTCTAAGATCCAATCTTGATTTCAATGATAGCAAGCTTCACTCCAAGATCCAATCTTGATTTCTCCTTGTTCAAATGTTGTAGAGATCTTCCAAAACTTCTCTAAACACTTTTTTTCTTATGCTAACTTCTATAAGAATTATTTGTTTTAGCTTTCTTAAGCCTGATTAAAACCTTTATTCAAGCTTGCTATTTATAGCAAAACTTAGACAATTCTTAATTAATAAAAGTTCTAATCAACTTTTATGTGGGCTTAATCTAATTTGTCCAAATATGTATAATTAGGTGTTACTATTCACATTTGTCTACCACTTTGATTTAATCCAATTAAATCAAGATAAAGTTTATTTAATGGATTAGTTACATGTCTACCACTTTGATTTAATTCAATTAAATCAAGTCAAATACACCTATGATTACATATTTGCAATTACCAAAATATCCTCTAATGGTAGAGATATTTAAGAAATTACGACAAAGCCCTTGTGTAATTTTATACTTCCAACTATTATGAATCACCTGTGAGTCATTCAGTATTCACTCCAATGAATGCCCACATATCTATATGAGCTTCCAAAACTCATGGTACATCAGGTTAAACCATTGGAACTCAAATTCCAATATACGACATCTACTATTCTTCTAGGTTATAGGAATTCGACAGTATTCCAAAATGAATGATTAAGAATATTTACTTTAAGAATAGTTTATAATAGTAATACTATCACAATGTCGGACCTCCTAGTGCCAAATATTACTAAAAGACTTTTTTAAGGTCGATGTCATTCTTAGCACATTTATGCATTAATCTGATATGCATAATGAAATTACCATTAATAAGGTTTGAAATGAAAATATAGTTATTTTATTAACAAATAATAAAATATACAATACATTATTCAGATTGGAGCTCCAAGCACCAACTCCAACAAACTCTCACTTGTTTAGTGCCAATCCAGATTATACCGTAGTCTCATCTCCTCCACATGTTTATCAAATAAATTAGAAGGTAAGACCTTAGTAAACGAGTCTGCTATGTTATCTACTTAGGCATGGCAAAATCCGAATCTGGATTCGGATCCGCATACAATTCTGACGTCCCAGGTCCTGATCCGGACCCGGGAAAACTCATGCGGGTCCGGACCCGGGATCCACATCTTCCTCCACTATTTTTTTTAAAAGCTCCACTGTTAATAACTTAATATCACAATCTGTGTAAAAACAGATTACAAAAAGTTTGAACACATATTAGAAATTACAAAACACATAACAATACTTAAGTTTGAACATTCTCTAATCTTTTAACATGAAACATGACATGAAATAAACAAACTACAAATTCAACATAAGTACATAACATAATTACAAGGAAAAACACGGAAGCATGATAAATTTAAAACTTTCTTGATCGATCGTCATTCTTCAAGTCATCAAGATCAATCACTTGTGACACATTAATTATCTATTCATCAACTTCAAGCATTTCACGTCATAACAATATTATAATAAATAAAATAATAAATAGAGATTAAAGTCATGTTAGTGTTAAAATAAAATCTTAATGCATATGAATTTTACAATAAATAAGTGGTTTATTACCTCGTATCTCACTCCACAATCAATTTTGAGCACATCAACGCCTCCAAAATATCTAGATGAAGTCTACTACGATGAGGACTTAAATACCTACCTCTAGTGCTAAAAGCGGATTCAAAAGCAACAGTAGAAATAGGAATAGCCAAAAAATTCTTTGCAATCTTAGCAAGTACATGATATTTTCCCTTGTTATTACTCCACCATGATAAAATATCAAAATTTCTAGTCAGAGGTAAAACACCATCACTAAGTAAGTCTCCAACTCAGACTAGATTGCTTATAGTTAATTTGTTGGGAGATAAATGAGTCCCACTCCCCAACTATGCTCTCATCCATCAAAATAGTAGATTGTGTTGTTGAACCAGATCGAGAACTATTAATTCTTAAGACACCTCCTCCAACTTGACCCACGGCCACCGCATGTTTTGCCTCATATTCATGCACCAAATCAGAGAAAATCTTAAATACTCTATCAATATGTTATGAAGATGCGTCTCCATAAATGTTAGGGGAAAAATTAATCATTAACTTCTTAAACCTAGGATCTAGCATGTTCCCTACAACCATCACTCTATGAATAACTTCCCAATACTTCTCATACTTTGACACCATTTTAGTAGCCATTTTCCATTTTCTAATCCCTTAAATATGTGATTTCTCCCATAAATTCATTAATAATCTAATTTCACATATCTTAGGAAAAAACAAATTTGAGGTGAGATATCTAGTTCCTGAAAAAAAATTGTCAACTTAGAAAACACCTTCAAATGCTCACACATAATCTTTGCTAACTCTCAATCCGACTCACATGGCAAACATTTATTATTTTTATCACGTTCCTTCAACCGAACAAATGCATCTTTATACAAGGAAGCAGTATTTAACATTAAAAAAGTTGAATTCCAACGAGCTAAAACCAAATTTTTTGTTTCCTTAATACCTAATTGACGCACTGCAGCTTCAAAATTTTCAACTCTTCAAAGTGTAGCTATCCAATAAAGCACTGAATCTCTTATCTTTTCAACACCTTTTTCCATTACAGACATTCCATCTTTCACTATTAAATTCAAGATATGGGCACAACAACACATGTGAAAAATTTTCCCACCCATAATCAATGAATTTTGTGAAAATTTATCAAGTAACATGTCCATCATAGCATTATTAGAAGAATAATTATTTACTGTCAAAGTTGAAAGCTTCCTATCAATATTCCAATCCATCAAGCACTCGTACAAAACATTACACATCACTTCACCAATATGTGGAGCAGACACATATATAAACCTTATAATGCAAACAAGTTATGTTATTAAAATCATTAAATGCATTTATATTTAAATATATATAATAAAAATAAGAATATGTTACCTTATGATACGACTCTGTAGCACCCATAAGTTGTCAATATAATATGATGTAACAACCATATATCATTTTTTTATGATTACTAGCCATCCACATATATGTAGTAATTGCAATTCTACTCTCACAAGATTTTAATTAACTGATTATCATTGACTTCTCGAGTTCATAAAGCTTCAAAATTTCATTCTTTATGGTGTTCCCACATATTGTATCAAGTGTTGGTTGAAGCAACTCTAAAAATCCACGAAACCCATGATATTCAACAAAGGAAAGTGGAAGCTCCTGCAAGATAATCATTCTTGCAATCACAATCCTCACCGTAATCATATCATATTTTGGGTGGGCAATATTTTCCAATGAAGTAGTTACATCCCGTTTAATCGTATATTGTAAATGCATTTGGTTCACGTCCCTAAAAAGTTTTCTTAAACAACACTCATAATGTTTCTTCAAGTGTGAAGTCCCATTAGAATATTTTCATGTCAACACTTTTCCACAATAATTGCATATAACATCAATATCTCCACCATCATTTTTTAGCCTTTTAAAATGGTTATAAATATTTGAAGTTAGCCTTCTACTGCCAGACTGTTTGGATGAACCCTCTGCGGTAACCTGACTTGCCTCAATATCTTCACTATCTCTCTTTCATCGATTGCCAATTAAATTAGCACCAGGGCCACGACCACGCCCTCGGCCACGTCCACAACTACTTTGACTTTCTATATGTGCCGAATCCTGCTCAACTTCAACAATATTGACATCATCTTCTGTTGGTTCCATGTTATCAACAGTATTTTCAGAGATATTATCAAATATCCACTGCTCATCTTCACCCATTTTCGTCAAGAATCAAGACCTAGCAGTCTAGCACCCACAATTATAAAATTTTAGCAAGCTAGAATGAAGCTAAAAAAAATTAAGCAGCAGCCAAAAATATTAAAATGAAGCAACAAGCCATAATGAAACCCATGCACATCATAATCAGGGACTCACAGAAATGCAATTTTATAATATTAAACTGCAAGCATTCATTAATACATGGATCGATTTTATTTAATTTAAGTAGCAAACATTCATTAATACAACAAGCATTTGTAATATTAAGCAACAAACATTCATTTTATCTAGTTGTTCTTGATATATTAATCAATTTTATTTGGTTTTCCGGAATCCAAATATCAAATTTATTTAATTTTTGCGAAAGCGAAACTAACTGAGAAAAGACATGCAAAATCAGAAAGATTCAAAAATGCAAAGGATGAAGCCGCACCTGATGAGAGATGAATGATGAGTGATGATGAGATTGAGATGAATCGGTGACTGTGAACTGTGAAGATGGTGAAGTCGTGATTGAAGATGGAGCTGTGGTGGCTGGAACTGTGAAGTCGTGAAGATGAATCGGTGACTGGAGTTGTGGTGGCTGGAATTGTGAAGTCGTGAAGATGAATCGGTGACTGGAGTTGTGGTGGCTGGAACTGTGAAGATGGTGAAGTCGTGAAGATGAGAAGACTGGAACTGTGAAGTCGGTGAAGATGATGAAGATTGAAGTTGAAGATGATGATGAACTGATGAGATGAACTGTGATCTGTGAAGTTGAAGATTGATGGTGGGTGGTGGCAGTGGCTGAGAATAAATCAGAAATAAGCCATATTAGATTTAGGGATTTTTTTATACTTTGAATTTTTTTTTACCGGGTCCGGAATCACTAGACCTATATCTGTACCCGATTATGGCCAAGTCTTAAATATAAAGACCC
Source organism: Zanthoxylum bungeanum (assembly GCA_019454045.1). NCBI lineage: Eukaryota > Viridiplantae > Streptophyta > Magnoliopsida > Sapindales > Rutaceae > Zanthoxylum > Zanthoxylum bungeanum. The sequence goes on from SKCR01030216.1 coordinate 456,763, forward strand.
GAGTCCGTAAATATTTTGATGACTGGTAAATGTATCACTATTTCTCACTCATTTAACCTGATATTTTGTATAGTTTCTTGAGTTTTGTGAATATTTTGATGTGTTTTGTGTTATTTTGTAGATAAATAAAGTTTCAGGACATTCTGGAGATGATTTGGAGCAAAACTGTGAAAATTAGCAAAAATGGCATTTTTGTAATTTTACGCGTCGCGACGCCCAAACCCTTGGCGTCGCGACGCCTAACGTGCGCCGAGAGCTGCTAACGTGCGCCGGGTCCACAAGACAGAGTTTTAGAAGTTTGACTTTGCTAACGTGCGCCGTGCCACGTGTCATCATCACAAGCGATATGTTAAATTTGGCTTGTGACACGCACCCCTTACCCGACCCTATAAATTCGGCTCGAATTTTCAGTTTCAAATGTACCTTTTTCTTGAAATCCTTGATGTAAATAGAGAGTTTTCTTCTTAGTTTCTTTTAATTTCAGTTTTGTAATTAATTTTAATTACGTTCTGAAATAGTAATAGTAATTCTATTTTTTTTAAATAGTAATTTATTTTTACTTTTACTATGAGGAGGTAACTTTTCCCTGCTAAGGTAAAAATGTAATTCTTTTACTATTGTTATTAAGATTTATCTCCCTTAAATATAATATATAAACTATCTAAAACCTGACTAAATGAGGATACCGCCATACTGGTCGGTTGGTTATTCAATTTAATCTGGTTAAACCTGACTTAATGAGGATGCTGCCATACTGGTCGGTTGGTAATTAAATTTTCTTTCCGCCTTTATGGCTGGTTTATTTTTGTTCTGCCTTTATGGTTGGTTTATTAACAAATATTACCGCCTTAATGGCTGGTTGAACTTAATTTGACTTAATCAGGTTACCACTTATATGGCTGGTTGGTAAAATGATCACAAGTACATATATTATATTATCGGAGATATCTAAATAGTAAATAATAGAAGTTAATTCATTTTACCATAACATTTTATTTATTTTTCTGCATTTACTTTTTTATGTCTTTTTTTTTTACTTGTCCTAATTATGTATTGTAACTAAAGTTAGTTTTCTAGGGTTGTGATAAAATCTAATATCACCGGTTTATAAGAGGTTATTTTATAGTTTGAGTAATTTAAAGGTTTACTTATTAAGTCTTAAGCTTAATGCTTCTTGTTGTCTGATCACCAATAAGATTGATCTAGTAAATCTAAAATGAACTAGACATAGGGATTTTAGGTTTCAGCCTTAAACTTAATAGCCCACGATCTTCCTTGAGGATAGATAACCCTTTAATAGATTTCCTTACAGGATAGACATATACCTGTCGGGCGGGGGTAGCCATAATTGGAACTTAAACTTAATGAATCCAGATAATTTGGTTGACATAGACATATGGTTCAATTGGGTTAAACTGGGTATTTGCGTCTGACCATCGACAGAGGCTTTTGCATAATTTCGAGTTCCAGGTTAGTAAACTGATTTATTACACAAACATAAAATAATCACTTCATCTTTTAAAAGATATTAGAATGATTCACAACCCTAGATCTTTGTGTCTTTTGTTATTTTCCTTAGTATTTTCTTTTGTCTTTTTATTTATTTAGCAAATCTACAATCAACCAAATCAATCAAGCAATCAATTCCCTTCTCCATCAATTAGATATTTGTAAATAAATAGTATCAACAATTAATAACAATAGTAGGAATTAAGTCCTCGTGGGATCGATATTTTTATACTACTTGAATGATACGTGCGCTTGCGTTATACGTGTGTGTTTACGCTGGTGAAGTTTTTGGCGCCGTTGCCGGGGACTTATTTTTCTTGAGTTGTTAATTTTGAAGCTATCCAATTTACTTGTATCTAATTTTCTTTATTTTTATCTGTAATTTTTATTTATTTCTTTTATTTCAGGTGGTTGAAAAATGGAACACTACTGGGAGATTGAGAGATTACGAGCCTTACAAGAAGATACACCCCACATCTGAGAGCAACAGTCTGGTTTTCTGAGGCCTGTTGTCCAGCCCAATGACTATCACTGGATGTCAGAATCAAGCAATTCTACATTTGCTCAACAGAACGAAATATGGAGATGTGTAATATGTGATGGTAACCACCCGAGCGATCAATGTATTTACCTTTCAGAGTGGCATAATTATTGGAATCATTCAATGTACGAAGAATCATCACATTTTCCATCTTATCCACCATCTACCTACGATCTTCATCATAAACCAGAACCATCAGAGGAATATAAGTTGAATGACATGCTAAAAGATTGGCTCGAGAAACAAGAAGCTCAATTTGATGTACAAATTCAGAGTCAAGCGGCGTCTATACAGAGGATGACAGATCAAGTTAGTCAATTAACAGATAACCTAAATCACATATCTCACAGAGCAAATTCAAATACTACTGAAGAAGCCTTTCAATATTCTGAGATTCATCATGACATCATAACAGAGGACGAGGCTGAGCAGTATCAAGAATCTGGGGTATCAGTTCAGGAGCCTGAACCAACAAAGTCTCAATTTGATTTTTATTATTCTGACTCTGACGAGGACAAAGAAGTTGAGCTGTTTGTACCAACTGCACCAACAAATGAGGATGAAATTCTGTATCCTCAAAATGAAGATCTTGGAGCATCCATTGCAAAAATGTTTGAAGAAGATCTACCTGAGCCAATCATTTCACCCAGATCGGAGGATGAAGACCTAAAATCTGATATTTTTTTTCATCATCAGGTTGACAATTTTGAAGCATGTATTTCACAGATGACAGATGAAGAACTGAACGCGGAAATCCTAAAATACATCTGTGAAGAAAAGTTAGAACAATAAACAGAGCAAATGGAGGAGCAATTGTCAGACAAAATTGAAGATCTAGTGAATTCAGGAGAAACATCACTGTTTTGGGGAGTACAAATCAAAGATATCGCCCAAAAGCTTGACATAATGGAACTTCCATTCCAAGTCAAGCACCATACGAGACCTCCTGATTTTATTTCTTTCTTTGCAGGAACCACTGAAGCAACAAGGAGCAAAAAGGTGGCACAAGCACTAAATGGGACAAAAAAATTTCTACTACCTTACCGTTGGAAGAGACCTTTCAAAAGCAACGCTCATGGGAGTGTCTTTAATCGGACATCCAAGACAACACTGAAACCTCATTGACAGATGAATTTCAGTCATGTCTGGCTGAAGACGAAAAATTTAGCGCTAGCAGGGAGGTAACCCATGCAATTTGTTGTAATTTTTGTTTTCATATTTTGTGTATACATGTTGTATAGTTTTTAATTTTATGTGTTATTTTTGTAGGGAAAAGCTCAACCAAAGCTTAAGACAGAAGGAATGGTGTTTGGCAAAGAAGAGAGACAATTCATTAGCGATGGCTGAGTAAAGAATTAATTCTTAAGACGCATCCTAATGAATTTATACTAAACGAGTGGCGTATTGCGTACACAATTCCGTTACCTTAACTATTGTTTTGATTCGCTTTTCTGTTGTAATTATCTTTATTTTCATATACAAGATCCAGACTTTTTGACCTTTCATGATTTCTTTTGTTGTTTAGCAAACAAACGTCCTCTGGAAGATACTAGTGCTATTATTACTCACCTTTTTCAGGTACCATAAATTCAGCCCGTCATTGCACCTTTGGAGGCATCCAGATTTAAGAAAGAAATATATAAAAATGAAAGCCACTTCAAGAAGACGAGTTGAAAACATCTGTGTGTTTTGCGGTAGTAGTGTTGGTACTAAACCACAATACGTTGAAGCAGCACAAGAATTGGGTCGAGTCTTAGCTGCAAGGAATATGCACTTAATATATGGCGGAGGCAATCTTGGACTAATGGGGATCGTTTCAAAGGCTTTACAGGAAGGAGGCAGTCACGTTTTGGGAATCATCCCAAAACCCTTGGCAAAGGCAAATCTTATTGAACCATCAAAAGGAGAGGAACTGATCGTGCCGGGTATGTCCGAGCAATTGGTAGAAATGATTAACCGTGCTGATGTTTTTATCGCTTTGCCATGTGGCTTGGGCACATTGGGGGAAATTTTTATAGTATTATCTTGGGCGAACCTGAACATACACCAGAAACCGCTTGGACTGCTTAACATTGATGGATTTTATGATTTTCTTTGTGTGTTTCTTGATGATGCTCGGAGAAATGGGTTCGTGTCAAAACCTTTGAAAGAACTCCTATTTACAGCCAGAACTGCTCCAGATCTAATAGACCAACTCATAGCCTATGAACCACAAGTTGACCCTATCCTTTCAAAGATAAATTGGTCCGAGGACGATCGTGGTAAGAGGCGTCGGATTAATCTGGATCTTAACCTTTAATTTCCTGTAGAATTTCAGCTAACCATGTATTATCTTCTAAACTCTTCTTCCACTGTTTAAGACATTGGGGACAATGTCTCATTAGGTTTGGGGGAGAGAATTAGTTGATCAGTAACTTATTTTTAGTTTGTGTGTTGTTTTTATTTTTAGTCATAAATTTTTCGAAAAATACAAAAAATTGAAAAAATTGAAAAAATTATAAAAATATTTTGCATTTTTATTTGAGTAATCATGGTAAAATTGGTAAGAAATAGCTGTGTAAGGAATTCTCACTCCTGATACGTATTTCAAACCTATTTCGAAAAAAGTTAATTTTTGTTTATTTCCTTCTGAATTATTTAATTTGTGAATTCTTCATAAAACTGACTAAAATGAATCTTCATATGCTCAGTTGGCAGGTATTATCAACATACATAGAAACATACGGACATGAGCTAAAATTGAAAAGTTTGTAATATTCAGTGCTCTAATTTAATTGGAAGAAGCATCTAAAAAAACAATGGAGTAAAAAAAAAAATCTGAGATCCGAGTTATTAAGTCTGTAATGGTGTTTTAATACCTAGTGCCTTAAAACCAACTGGTTTGGGAGTCACTGGCCCAAGCTCGCTACATGGATCAAAGATGCTGTAAAAATATATATATATATCTGAAGTCTGAGTAATTAAGTCTGTAGGGGTGTCTTAACACCTGGTGCCCTAAAGCCAACTGGTTTGGGAGCCACCGGCCCAAAGCTCACTACATAGATGGAAGATATTGTATATAAATAAAAAAATATTGAAAAAAATCAAAGAAAAAATCAGAAAAATCTGAAAAATTATTCCATTGCTGTAAAAAGGTGTGAATTCCGATAAAACTTTAGGACAAAAATATTACTCTCTTATCAACTGCACTTATGACTGTTGTGGGCAAAAATGAGTTGTTTAATATTTTGTTGGCTGTGTATATGGAGAATGGTAAAAATAATCGGAGAATTTACTTATTCAGTAATTTAGAATGAAACAAAACAACTAGTAAACTTAGAGTAGAAGTTTCACCTAATTAGTCACTAACTTCTTTATTCTCTTTTCTGTTGTCTTTTTGCTTTTGTGTGCAGTAGTTTTACTTTCTTTTTACTTTTATAAAATGTTTGTGGGTATTATTGCTGTAAACCCTCACGAGACTACAACTCGTCCACTAGGGACACCTAGAGGTTTAAAGGCTTGTTGCATATGCTAAATGCAAATGTGATCCCTACGAAAGTGCCTTAGTTAAATTTTATTATGTTATTTTATTTTACTCGAGGACTAGCAAAATGTTAGGTTTGGGGGTGTGATGAGTGGTAAATGTATCACTATTTCTCACTCATTTAACTTAATATTTTGTATAGTTTCTTGAGTTTTATGAATATTTTGATGTGTTTTGTGTTATTTTGTAGATAAATAAAGTTTTAGGACATTCTGGAGGTGATTTGGACCAAAACAGTGAAAATTGGAAAAAAGGGCAAAATGGTAATTTTGGGCGCGTCGCGACTCCCAAACCCTTGGCGTCGCAACGCCTAACGTGCGCCGAGAGCTGCTAACGTGCGTCGGGTCCACAAGTCAGAGTTTGAGAAGTTTGACTTTGCTAACGTGCGCCGTATGCCACGTGTCATCATCACAAGCGATATGCTAACGTGCGCCGCATGCCACATGTCAAAAAATCAACGAACCGACGTCAGCCAGCCGCCTTGCCACGTGTCACCTTATCTCTCCAGCTGCCCTGCCACGTGTCAGATAAGATGCGAAGCAACGAATCAGAGACTGCCACATCTTCGACGGACAAGGGCTTGACTTTGGCCAACAACCCATGTCAATCTAGGATCTTGAGCAAGAATCACTCAATAGAAGGAAAAGACGCATGATATTTGATGAGGGCTTTTCGCGTGCAAATTGGCTACCAATTTAATTATCTTTGTTAAGGTCTCATCTTCATACACCCTTAAACATGCATTCTAAACACATAATAAAGCGAGTATGAAATAAAATAATAATGATATGCGGATGGATACTTTACATTGATCCTAGATCAAATCTCTCCCTTTCTCACTCAAGCTAGCACTTGTATTACTTCTACCCGTTACACTACACTTCTAAAGAAACCTCATTTACATTGAGGGGAATAGGTGAGAAGAGAATACAAAGAGAATAGAGGTGATAAGGCTGGACACGCAGGTCCAATTTAATAAATCGAATTTATTACAACAATTTCCAAAATTGCCCCACCCGACTAATATCCATCCGATATACATTATTCATTCATCACAACCACGTATTCACACATAAGCATGCTATCAATCAATCTAATCAAATTAATTAATCTGATAATTATGTGATCATCCAATGTTCAAACAACGATTTGATTTTGCTCGAGTCAAACTCGTTTTTGCGAATAAGTACTCAAAGTACGAATTCATGAATTAAATTAAACTACAACATTAAATCCAATTTAACATGTATTTAATACTAATTCACTATTCAATTCCAAATTAAATATTACACTTTATTTAATAAACCTTTAACGACTTAAATTCCAAATTTAATCGCTTCGGGTCTCAAAGCCCGATTAACGTCCAACGTCAATTCAATTCAAGTCTAATGGGCTTTAATTAATTTCTATAAGGCGTGGGCTTCGGCAACCAAAGCCCAATCAAGGAGTAGCCCCATAAGCCCAGAAATCAATTTAGGCCCAATTAAACTTTAAAGGTTTATAAGTTGCATTTGGGCTTTATGGTTATGGTTTTGGGCCCAATTGGATCCAATCCACATGGCCTAAACCCAACTTGATAAAATCAAGCCCAATAGGCCTAATTACAACATAATAAGCCCAAATCCAATTTAAAGGCCTAATTCATTAAATTACACAAATCCAATTTCGCAATTTAATTACCTAAAGTGCATTACATGATTAATCACCCAAATCAATATTTACAAAACATGAAATTAGTCCAATTAATCATGTTCATTATCATTATCACATGTCCAACACATAAATGAAAAAATCAAACCCATTACATGCTTTAAAGCTCTCGGCCAAAGGAGGGATTTTGTGTCCGATTTGGTTTCAATCCAATCGAACCCACAATCGACATCAAATCACCATCCTAATGATTTCCAATACATCCAATGTTCAAAAATCAAAATACCAAGACATTAAAGGGCATAATCCAATTCGGCCAAGGTGATAACTTTTGGGGATTTTATGTTCAATTCAAAATCCAATCCAATTAGTTTCAAATTAACATTATCCTTAATGATTCCAACTCATCCAATGAATCAAAATCAAAAATTCCAAGAACCCAAAATTCAATACACATTCGGCCAAGATAACATTTTTGGGCAAAATTGATCCAATCACATTTTGTTGAAATTGATCAAATCAATCTTCAATATAACATATATTAAGCATGCTTAAACATCCAATTTTATAAAATCATGTTCAAATACAAAATACCCAATTTTAAGCCCTACATTTTTCATGCTTGAACCTATAGCTCTGATACCATTGTTAGGTTTTATCTAGGTCCCAAGATCAAACAAGCAATGAAATACATGTGTGAACACATCAACGGAGGTAGCGGAATACTCACATCGATCGGTTGAGACGAATCGGCAACAAACGAAGTTGATTTTTCCCTTGCAACAAAAAACGCAACTGCAGTTCACTGCCCACAAAATCAGATTTTTGAGTTGAGAAATGGAGCTCCAAGCTTCATCGAATGGTTCCCGGCTCATGGGTGAACTTCCCTACCACCTTCGCAAGTCTCTCGGAGTGCTAGCTCTTCTTGATTTTGCCACAAAATCAAGCACATTGCTTCCCAAACTCACGCCCAAAATGAAGAAACCAGTGAGCATTTTACTGCCCATTTGGGCGTGAATGATGATGGAGAAAGAGAGGAGGGAAAGTGTGTATTTGTTGGTGAAACCTTTTCCAAAAAGGTTTATATATTTTTACCATAAAAAATATAAAGTATTTACCAAATAAAAAGCCAAATAATTAAATGGTAAATGCTCCCACCAACTTACACTATTTCAACCACACACATCAACTATTCATTTTACTTTAATAAAGTGATGTGTGTCTTTCAATCAATCAATCACATCAATCAATCACATCACTCAAAGTGACATTTGATTTGACGATTGATGTGACGAATGATTTGACGCTTGATGTGACTTGCGTTGCCGTACTCGAATTCGAAAAATACGAATGCGCTCGCAATCACACTCGGGCTCGGGTTCGCTAATTCCCAATTAGCGAGTTTTCCGTTGCGTCGTAATTAAATGATTACGCCTAGCGAATTCACTATTCACGTCGCTAACGAATTAATTCTAAATTAATTCGTTCACCGAATTAAAATCTAATTTTAATTTCGCGTCGAAATCTAATTTCGTTTAATATATCGAATATATTAATTTACCGATTAATTCCAAATTAATCATTCTCTCTCTTTTAGACGATATTTTATCCTAGATAAAATATCTCTGTAATTAATCCTAGATTAATTTTCTCTCTCATCAATTAATTCCAGATTAATAAATGTGCGAGTCATGCGTCATCGGTGGATCACTGGGAAGCGACCCATGAGATCCCCAGATAATTCGGCAGTAAATACGGTCGTCGGATGTATCGAATCACGTACGTACCAAGCACTACGTTCTACCGATTTACGAGACAAGATCGGCTTCTAGCAAAGCACGAAGTCTACCCAATTCTCCGGTCATATTCATCTAAGAATATTTAAGATCTATATCAAGCGTAGTATACCAAGTATTGTGTATATTGGCCCAGTATCGGATAGTCACGTGCTAGGGCTGGGGCTGGATAAGTGTCTGCCCCGTCCGAAGCACATATCGGATGTCTGGTAACTAGTCTCTATAATCGGATATACATGACCTTGTCATAATATCCCGATGGCCGGCCAGCACTTAAGAGCACTAATACCGTATCCTGCGTGACATCATCTCCACTATGACTGGAGTGATACTTCCGTCTTGACATCACACCAATACTCTACGATTCTCATATGCCCAGCATTGGCGTACACAGAACCGGTTAGAGTCCTGGACGACCTCAACTAAAGCATATTGATTGTCGTAAGCATTAGCGGTGCAAGTCTCAGGTTAAGACCAAACACACCTACCCTGATGTCGGACTCCCATAGACACATAGTCATAATACCAATGGGATTCCGATGGGTCTATCCAGAGCGAAGCTGTTTCCCGTACCATCGGTGTGAAACACAACCTCCTATCGCACTTGCATGAGTATCCAATACCCAAATATATGAGAACTATGATGTTGTGCCCTCACAACGCGCACAAGTGCAATACTAGCCTATTCCGCATTATCGATGTCCAGTCTCGATAATACTACGATTAGGGATATTTAATGATTAATCCTTCGCGGACTGATACTGTCTCATATCATTCTCAATCCAGGAACTAATCATATGGACCTCTCTTCATTTATATATCTAAGGTGATCTAATCACAAATGATGAGAGTGCAATTTCATTGTCACATAGTTAATTTGTACAACAACACTATGATCTATACAAATAGTGACGCTATGGGTCATATTATCCAACAATCTCCCACTTGGCACATAGCCAGTCACTCAAGTGTCGTACACCCGAACTATGTACGGTTCGCTCAAATTGCTGAGAAAAGGTTTTCGTCAGCAGATTTGCATGATTATCGTCTGACGCGATTTATACGATCACCACATCGCCACGATGTATGATCCGAACGAATCAGATGAATATAGAAGTATATATCTGGATCGTCGATGAGACCTTTAATTCTTTAGACTGTGCTGACGCCCAGCTCAGCGGCTAATGACCGGCGTAATCACACACGTATAACGCAAGCGCACGTATCGTTCAAGTAGTATAAAAATATCGATCCCACGAGGACTTAATATCTAAACTATTAATTTTATGAGGTCAAATGATTACTAATATCTAACAAGTTGATTGATTGATTTGAGATGGTGACGATTCTAAATTTAAAAGCAAGTAAATAAAATAGTCGAAAATAGGTTTTAAGAAAATTCAATATTAAAAAAACTATCTAGGGTTGTGATTTCTTCCAATATCATTTAAAGATGAAGTGGTTATCTTAAAGTTGGGTAATATATTGATTTATTAACCTGAAACACTAAATTATGTGTAAGCCTCTGTCAATGGTCAGACACAAATACCTAGTTTAACCCAATTGAACCATATGTCTATGTCAACCAAATTATCTGGATTCATTAAGTTTAAGTTCCAATTATGGCTACCCCCGCCCGACAGGTATATTCCTATCCTGTAAGGAAATCTATTAAAGGGTTATCTATCATCAAGGAAGATCGTGGGCTATTGAGTCTAAGGCTGAACCTAAAATCCCTATGTCTAGTTCATTTTAGATTTACCAGATCAATTTTATTAATGGCCAGTTAATGAAAAAGCATTAAGTTTAAGACTCAATAAATAAATCTTTATATTACCCAAGCTATAATCTAACCCTTATAAAACGGTGATATTGGATTTCATTACAACCCCAGATAACTAATTTAGTTACAACACATAACTAGGGCTAGTAAAAACTTAAAAATAAAAGACATAAAGTAAAAATGCGGTAAAGTAAATACTGAAAAGTAAATTACAATAAAATAAAATGCTAAGGTAAAAGGAATTACTTTTACTACTACTAATTTAGATATCTCCCATAAAATAATATATAAACTTGTGATCTTTTTCCAACCAGCCATATAGGCGGTAACCTGATTAAGTCAAATTAAGTCCAACCAGCCATAAAGGCGGAACCAAAATTAAATTACCAACCGACCAATCTGGCGGTATCCTTTATTAGTCAGGTTTAAATCAGATTAAAATGAATTACCAACCGACCAATCTGGCGGTATCTTTTTTAAGTCAATATTTTAAATAGTGAATATATTATTTTTAAGGGAGATTAATCTAAATAGTAACAGTAAAAGAATTACCTTTCACCCTAGCTGGGGGAGTTACCTCCTCATGGTAAATAATAAAAACTGTAAAAAGTAAAAAGTAAAAAGTAAAAATTAAATTACTATATTAACAAAACGTAATTAAAATTAATTACAAAACTAAAAATTAAAAGAAAGTAGAGAGAGAAACTCTCTCTTTAGAAAGATTATAAGAGAGAGAGTGGTGCACTGAATTCTGAAATCTCGAGCTCAATTTATAGGCCTCGGTAGGATCCAGCGTCGCGACGCCAGGTCCTCAGCGTCGCGACGCCGGATTTGTCGACGTGGCACGCTCTGGTTCGCTGGTTTGAAGATTCTGGATAAGATGATAAGGTGACACGTGGCAGAGTGGTTGGGATTCAATTATTGTGACACGTGGCGGCTTCTGATTGGTCGCTGAGATTCTTATCCGCCACGTGTCAGATAAGGATAGGATACTCAATAATTGATGCTGACGTGGCGGTGACGTGGCGACACGTGGGAAAGAGACTGTCGGCACCATAGAATTGCGACACGTGTCGACACGTGTCACGCTGTGATTGGCGGATGCTGACATGGCAAGTTGACTTGGTTGACCTTGTGACGTGGCGGATGACGTGGCGTGACACATGGCGAAGTTGACTTTTTGACCGATGACATGGCTGATGATGAGGCGACACGTGTCAACTCTGAGTGTCGGCAGCATATGATGATGACACGTGGCACGGCGCACGTTAGCAGGTCGGCTGTGATGGTGACACGTGTCACGGCGCATTTTAGCAAAATCAAACTTTTCTCAGATTCTGATTTGTGGACCCGGCGAACGTTAGCACTGTTCGGCGTATTTTAGACGTCGCGACTCGGAAGTCTGGGCGTCGCGACGCGCAAAAGACCAAAATATCCATGTTGACGCATTTTTGTCCGTTTTTGCCCCAAATTGCCTCCAATGCTTTCCAAACTTTATTTATCTACAAAATAACACAAAATACATCAAAACGTTCACAAAACTCAAGAAACTATACAAAATATTAGGTTAAATGAGTGGGAAATAGTGATATAAATACCACTCATCAGCTAACAGAATTATATCTAATCTAATTAGATTTATTTTCGACCCAAATGGCTTCTATTGCTGCCTCAGCTGCAGCAATAATCGGCATTTGTTGTTTATTCGGCAACAATATCTTGCTTGGAAGATTTCCGGCTCATTGTCCCGTTTTCAACTTTATAGTACCACAGTATTTAACTGTTTGGAAACTTGCGGCATTGATCCCAGTCACTTCAAGTTCTCCTTCTCCATAGCTTAAGACAACATCTTTAGTTCTCTGAGATACTAATAGATGTCCTTAACTTCAATCCAGTGACTATCACTTGGATTGTCCTGATTGTGACTCCATATGCTCAAAGCGTATGAGACACAATATCAAGTACATTTTAAATGTACAATTTCCCAGAGAGTGTTAACAACTCCAAATCTATCCCAGTAGATCTTTATTCCTTGAATAAAGGTTGTTACTCCCCAGAATTCTACGGAGAATTCTATGAAAGCCAAGCTTTCACCAATTGCTTTATGGGAATTTCATTATCAGTGCTCTACCACTAACCTCCTTATATACACAAGAATCATTTCGTTTTGAGTCAAATCATAAACCATTATAATTATTTCAAAATGATAGTTCCAAGAACCTAATGCTTGCATCAATCCAAACATGGATCGAATAACCCGCAAACCTTGTTTGTCGGTTATACAAAATCGTCAGGATGTTGTAAGCATCCTCCAAACGGTTTCCTTTTCAAGAAAGCGATTTTGATCTTTAACTGACACATTTCATAAATGAAATACGCAGTATCTCAGCAAGCATTATCCAAATGGATTTACCATGGCAACAGGTAAAAGGTTGAACCGTAATCAACACAATGTTGATAACGATACCTTTTCGTCACAAGCCTAGCTTTGTACGTTGGTATGTTGCCATCCATGTATGTCTTCCTTGAAGACGTTTAATGTACCAATAGGCACAATGCCTTGTGGTACAACAACTAGTATCCAAAATAGTTGTTATACATGGAATCCATTTCGGACTCATGGCACTTTGCCAAAATAGGGAGTCGATACCTTGTATCACTTCCTCAAAACGTAGTCGGTTGGTATACCTCCACAAGATTAATATCTTTATGAGGTGAGATCAGAAACCCATACCCCAGGTTGTTTTCTGACTCTCTCCGATCTACGAGGTTCTTGTGTATTCGAAGATTAATGGTATAGTTTCATCCTTGATGAACTATTTATGTTCCATTACGGACTTCGTGCCTTGAACAGTATTACCCCGATTTTCATCGTGTTTTACTGTCCTCCCACTTACCACTGCATATCGGTATTCCTCTTAGGAAAACCGCATGGTGAGCAACAATCATATTGTTCTCATGTGAGATATATAAGTACTATACTTATGGTTTTCCCTAGGATAACCTCTAATTGGCACTTATCCAATTTGGGTCCTTAGTTTGGTATCATCCAAACGTTATGCCCGGCATACCCAAATTATTAGGAATGAGAAACCCTATTTCTTTCCTGTTCATATCCTATATGAAATCTGTCAAACAGATTTATATGGAACCTTATTCTAAATAAGCTTTGCACTGTTAATACATATCCGTTGAAGGAAATGATAGCTCAGAGCGACTCGTGATAAACCTTATCATGTCCAATAAAATTTGGTTTTTAGTTCGGACACACCGTCAAACTGACGTGTCTCGGGAGGAGTCCTCATCCGAAAGAATACTGTACTCTTTCATGTATATTTGAAACTTACTGCTTAAGTATTTCCATTACGTTCTTACCGTGACGGCATAATACTATAGTCGATCTGTTAATCTACTTCGTGTCGAAACCCTAATAGTTTCCGATGTGTTCTTCAAAAGAAACACATAACCATAACGTGATGCCACATCCGTTAAGGTCACGAAATATTCATGTTCACATCTAGCCTAACTAGATATGGGCCCACTTTCTTCACAATGAATAGGGCTAACAGATCGATGGCATTTTACCATTACCAAGTAAATAGTATTTTAGGTACTTTACCTAATAAACTAGATTCGTAGACTTTATTTGAATAGTCAAATCAGTCCTAGTACCCATTCTTCAAAAGTGCGGATATACGAGTCTTGTTTAATTGTGTCCCAGACAACAATGCCACAAATAAGTCTCTACTTGATCAAATCAATTTGAGCTATTTATTTGTCATTTTATATGTTTTGAGATTTTAATTATATTCAAAATATAAATTCTGTTATTCACATCTAATGTGTTTATCTTAATATCATCTTTATATAATGAAACACTTTAGTGTTCTAGAATATAAAGGTTTATCCACAATGGATTAAACACTGATATAGAGATAATGTCTCTAGTCAAACTAGTTACATTATAACAGTTCCTAATTTAAGTACACACCCGAAGGATAGTTCCTAAACTTAGGTATCTACGGTCGAAACAGCGACCTTCGTCCCGTTTCCGATCTGCAGAGCGATCTCAGTTTGAAGTCAGTATCCTGCTCAAAGCAGATTCTGAACATCAATACATATATTTTATGTACCATACTAAGTATTTAAAATCTAATTTCAATACTAGTAGTGAACATAACTTTGACAATCATTTTTAAAGTAAGAGCCTTGCCCTTTCTTTAATTCCTTCGTGTCTGCCATATCCAAATGGTAGTCACTTTGGGATATGTCAATTATCCTTTTCAATATTTCAGGAACCTTAGGCCAAGCCTTGGGTTTTTAGAATATCGAAACAATGTGCACCTCGTGCTGCATGCCCAATTGCAAACTTTGACTTTTCACCTCTAGAATAGTCAATTAATTCTCCAAGAATTATTTATTGCAATTTTAATACTTATTAAATCTAAAATTAGATTTATGACAAGTATATTAAATTAAGCACTAAAGTCATCATCACATAAATCTTCCAAAGATTTACGCTCTACTTATTGCTTAATTTTGGGCTTAGGTTCAATAAGTTATTTTATCAAATAAAGTAACTTATTATTTTATTCCCAATTTGAAAATTAAATCATTTAAAATATTTTAATCCCAGATTATATTTTAAATATCCAACTTTTCAATTTTATCTTGATTACAATAGTCCAACTATTTAATCAATTATTAGTGGTACTATATATTATAATGATTATAATAGTCCAACTATATAATCAAATATAATCCAAATTAATTAACCTCAATTACATTGATTACTATAATCCAATTATAAAATCAACTGTAAACTGAAATTAATTAATTCAAATATATTGATTAATATAATCCAATTATATATAATCAAGTATAATACAGTCCAACTGTTTATTAAAACAACAATTTAAATATTAGTCCAACTAACATTTAATATATATATGACGAGTGATATTTGTTTGAGCGCGTATGGCGAGTAATTGAAAGAATATTGCAAATTCAATTCTTACCTCCCACTATTTTTCGTCGAGCCTCTAACCCTTTGTCGAGTACTCGGGAAACCGTGTTTCCTAGTGGGCTAGGATCCCGTTAAATATCACACAATCTTGACTTTGGCCAACAAATTGTATGATAATTAACTAGGTAGATCTCTAAGATCAATTGGATCCAATCCAATTCCTAGATCCAGTAGGTGGACATTCAAGTCCTAAACATATATATATATATGCCTATATATCAAAATATACCCTAACTTTTTTCCTCTGAATCAACTAGGCCTTGGCTTTGGCACAACAAACCTAGTGATCCCAGTCAAGCGTGGACCCATTGACCATGGAAGCTTCGTAATCAATGTCGTTGGATAAGAAGTGGTCTTGACTTTGGCCAACAAACCACAACTTGGACAAGACACCAATATGGAACAAAGCCTCGTGATTCAAACACATCTTCGACGGACAAGGGCTTGACTTTGGCCAACAACCCATGCCAATCTAGGATCTTGAGCAAGAATCACTCAATGGAAGGAAAAGACGCATGATATTTGATGAGAGCTTTTCGCGTGCAAATTGGCTACCAATTTAATTATCTTTGTTAAGGTCTCATCTTCATACACCCTTAAACATGCATTATAAACACATAATAAAGCGAGTATGAAATAAAATAATAATGATATGCGGATGGATACTTTACATTGATCCTAGATCAAATCTCTCACTTTCTCACTCAAGCTAGCACTTGTATTACTTCTACCCGTTACACTACACTTCTAAAGAAACCTCATTTACATTGAGGAGAATAGGTGAGAAGAGAATACAAAGAGAATAGAGGTGATAAGGCTGGACACGCAGGTCCAATTTAATAAATCGAATTTATTACAATAATTTCCAAAATTGCCCCACCCGACTAATATCCATCCGATATACATTATTCATTCATCACAACCACGTATTCACACATAAGCATGCTATCAATCAATCTAATCAAATTAATTAATCTGATAATTATGTGATCATCCAATGTTCAAACAACGATTTGATTTTGCTCGAGTCAAACTCGTTTTTGCGAATAAGTACTCAAAGTACGAATTCATGAATTAAATTAAACTACAACATTAAATCCAATTTAACATGTATTTAATACTAATTCACTATTCAATTCCAAATTAAATATTACACTTTATTTAATAAACCTTTAACGACTTAAATTCCAAATTTAATCGCTTCGGGTCTCAAAGCCCGATTAACGTCCAACGTCAATTCAATTCAAGTCTAATGGGCTTTATTAATTTCTATAAGGCGTGGGCTTCGGCAACCAAAGCCCAATCAAGGAGTAACCCCATAAGCCCAGAAATCAATTTAGGCCCATTAGGCCCAATTAAACTTTAAAGGTTTATAAGTTGCATTTGGGCTTTATGGTTATGGTTTTGGGCCCAATTGGATCCAATCCACATGGCCTAAACCCAACTTGATAAAATCAAGCCCAATAGGCCCAATTACAACATAATAAGCCCAAATCCAATTTAAAGGCCTAATTCATTAAATTACACAAATCCAATTTCGCAATTTAATTATCTAAAGTGCATTACATGATTAATCACCCAAATCAATATTTACAAAACATGAAATTAGTCCAATTAATCATGTTCATTATCATTATCACATGTCCAACACATAAATGAAAAAATCAAACCCATTACATGCTTTAAAGCTCTCGGCCAAAGGAGGGATTTTGTGTCCGATTTGGTTTCAATCCAATCGAACCCACAATCGACATCAAATCACCATCCTAAATGATTTCCAATACATCCAATGTTCAAAAATCAAAATACCAAGACATTAAAGGGCATAATCCAATTCGGCCAAGGTGATAACTTTTGGGGATTTTATGTTCAATTCAAAATCCAATCCAATTAGTTTCAAATTAACATTATCCTTAATGATTCCAACTCATCCAATGAATCAAAATCAAAAAATTCCAAGAACCCAAAATTCAATACACATTCGGCCAAGATAACATTTTGGGCAAAATGATCCAATCACATTTTGTTGAAATTGATCAAATCAATCTTCAATATAACATATATTAAGCATGCTTAAACATCCAATTTTATAAATCATGCTCAAATACAAAATACCCAATTTTAAGCCCTACATTTTTCATGCTTGAACCTATAGCTATGATACCATTGTTAGGTTTTATCTAGGTCCCAAGATCAAACAAGCAATGAAATACATGTGTGAACACATCAACGGAGGTGGTAGCGGAATACTCACATCGATCGGTTGAGACGAATCGGCAACAAACGAAGTTGATTTTCCCTTGCAACAAAAAACGCAACTGCAGTCACTGCCACAAAATCAGATTTTTGAGTTGAGAAATGGAGCTCCAGCTTCATCGAATGGTTCCCGGCTCATGGGTGGGTGAACTCCCTACCACCTTCGCAAGTCTCTCGGAGTGCTAGCTCTTCTTGATTTTGCCACAAATCAAGCACATTGCTTCCCAAACTCACGCAAAATGAAGAGAAACCAGTGAGCATTTTACTGCCCATTTGGGCGTGAATGATGATGGAGAAAGAGAGGAGGGAAAGTGTGTATTGGGTTGGTGAAAACTTTTCCAAAAAGGTTTATATATTTTACATAAAAAATATAAAGTATTTACCAAATAAAAAGCCAAATAATTAAATGGTAAATGCTCCCACCAACTTACACTATTTCAACCACACACATCAACTATTCATTTTACTTAATAAAGTGATGTGTGTCTTTCAATCAATCAATCACAATCAATCAATCACATCACTCAAAGTGACATTTGATTTGACGATTGATGTGACGAATGATTTGACGCTTGATGTGACTTGCGTTGCCGCACTCGAATTCGAAATACGAATGCGCTCGCAATCACACTCGGGCTCGGGTTCGCTAATTCCAATTAGCGAGTTTCCGTTGCGTCATAATTAAATGATTACGCCTAGCGAATTCACTATTCACGTCGCTAACGAATTAATTCTAAATTAATTCATTCACCGAATTAAAATCTAATTTTAATTCCGCGTCGAAATCTAATTTCGTTTAATATATCGAATATATTAATTTACCGATTAATTCCAAATTAATCATTCTCTCTCTTTTAGACGATATTTTATCCTAGATAAAATATCTCCGTAATTAATCCTAGATTAATTTTCTCTCTTATCAAATTAATCCCAGATTAATAAATGTGCGAGTCATGCGTCATCGGTGGATCACTGGGAACGACCCATGAGATCCCCGGATAATTCGGCAGTAAATACGGTCTTCGGAGTATCCGAATCACGTACGTACCAAGCACTACGTTCTACCGATTTACGAGACAAGATCGGCTTCTAGCAAAGCACGAAGTCTACCCAATTCTCCGGTCATATTCATCTAAGAATATTTAAGATCTATATCAAGCGTAGTATACCAAGTATTGTGTATATTGGCCCAGTATCGGATAGTCACGTGCTAGGGCTGGGGCTGGATAAGTGTCTGCCCCGTCCGAAGCACATATCGGATGTCTGGTAACTAGTCTCTATAATCGGATATACATGACCTTGTCATAATATCCCGATGGCCGGCCAGCACTTAAGAGCACTAATACCGTATCCTGCGTGACATCATCTCCACTATGACCGGAGTGATACTTCCGTCTTGACATCACACCCAATACTCTACGATTCTCAATATGCCCAGCATTGGCGTACACAGAACCGGTTAGAGTCCTGGACGACCTCAACTAAAGCATATTGATTGTCGTAAGCATTAGCGGTGCAAGTCTCAGGTTAAGACCAAACACACCTACCCTGATGTCGGACTCCCATAGACACATAGTCATAATACCAATGGGATTCCGATGGGTCTATCCAGAGCGAAGCTGTTTCCCGTACCATCGGTGAAACACAACCTCCTATCGCACTTGCATGAGTATCTAATACCCAAATATATGAGAACTATGATGTTGTGCCCTCACAACGCGCACACGTGCAATACTAGCATATTCCGCATTATCGATGTCCAGTCTCGATAATACTACGACTAGGGATATTTAATGATTAATCATTCGCGGACTGATACTGTCTCATATCATTCTCAATCCAGGAACTAATCATATGGACCTCTCTTCATTTATATATCTAAGGTGATCTAATCACAAATGATGAGAGTGCAATTTCATTGTCACATAGTTAATTTGTACAACAACACTATGATCTATACAAATAGTGACGCTATGGGTCATATTATCCAACAGTTTACATGCACAGTTCGTATTTTTTCCAGAAAATTTCTACCATAGCATGCGAATTACAGTCTAACAACACTAGAATCCAATAATTTCTTAAGATTATAGGCCAATTAGTGTCATTAAACGTCAAAACAGCAAGCTTCAAACAAATTAAACCAGATCAATACCAACCAAACTATCATAAAACCCTAGAACATGAAACTACAGAAAACCTGAAAAAAGTGAAGACGAATCCAATTCGAGATCTCTCTCTGTCCTTAAGAACTTATTGGCCCCATCACAGGTGCTTCACGGATTCGCAATTGACCAATGTTCTCCCAGGATAACTTGGTTCCTTCTTGTCCAAGGTGCACTCCTTGACAAGTGTTTGAACTAGAGAAAATGTGGAACTCTCTCTCAAAAAAAGACCAAACAAACAAAACAAATGTCTCTATGAAATTCAGATTTCTTTTTTTCCTTTGTAATGGATATATTGCCTCATTTTATAAGGCATGTAAGGGTGCCAATAGGGCACCCTTTGGGGTGGGGTGCAACCCTCCAAAGGGTTGTACCCCTCACAAGCACCCAATGCTACAAAAGGACAGATTTACCCTTAATGAATATTTAGAAGAATTTCCAACAACTATATCATAATCATTGGTTTTTGTAGGATTACCTTAAGTTACAGTTCGACTAAAATTTATGCATTAATATATGAAGTCTTTGATTTGCCAAAAAATTTAGATTCCAAGATATCAATATTTTTAGATTCTATAATTATATTAGACTAAATGTCTAATAATCTATATGCCTTTGAGTTCTCAGCATAACCCACAAAATTAGTTTTAATTCCTCTTGATCTTAATTTTATTTGTTTATAATCAGAAACTTTATAATAGGCTAAGCAGCCATATACCCTTAAGAAATTTAAATTAGGCTTTCTTCCTTTCCATATTTCATATGTTGAAACCTTAAATTTCTTGGAATGTAGTTATTATGCACAAAGCAAGCTGTTAATAAGGCATCTCCCCATAGATTCATTGGTAATTTAGCATGCATTAGCATAACATTTATCATATCCACCAATGTTCTATTTTTCTTTCAGCTAGGTCATTCTGTTGTAGGGTATAAGGTGCACTTACTTGGTGAATCAAACCATTTTCTTCACAAAATACAAAAAAAAAAAAAATCATTAGAAAAGTATTCATCTCCTCGATCACTTCGTAGGATTTTAATTTTATTTTCCAATTAATTTTCAACCAATGTTTTGCAACCCTTAAACATATCAAATGCTTGATCTTTTGTTCTAATTAAATAAACATATGTGAATCTAGAATGATCATCAATGAAGGTAATGAAATATCTATTACGACTTTTAGTTAAATGATTATTTAATTCATAAATATCAGAATGCACAAGTTCTAGTAATTATGTTGTTCTTTCATTACTTGGAAATGGTTTATTAGTCATCTTAGCTTGTATGCATATTTTTCATCTTAGCTTGTATAAACGATCAGAAAGTGAGTTTAAGATAAAACCTCTACAGCGCACTTCATCTTCTTCACGTTTCTTACGAGATGCCTTGATCTCATCAGTGTCTTTATCAGATGGTTCTAGTATTGCAGGAAGATCAGTACTTAACAAATAACTTAACAAATAAGCAATTCCTAATTCTGTAAGGAGAAACATCAATTTGTCATTCCAGCGAGTAAAATTGGTGCCATCAAAATGATCCAGTTTGAACACCTTTAGATTGAACATCTTGTTGAAGACGGATTCAGAACCACCAGTAGCCTCCATTGCAGTATATATTTAATTCCTTAATATTGTTAGAGAGAAAAACATAAACAATTTCCAAAGGACAGAAGATAATTTATGCATTTGATTGTGTAATCACTGTCCTTAAGGAATTGATACCCTCACTACTGTTGCTGTTGGGTTTTAATGGCTGTATTCCTCCGAGATTTATACAAAGCCTGAACTAGAAATTCTTAACAGCAATCTGGTATTTCTGCAACATAACACGTTGATGAGTTTTTTATTTTTTAGAGAAAGAGAAGAACGAATTTTTGGATTATATTTCATTATGGAGCTATACAGGTATTTATATACCTTAAGCAACCTTTGATACAACCTTTGGCAAATGACACACTTATTTAGTTTGAACTAAAACTGTTATATTAATAAAACAGTTAACTAAAATTTAAAAATTAATTAATTTCGAAGTTCTTTAATTCAAAATAATTAATTAATAAATAACAAACTCATTGACGTTTGTCCTCGCTAATCTTAGTTACTCGCTGACTTGGCATTCTTAATATAACGCGGCATCAGACTCTAGGTCAGTCAACATCTATCGTCAGAGTCTAGACTCTGCGTCTGGTGTCAGAGTCTAAACGCAGCATCTGGCGTCAGACTCTAACCATCTATTTGATTCAGAACCTTATTCAATCAGAACGTTGTGCAGATCTTAGCATTTGATTCAGACTCTAACCTTCTATTCAGACCCTGACAATCTGAGTTAAAAATCAGACTTTGACCTTCTGATCAGACCCTGACCATCTGAGTTGGAAATCAGACTTTGACATTCTGATCAGACCTTAACCACCTGAGTTAGAAATCAGACTCTGATCTTCTTCTCTCTTTTGGAAGTGGGATTCATTTTCTCACTAGCTATCATAAAACACTAACATCAAGTTACTGATGGATACATTTCACCGGGTTGAGTTAACTGGAACTTGGAGGAGACTCTTCTCACGGGTTAAAAAACATATAATTTTAGGAGTCTTGGAAGTCTGTGACTGGAATTCAGGTAAGATGATTTTTTTGATGCAACTTTGACGATGAAACATGCAAATTTTAATAGTAAGAATTACAGGATCAATTCCATTTAAAAATTGGAAGTTCTGTTAGAGTTGTATCTTTCATAGCAAATCTGCAAGCATGGAGTTCTGGCCTTATTGGCTCTGTTATTGCAGAGGCTTTTTTTTTTAAAATTGTAATAATAGTTGTGGTAAAAACAATGGGCAGCTTTTGTTCTCCTTGACCAGAGTCTCAAAACAAAATTTTGTAGGGTAACAAATTCAAAGACATAATCAGCAGGAATATGGTAGAACTGGTGTTCCTGACAGCGAGCTAAATTTGAGTAACAACGAGGCAGGGAAACCTGATCAGTACCCAATAACCTTTCTGAAACGACCATAATGATGGAGCAGGTGATCTGGTGATGGATTTGTAGCTTCCGTAAGGTGACTGTTCAATACTGAACGCCGCAATGCTAAGGCATTCGTGATCCGGACAATGATTTTATGTGGGATGGAGTGAAAGTGAAGCCCATTTTTCTCCCTTTGCTAGGCAGCTTACCATAAGAAGCTTATTAGGCGGCATACAAAGAAATTCCGGACAAGACAGAAAGGTAGGTTTGTTGGATTTTTCTCCTTAGATTATATTTATGCACCAAACTTTATACTTATAAACTAGCTTATACTCTCACTGTAATATTTATAAATTAGTTTATATTCTCAATCAATATTTTCTACCAAATAATAACTTAATATTTAATTGACAGATATTCCATTCAGGTTCATCTTCCCCACCACCATCTCCAGGGGAAAGCACTCCCATGAGGATAAGTATGTCTAATCCAGCCATTTAAGAATCCCTTGTAAATACTAATCCCATATTTTTCTGAATGTTCGAACACTATTTCTTTAGAATGCCTCACCAGTCATCAAAGAGTAGTGGCATCAATGGTCCCATCTTAAATTTTGCCGAGCTGAGCTGAGGTGAGCTTCAATGCTTCATGACATGATTCAAACAACAGAAGCACATTTATAACCGGCTCCCGTTAACAAATAGAATTGACACGACAGTGGTAAATTGCCCTCAATCAGAGCTTGCAAAATAAAGCACATACTACTATATACTGGTAAAAGCACGCGCTCAGTCACATCTCCACAAATTGTACATAACAAATCTCAACACTTCCTCTATCAACAACAAACAACGCCAGATTATCTAATGTCCGCTGGAAGCAACAGTTCATCTTCTACGGTCAAGAGATCATTGTGGCACTTAATCTAATGTCACAGATTGCTACTTTCACCTCCTTATAAGGATCGATAACTTAGTCCTATATGGAGCATGAGAATGTAAGATGAAACTAAAATGAAGAATCTCATCTAGACAAATCTCGTCACATCAATGCAAGTAAACATATTCGTCACCTTCTAATCAAAAGTAGAAGGAATGTCCATATCTGTATCTGAAGAATTAGCAAGCTCAACCAGAGGTTCCTGCGAATTCCAGAACTATATAACATGAGATATTGTATATCAAATGAAAATCCTCACCAAGGACATCAACATGCACAAGAATACAGCAGAAAAAATTAACCTAGGTAGGGACAGTAACTGGGTGGTGAAGGGTAGAGGATTGTAGGCAATATTCTCCAAGAACAAACAATCATGAAACTATCTAGTAGTTAAAACTGAATCTAGTAAGAACTCAATGGAAATGATATAGTAGATTGGAGGAAAACATGGTCCACATGCAATATTTAGGTCTTAAGCCAAATATGTCGAGACACAAAATTCATAGTATGGCCATGATACCAGCATGTTATCCTAATATGTCGTTCATATATAAATGTTTTACCTGCTCATCATCATCAGCAGAAGAATGGACAAGTCCCATTGGCAATGTATTTGTGAGATCTTCAGCAGTTCCATGCATATCCTACATCATACAGAAATTCCAGTCACAGCAAAACAAATATATTCTTAATAGGATCAAAAATATAATTTGTTGCAGTTGCGAGAATTGCTTTGCAGATCACGGAGCACTGCCTCAAGATCTCAATAACTTTTTCTTTGAATATAGAGTCAAGGGAGAATGCCGCTACTATCAATGAACAGAAGAATCAGTCAGCTTTTTTCTTTTTTTCTTCCTCTGTTCGTGTTCGGAAAGTAGTTGATAGAGTACCCTCTTTATGTACCAAAGTACCTGATCCACAAGTTTTGTGGAACGAGGTCCTTGTTACATCCCCCACCGCGCTTACGGCTCTATACCCCAACCCAAACAGAACAATCGAGATGCAAAAAAACAAAAATGAAAAAAAGAAGCCAAAAGTTTGAAAGTCCTTACTGCAACTCAATGAAGTTTGGAATAGTAGTTTCTAAAACTGAGCTTAGGATTAACCAAAACCTAAAACCTTTCGGAAGTTCAAGATTCAGAATTGATCTCAGGTGCTATGCAACAACTTAGTTTAACATCAAATCTAGTGCTCTTCATTTCTATACTTTTAAACAAAATTTGAGCATATACTTATTATGGAATGCACAACCCATCACAAGTTTCTCTCTCAACCCATCTCAGGTGCATACGCAAACACATCACTCCAATAATGATTAGTTTTTACAATATGTTTGGGTTAAAAAAACTCCACGCACATTCTACGATAGGATTAACTGAAGCCCATATAAGTATCAGTCACAATCCAATAAAAAAATTGGCAAAAAACAACTGTTCTGAGCTATATAGCACAAGCAACACAGAGAAAGAAATGTAATCATTCATATCTATATATCCAACCACTGGAAACACAGTAAATACATTGATATTCACTACTGCTGGAACTGAAACATACTTCATCTGGGTCTAGGGAAGGATTGTTAGATCCTTGATTGACAGCCTTAGAAGGATCTTCAGGGGTTCCCTGCAAACACCATAGCTACAACTTAGAAGGAAGAGACAAGTCTTACCAATCGCTCAAAAGAAAAAAGTAATGGTAAGAATTAAGAAGAATGTTACATGCTCATCCTGATTGCCAGAGAATTCTCCTTCCATAATTGAGGGCTTGACATCCAGTGGGGTTTCCTGCATATCTCAATAACATTAGTAAACAGATCAAGCATACCAAAAGTAGCAAAGGAGGGAAATTTTGAAACAATGAAGACAAGAATACTGTTAATATGAAGGGAAAAAAAATATTGAAGAAAAAAAGAGAAAATAGTGAACCAGAGGTTCACAAACTAAAATCTTCACTATAGCCCCCTAGTGCAGAAGATTCCTCATCTCAAATATGACTTAGCGATCAAACTTTTATAAGCTCACAACATAAAGTGATATGAGAAAAACAAAACACTTAAGATCATAGTTAAGGTACATACAGGTTCTAAATGGTCCATTGAAAGATTCCTTCCGCCCTTACTGAGATCTCTCAATGTTCCCTGCATGTCCAATAAACTGGTGAAGGGAAACAACACATCAACAAAAGAAGAATAAATAATTTTAAAAAATTTATGAACTATTAACAACTATATCAACAAGTTCAATTTCAAGGCATTGTCAGATAACAACTGTATTTAATATGAATATTGTACTTCAACCAAAAGAAGAAAAATACATGCACAAAACTGATAAAAATTTAGTCATATTGAACAACCTTATTCGCCCACATAAGACCACATGCATTACATAGAGTTCTTGGTCCAGCTGGCCCACGACGCATTGCAGGAGTATTAGATTCACTAATGCCACAATGTTGGCATCTACGGACACTACAAAGCATTAAAAGAACAAAAAATAGAGATATAAATCAATAACATGCCACCAGAAAGTCCTCATTAACATAACTCAGCGTATGAATATTTTCAAATCTTAAATCAGTAGTGCTAGAGAACACTGGGAACTCACACAGTTTCTGGACGAGGAGTGCAGTCTTGAATCCCACCTTGTGAAGAATCACATGGTGAACCACCTGAACTTTCTTTTAAAGATGCAAACTGCCCATTCTTACGATGCATCCTACAAGATTTATAAAGACAAAGGAACCTTATCTTTTCATCATTCATACCGATCCATCATATTATGAGAGACAATAAATACACTGGAATTTAATGGACTCCTCATCTACTACTTAAAGAGACTTGAAAATAATGTGATTCATGCATGGAATGTGATGAAACCATCCCTAAAGACCAACAACATAAAGAGAACTTGATTACTGTTGCAAGGATATATATATATATACTGACAAATCTGTACCTAAATTCCAAAATAATTTTGGAATTTGATAGTGATCTCTAACAGGGAGTCAACATTTTGTAAACCACAGATGTAAGTATGATAAAATTATAAACATTTGAAGGTGAATCACCAAATTTACCAAATGAATGACGCTCAATAATTCAATGCCACTAAACAATGACACTGCATTCTTAAAACAACTATTTTCAGATCCTTTCTCAATCCGGTCACCATTTCAAGACAGGAGCTCACCTCAAACATTACTTTTATCATTGATAACTTATACATGACTTATTTTAAACAACCTAAAACTAAAGTAATAAAAAATACCTACCAACCAACCAAATTATTACAGGTTTGGAGATTTTTTTCACATTAAATAGTCTATTAATGCAAATGACTGCCTCAAACGGTTAAATTTAAATACATTAACAAGAAAAACTTAAAATAAAACTGTTTACCTCTGTGCAACCTCTTTCCGTACGCTGTACCTAATTTTCTTGTCAAAACATCTCTCCTTCCTTTTTTCTCTGAACCTAACAAGGGAGGCTATTCGTCGTGAAAGATTTGAGTGCTTGGGGGTGTCAACCATAC
Organism: Zanthoxylum bungeanum; assembly: GCA_019454045.1. Classification (NCBI taxonomy): domain Eukaryota; kingdom Viridiplantae; phylum Streptophyta; class Magnoliopsida; order Sapindales; family Rutaceae; genus Zanthoxylum; species Zanthoxylum bungeanum. The sequence goes on from SKCR01030216.1 coordinate 484,437, forward strand.
CCTGTAGAATATGGCAGACTATACATGAACATAAAAACAAGGGAGATTGCCAATTTCCCTCCTACTGAATTTACTAACTACCATTTCTCCCCCTACTGTTTCTATAAAAGCCCATTACCCCCTGACCTCACATATTAAAATTATTTTACAGTTCTACCCTGAATATTTGATATTTTTGGATCATTTTTTTATTTTTTAGCACAAAAATATTAATAAAATTATGAAAATCTAATAAATTAATAATAAATACTTTTAATTTATTTTAATGAAATTATTGAAAATTACACCTTAACGTATTTTATTTATAAATTTTTATTTTATATGGTACAATATAATGGACAAAATAAAACTAACAAGTTGATAAATAAAAACAAAATGGTTTTAAATATGAATAATAAATAGTGCACATATTAACGATAATAAAAACTCATGACCCAGTTAATAAATGGAAAAACAATGCTAAATAAAAATATAATTCTTATCCAAAGTTATCATAATTTATCCATTAACTGACAATATTTATTGTAAAATTTACTAGATTTAATAATGTTTTTAATATTTTGTAGTATCAATAAAATAAAATACAAATATATAATTTATCATGACGATAAGGGTAAAATGGTAAATGAATATATATATATATTTTTTTTGATGTTAGGGGGTAATGGGATAATATAAAAACAATAGGGAGGTAAGTGGTAGATAATAAATACAAGAAGAGGGGGGAGGGGGCATCCTCCCTGAAAACAAAGACAATTAAATTCTCTACATAATTTCAACATTTGATTTGATTACCCTGTTACTTTGATCATAAGGTACTTCGATTGTAGGTACACCAGTAGGTATATCACGTCCTCCCAAAAGCAAGAGCACAGCTTGCACCTATTGTACAATCCAACAAATCGGTGAAACCTTCAAAGAACCTCCAATCCACCAAATCCATTGAAAGAGTAATAGTAGTAAATTAGTGGAGAACAAACTTGACCAGTTGGAAACTAACAAATAGCAATTAACAATTACCACAATCGCCATAGGCCTCCAAAATTCAATAACAAGTCAATTCTTCATAAACTAAAATACACTCCAAGAGCTAGAAAATACAATAACCATTTCCGAAACACAAACCCCCAACGAAAAACCATCAACCACACCTCCCCTAATAAAATTGCAAATCCTCCCCAACTTCCTTAATAAACTACATTAGACAAATTAATTCAAACATGTTCATCTGAACAAACAGGCATATCAAAAAGGGGGAAAAAACACTTAACAGTTGCATTATCCATTTATACTTCAAGTAAATTTGACTCAAAGAACTGCTCATGAATCTTCAATAAACCACCAAATTAACAGCAAGTCGTCACAAAATTACCCTAGTTCAATATAACCAAAAGCTTGCCATCTACAATTAACATGGAGCTCAACACTAACTAAATAGCCAGTTTTGCAAATATAACCATGAAGATACTAAACTAAAATTTAAAAAATAAAGAAAAGAATAGTACCTTTTCGGGAGTAACAGAAGGAAACACATAAACTTCGCCTTCAAAAGAGAGCGTGAGCTCACTTTTCCTCGAAGCTGCCGCCACCACTACTCCATGCTCCGCCACGTTAAGCATGGAACTATTATTACTAATATTGCTGTTATTATTGTTTATGATATTAATTGAACTAATGTTTGATTCGTCCTCGTCATCCACACCGTCACCGTCCTCGTAATCTCCATCCTCGTCCTCGATCTGTATCGGTGCTAGCGCGTGTTCGTCAAAAGGCCGAGCTTGCAGTGGCTGTGGATTTGCCGCCGCCATAAGAGACTCTAGTTTCTCCGTCGATTACTACCTGCCGTTTTATTGAAGAGAAGTCATCGTTTTCCTTTTTCTTTTGAGGGAAAAAAAAAAAAAAGAAAGGTTCAAAACCCTAGCTTTGAAATTAAATTGAATAGTTTTTTGAGCTCGAGACGCTTTTCGAAGATGGAAATAAAGATGTAGACAGATAAAATGCAAAATAAATAAATAAATACAGAAGAGATTTAAAAAAAAAAATTTACTTGAAGATTGGCGAGGGAGGGAACTCTCGTTAATTAATAATAGAATGAAAAGACAAAATTATTAATTAATAGGGATCCCTGATTTTTTTCATAAAGTCTTGTCATTTTTTTCATAATATCTTATTAAGTTCTTGTAATTAAAAAAGAATGATAACATATCTATTTATTATTTTTATTTTTATTTTTTATTCTTTTATCAAATTTATAAGTAATAAAAAAGAATTTATTTTTATTTTTTATCCTTTTATCAAATTTATAAGTAATAAAAAGGAATTTTAACATCAATAATTATGGGACTCATATGATATATTAAAAATATAAAAATATTAAATGTAAATTTTTATAAGGTAATTTTGATCACTATAAAAGAATTACAGTAATATAAAGAAAACGAAACAATCTAGGTTTTTCTTTAAAAATAATATTTCTCACCTAAATTATAAATGAAATGATGGTACTTAATTCATACCATTTGCACCGTCTGATTCAACGTCATCTCATATATTTTTTTTGGTTTCCCTCATATACACTGAAATTCGGTAAATTAAACAAACAAAACTCTTTAACAAAGACAAAATTTGGACTAAACACTACAACAATGTAGCGTGTACATAATCTCATTGGCAAATGACTATTTTTTAATTAAAAAAGAATAATAAAATAAGAAATTATCAATTTGTCAAGTTTTAAGCTTTCAGATTACTTCAATGCAAGTCTTCTCATTATTTTTTTTTCCAATTTTGGGTTCGTAAATAGCAGCCATCATTTGTGTTATAACCTCATAAAAAGAAAATAACGTTTTTTTAAATTAAAAATAATAATTTTGTAATAAAAAAATATATTAGGAAAAATTTGGTGGTTCTAATGGAGCTGAAACCTTTAGACCAACTAATTGAGACATGAGCACGTTGGAATGAAAAATCACAGAGAGGAGAAATGGGGAGGAAAAAACGAAAGAAATAAAAAAGCTTTTAATTTACTGTGTATACTCATAATTATTTATGTCACCTTTTTATTTGTAAATAAATGATAAAAATGAAAAATAATAAAATAAATAAATATGTTATCATTAATTTTTAATAGCAGATGATACTGTGAAAAAATTAAGGATTTCAAGAAACATCATGGAAATAATTAGGTACTTAAAAGGCTTTCTCCCTAATTAATATATAATAATAATTAATAATAATTGAGCGTATTGCCTAATATAAAATTTCTCTAATCGTTTCCTTGGAGGAGTTCCAAATTGAAATTATTTTATAACTGTGGGGTCCATTACGGATGAGACGTGAGTGTGATGGAAGTGGGACCCGGTAGATAATCAGAATGTGATCAAACGGCTGGGTGTAATGACTACAGGCGTGCGGCATAGATTATTATAGAAGGACATTATTAAAAGTGATGGGATATTTCAGGTAATTTCTATAATTCTAAATTGGGTAATAATTGTTCTCATTATATTGTGAAGTGAAGCAGATGATAAAATATAAAATTACGGGGTCGTGAAAAAAATATTATAATTGAGAAATAAAAAGTTAAATGTGTTGATATTACGATGCTATTGCGCAAAATTTGTTAACACAAGTCAACCATTTGATAGCGGACAGATAAAAAATTATACGTAGAGGCAAAATTTACTCTCAAAGTGAGAACGGTCTACCTCCCATACCACATAGTAGAGGATTGGGTCTCCTCTTCGACATGAAAGTAGATGAAAAATCCAAGGTAACCAGTTCAATTGTTCATTTATTTTTACTGAAAAAAGGGGGAAAAATCCTTTAAACTCGAGGATAATGGCCATGATTCATATTGAGTAGCAGTAAGAAGCGTTTCCAAGAAAACAGAGACAAATCTGAGCCTCCCTAGTCAAGAGGAATCATGTTACAAATCGAAGACATTACTAAATTTATTGTCAGGGGGTCAGGTGTATGTGCCGTTGTGTTGTCCTAAAAGTATACGGGGAATCCTGAAAGATGCCTGACCAAGTTCCAATTGACTCTTTAGATCAGCTGCTATGGAACATCAAAATCAAATTACTAATATTTTTTTTACTACTTGCATTGCTGCTGTGTAAAGCAGCACAAATTTTATCCAAATAAATGATCTACAATTAGATAATAACAGCAACTACAACTGATTCAAAACCTTTACCTACCTTTCTCTTGGGAAAAAAAATATAGCAGATATATAATGCATGAAAAAATTGGATCGAACTTAGTTTGTATGGCTGAAACCTACAGCGACGGGCATATGGCATTAACAAAACTTACCAAGTTTTATAATTGAAGCTTTATGTTATACATTTGAAGTTCCTGTTTTGAGGTGATCTCATGCATAAGTACGAATGAGTAAAACCAGACAACCTCATATATTGAAGGGGCTATATTTTCTGTACATAAGACAAGCTAAAGGAAATTACTAGAAAACCTTCTACTTGAATGATGATGAACCAATGTTGAGGAAAAGGGACTTAATGCTCGGATATCAAAGCTGAATCACCGTCATTTGAGAAAGACACTAGTTTGTTGTCTGCATGTACGGTAGTTCCACAGTCCGAGTCATTCGCTTCACCTTCACCCTAAATGCGGAGAAATCCCAAAAGAGATTGCCATATTTACATTGCCAGGGAGGGAAGAAGGATAAAAAGAAAATGACAAAACAGCAAGAGGTCTGATACTTGTATTGTACATAACATACCATATCAGCTGGAGTAAGAGACTGGTCCTCCGTTTTCTTTCCAAGATCCCTTAAAGCACCCTGCAGAATCCATTGTCAAGAAATGGCACAAAAAACTTAGCAGAGGAAGATTCGCAGCATCAAATCAAAAACGCCAAGCAAATATATAAAATATTTCCAAACAAATCATCCAGTTAACTTTTCATCAATTAAATGCCATTAGAGGGCTACTCAAAACTAATTAAAGTATCTTAAATATTAGCTCCATCCTGAATCATGTTAAGGTGAGTTATGAATCCTACACTAAAGTTTCAAACATTCAACCAAAATCAACTCAACAAATAATCTCTGCCAGTTTTTGATACAGAGAATAACTGACAAAGATAGCAGAACAATATGCAAATAAAGCAAGGGCGTAGACATTACTGAGATAAGCCAGAACAAATAATTATATTTACACGCCATCTTGATAATATAACCAGTAAGGTCAATCTTTTTAGACAGCAAAGCCCAGACTTCATTACAAAGACAAAGGTACTGCAACCACAAACACATTAAAAACTAGAGTGGAAAAACAAAGATAACTATTAAAAATTTAAAAAAAAAATACCCACCTTATTTGCCCAAAAAAGACCACAGGCATTACAGAGGGACCTTGGCCCAGAAGGACCACGTCGCATCATTGGGGTAGACTTTGAACTAACGCCACAATGTGTACACCTAAACAACCATGTAGAAAATATAAGTGATGTATCATTATTGTATCTAATGATAAAAGTTATTAGAACCATGACAGTACAAGGTAAACCTGACAACAGAAGTTCAATAGTAATGCTTATGATCCTCCCTCAAAGATATGGAATAAAGAAAACAATTGTTAGGGGAAACGAAGTGACGCCCAGCAAAGCTCCATGAGAAATATGGAATAAATGGAAACAATAGATCTTGGAAGACCGAATAAACTTACGAGGTTTCTGAAGAGCAGTCATCTTGTCCTGGATCCTGGGCATCACTCCAACTAAGATCTCCCCTTTCAGACTTCTTGGCTGAAGTGAATTGACCCTTGTTCCGCTCCATCCTGAAAAAAGTAATAACAGTCAGAAATTTGGAAGTAATTAGCTTCTATAGAAAAAATGAAAACTATTGATGAAGGCTGTCTATAAAATCACTGACTAAAAAAAGGCAAAATTTACTTGCATTACAGCAAAATATGTTGCAGGATTTGCTTACAGGAGGATATTAAAAACACCTAAAGGTTAAAAAAAGATTTATGAAGCCCTACAATTTTATATTTTTTATAGATACTATATAACACCCATTTAATTCATACAACACTTGGGCAAGGAAATAGGAATTCATGGACATTGCTTGAGTTGTCTCAGGCTAGTTTATTATTGCCATTCCCATTTACAAACCGAGAAAATAAGTAAGAACAAGTTAAATATTCATTAAACATTGGAAGATAGAGATACATGGAGACAAAAGTTTGCACTTCACATTTCACCCTAGTAATAACCAATCTCATGTTCAATAACTGTTTTACTATGATTTGTGGGCAGGTGGCTGAAAGTTGAACACAGGAAAAATTATTCTTATTGTTACTATGAATATGGAGTCTACCACAAAAAATCAACCATAAGTGGCTTCTTGAAGGACAAAAGTATCACAATTGAACCATAAATACTGAGCAAGCACATGTGAGCAACATTAATCCTTTAATTAATATTTCTTCTCTTAAACTATTTTCATTTTCAAAAGTAGCACAAAACACAAACTGCCTCCAAATAAATCACACACCTGAGAGCAACCTCTTGGCGGACACCATATCTAACTTTCCTATCAAAGCAACGCTCTTTCCTCTTCTGCCGAAACCTGTCTAATGAAGCTGCTCTTTGAGGTTGGGTGCACCTGCCAGGACATTCAGCAAAGCCCTAAAACAATGCAAGAAAAATTAAGAAGAGGCAAAAAAAATAACATGCATTTAAATAAACTTGAATGTTGAAGAAAACAAATACCCTCTGGTAGTGAGGAATTACTTCCATGCCTTGCGGACCAGACGATAACTCACATCCCCCCAACAATAACAACACCGCTTGAACCTGTAATCAAAATCATTCAAAAAAAAATTTAATGCACATAATCCTGAAACCTGAAACTTTCGATTAAAAATAAGTTGCGATGTTCTATCAATTATCTAATAAAACAATAAGTTTCCAAACCCTAAAGGATAAAATTGACGAGCTAAAAAGAATAAAAATGTAATTTTTTGTTTTTCTAAAACGCAATTACCTTATCAGGAGTGACGGAATCAAAGACATAGACTTGGCCGCGAAAGGAAAGAGTGAGCTGGCTGGAATTAGAAAATTCGTTGCCGGTGGTAGCATAGGCGGAATCATGAGCGACGTCTTCGTGGACGACGACGACGCCGTTTTCGAAAGCAGAATGACGGTCGTAGTTGAGATGGTGATCATCAGCGCCAACAGAGACGTCAACGCCGCCAGCAGCGACGCCGGAGCCACCAGGTATTTGAGAGGGGATGCTCATTGACTGTGGGGGACCATACATTGGTGAGTTTGGGCCGAATAAAGGGGATATGGAAGCATTACCGAAAGAGCGCAATTTGGTTTGGGAGATTTTGAGTGAAACCCTAACCACCCTAACCCTAAGGGCTAAGAGAAGTGAAAGAGTGCCAAAAAAAAAAAAAAAAAACAAAAAACAAAAACCAAAAAAAAAAAAAAAAAAAAGAAAGAAAGAAAGAAGAAGGAGAATGTTAGAAAATGAACATAATTATTAGAAAATATTAACGGAGGTATTAATTGAGATTTTAAAAGATTATTTATGGATAAATAAGTTAAGTTGATTTTAAAAAACTATTTAAGAATATAATGATTTATAAGATTTTATTACAGTTTTTTTAATCAGAATTTTTTACTTATTGGATTTTAAAAGATTTTATCATAAGAATTTAAAAGATTTAAAATGACCACATATATATTTTTTACTTTTATGATGCCAACTAACCAACTTTTAATCGGATTGAGTAATGTCTATCTAGTTCAATGAGACATTCTTTTCTTGTGTCATTCTCGTTCAAGTCACCCTCCACTGAATTGACAATGTTATAATTTTCATCATAGTTAGGTGGGGTACCTCAACCATTACAATTATATTTTCTTTACAAGCTATGTTGTCGGTAATATTTTCTGAAATTAAGCAATCAATTAATATTTTACTAACAGTGCCGATAACTTTACTAACGAAAATGTTTAATTACCTCCGATTACTTTCTTAGTTTCTGTGACGGAATATCATGCCTCTGACATAGGAATAAAAGATAACATCTCAGCATCAATAGTCTTAATAATTGAGAAATATTTTTTTTTCTTTAAGCTTGGGTTTTTTTTAAAAAAAAAATTACAAGTAAAAAATAAGCGAGAAAACAAGGAAAAAAATCTTTGTTGTACTAAATTCCCTTTATACATTATCATATATCCAACTGAATAAGTCATGTTTACCACAAAGAAAATCTAGGAAATTATCTTTAAATGAGATAGAATTTTCCTCATCGAAAATGATATTCATTAAGAAAAATGGTTGGAGGAAAGACATTACCAGTTGTATTTAAAATAAAGTCATATTATTTTGTTTGAAAGAAAAAAGAAGAAATTACTAATAAGCAAGTAACTTGTTCACAAATAGCTAACATGTATGTTCATCTTCTGTTTTCTAACAGTCAAAAAAATCTCATGTTAAAAGTCTCATGGGTTAGGGTAAGATTTTATTAAGTTTGATATTTATAATTCTCACTAAAAAGTCACACACAATCACACATATAAAAAATCCTTCAAAATAATTAAGTTTTTCAATACCATAAGACTTTCTATTACTTATTTTAAAGTCCTCATTGAATATCATTAGATTTGGACACCTTCTTTAAAAAATCATAATAATTTTAATGGAATATCACAAGACTTTTTAGATTATTTAAACATCTTATTGAATACCACAAGACTTATTTAACCCAAAAAAAATCTTTTAAAATTCAAATTGAATACCCCCCCTAAAAATGTCAATGGGAATATGTAATGCACATATGATAATAACATTTTTAGAAGGGTTTGAGGAAATCATTAAACTATTAAATATATGCAATTACATAGTAGTCAAAACTTACTTCCAAATGCATGTGAATGAATATGAAGTCATGCATGTGATCGTATTGTAATTTGACTTTCTCTTTTTTAAATATGAGCATTTGTTCATTGAGATAAACAATCAATTAAGTTTGATTAAGGATATTTCTGCCATAAGTAAGGTATGCAATTGTATTGTGAAATACTTAGATTTATTCCAATATGTTTATGAATAAATATAGTGTTAGTATCCTAGACATGCCACAAGATCACTAAGATGATTTGTGTGTGAATATAATTGAAGTTTGCGGAAAAAAAAAACTTACAATGATCGGAAGTTGGATTTCAAAAATTTGTATGTTTGTTGGAGTTCCAAGCTTTGTTGAATGAATCCAACCCAATGGTGAGTTTCTCTATCACCTCACAAGACTCCTTAAGTGCTAGCTTGCTTGATTTTGAAACAAAATCAATGGAGAAAAAAAGCCCTAGCTCACGGAATTAAGGGAGAGGGAGAGAGATGAAGTTGTTTGATATTTTGTTTTTCAAAATCTAATACCAAAGTCAACTTACAAAAAGTGTATATGCTTTTCAAAAAAGCAAAAGGCAAAGTGTGTTGTGTAAGATACATTAAATGCTATCAACTACCAACATCAACTTGTTGACAATTGATGTAAGTTAGTGGGGCCCCACCACTTAAATTCAAAATTCAAGTTAGCTTGCCCAACACACTTCGGGCTCGGGTTTGTTTAATCCGATTAAATGAATTTTTCGTCGCGACGTAATTAAATCTAATTTAATTAAATAATAATGTCTAGCAAAATTATTACGATAGTCGCTTGCGAATTAATTCCAAATTAATTCGTTCGCCCGAATCAAAATCCAATTTTAATTCCGCTTTGAAATCCAATTTCAATTAATATATCCAATATATTATTTAATCGATTAATTCCAAATTAATCGCATTCTCTCTTCTATTCGAATTTTATCCCAAATAAATTTTTGCCGCAATTAATCCCATATTAATTTTCTCTCTCTCATAATTAATCCTAGATTAATTTTGTTCGAGTCAAATGTCATCGGTGAATCTTTGGGAAGCGACCCAAAAGATCCCTGGATATGTTGACAGTAAATCCGGTTGTCAGATTATTTGACATGTGCGTACCGCGTACCACGTTCTCACCGATTTACAAGACATGATTGGCTTCTAGCAAAGCATCGTGCCTACCCAATTCTCTAGAAATATTCAACGAAGAATATATAATTTATATCAGCCATAGTATACAATGTATTGCGTATTACGATCCAGTATCAGATGTCACATGCTAGGCCTGGGACTGGAATTGTGTCTGCCCCATAGGAATCATATATCGGATCACTAGCAACTAGTCTCTTTAATCGGATAATCATGACCTAGTCATACTATCCTGATAGCTGCAGCATATTAGAGTATTAGTTCTGTATCCCTGCGTGATCATTTTCTCTATATGACTGAAGTGATACTTCCATCTTGATATTACACCCAATACACTACGATTCTCAGTAAACCCAGAAGAGGCGTACACAGAACCTGTTAAAGCCCCGGACGATCAAAACCAAAGTGTACTGATTGTCGCAAGTATTAGCGATGCAAGTCTCAAGTTAAGACCACATACACCTACCCTGATGCAGATTCTCATAAACACATAGTTATACTACCAATGAGATTCCGAGGGGTCTATCCAGAGCGAAGCTGTTCTCGGTCCAATGGCTAACAGAACCTCCTATCACACTTGCATAAGTATCATATACTTAAATATATGAGAATTATACCGTTAAGCTTTCATAACGCGCACAAGTGTAATACTAGTCTATTCCGCATTATCGATGTCCAGTCTCGATAATACTACGACTATGGATATTTAATGATTAAACCGTTCGTGGATTAATATATTCTCATATCTTATTAATCTGGAACTAATCATAAGGACTTTTATCATTTATATATTCAAGTAATCCAATTACAAAATGATAAAATAGCAATTTCCTTTGTCACATAGTTAATTTGTACAAAAACCACAATGTCTTTTACAAATAGTGATGCTATGGGTCATAATTGTCCAACAATCTCCCACTTGGCTCATAGCCAATCACTCAAGTATCTAACACCTGAACTATGTACGTGTCGCTCAAACTTCTGCTGAGAAATAGCTTTCGTCAGCAGATCTGCAATGTTGTCATCTGAAGCGATCTTTTTTATCTTCACATCGCCACGATGTATGATGGAAACGTCGAAGTACATGCTTAGATCGTTGATGAGACCACGATTCCTTAGTCTGCGCTATAGCCCCGTTATTGTCACAATATAAAGGAACAGGCTCAACTGCTAACAGAACTACTTCTAATCCAATTATGAATTTACGGATCCAAACTTTTCTTTTGCTGCCTCAGCTGCAGCGATATATTCCGCTTCTGTTGTTGAATCAGCAATAGTCTCTTGCTTGGAAGATTTTCAGCTCACTGTTCCGTTGTTCAAACAAAATATATACCCAGATTACGACTTAGAGTCGTCTTTATCGGTTTGGAAACTTGCATCGGTGAACCTAGTCACATCATGTTCTCCATCTCCATAGACTAAGAAGGCATCCTTAGTTCGTCTAAGATACTTAAGGTTATTCTTAACAGAAATCCAGTGACCATCACCATGATCGGCCTGATAGCGACTGCACATGCTCAAAGCATATGAGACATCAGGTCGTGTACATATCATGGCATACATGATCGATCCAAATGCAGAAGCGAATGGGATCCGACTCATGTTATCTCTCTCATCTTGAGTTTTAGGACACATGTCCTTAGATAGAGAGACGTCATGTGACACTGGAAGCAGTCCTCTCCTAGACTGATCCATGTTGAATCTCTTTAACATTTTATCAATGTACGAGCTCTGGGAGAGTCCAAATAGCTTTCTAGATCTATCCCGATGGATCCTTATTCCCAGAATAAAGGCTACTTCTCCCAGAACTTTCATGGAGAATTTTAATGAAAGTCAAGCTTTCACCGATTGTAACATGGGAATGTCATTGCCTATAAGCAATACATCATCAACGTAAAGGTCAATGAATGTCAGTGCGCTCCCACTAACCTTCTTATATACACAAGAAGCATCTTCGTTTGGAATGAAATCATATTCTTTTATGATCTCATCAAAACGTTGATTCCAAGAACGCGATGCTTGCTTCAATCCATAAATGGATCGATTTAACTTTCAAACCTTGTTTGCATGTTTTGGTACGACAAAACCGTCAGGCTGTTGCATATAAACATCCTCCAAAAGGTTTCTGTTAAGGAAAGCAGTTTTGACGTACATCTGCCATATTTCATAATCGAAATATGAAGCAATAGCAAGCATTATCCGAATGGATTTAATCATGGCAAAAGGTGAAAAAGTTTTCTCGTAATCGACACCATGTCGTTGACGATACCCTTTCGCTACAAGCCTAGCTTTGTACGTTTATATGTTGCCATCCATGTCCATCTTCTTCTTGAAGACCCATTTACAACCAATTGGCTTAACATCTTCTGGTGCATCAACCAGTGCCCAGACTTGGTTGGTATACATGGAATCCATTTCGGACTTCATGGCATTTTTCCATAAAGCGGAGTCGATACCTTGTATCGCTTCCTCATACTTAGCCGGCTCATTATCCTCAATAAGATTAATAGCTACGTAAGGTGATATCATAAACTCATACCTCTCAAGTTGTTTTCTAACTCTCTCCGACCTACGCGGTTCTTGTGTATTAGAAGATTGTGGTACAGTCTCATCCCTGATGAACTGTTCGTGTTCCATGAGGGAGTCTGTGCCAGAAACAGTATCACTACGATTTTTATCGACTTCTACTTTCCTCCCACTTACCATTGTATTTAGGAATTCCCTTTCGAGGAAAATCGCATGGAGAGCAACAAATATCTTGTTCTCTTGTGGGTTGTAGAAGTAATATCTTTGGTTTCCCTAGGATAACCTACAAATAGGCACTTACCCGATTTGGGTTCTACTTTGGTACCATCCAAACGTTTAAAGTATGTCAAGCATCCTCAAATCTTCAGGAATGAAAAACCCGGTTTCTTTCCTGTCCATATTTCATATGGAGTTTGTCCTACAGACTTTGACGGAACCTTATTCAAAATAAGTATTGCACTATTCAATGTGTATCCCCAGAAGGAAATTGGTAGCTCAGTGCGACTCATCATTGACTTTACCATGTCCAACAAAGTTCAATTTATCCGTTCGGACACACCATTCAGTTGAGGTGTTCCGGGAGGAGTCCAATATTAAAGAATATCATACTCTTTCAAGTAATCAAGAAACCCATTGCTCAAGTATTCTCCACCACGGTCCGATCGTAATGTTTTAATACTTTTTCCGGTCTGTTTTTCTACTTTGTGTCGAAACTCTTTGAATTTCTCAAAAGTTTCCAACTTGTGTCTCATAAGATACACATAACCATAACGCGATGCATCATCCGTAAAGGTTACGAAGTATTCATATCCACCTCTAGTCTGGCTAGACATGGGCCCACATACGTCACTATGAACGAGGGTTAACAGTTCAGTGGCACGAACACATTTACCGCTAAAAGGCGTTTTAGGCATTTTACCTAATAAACAAGATTCGCAGACATCATATGAATTAGGATCGAATCCGTCCAAGTATCCACTCTTCGAAAGCGTGGATATGCGAGTCTTGTTAATGTGTCTCAGACGACAATGCCACATATAAGTTTCATTTGTTTTACTCATTTTGAGCCTTTTGTTTTTCATATTATATGTTTGAGATTCATTTATATTCAAAATATAAAGACCATTATTGGCATCAGCAGTACATATCTCAAAATCATCTTTATAAACAAAACACCCAGTGTTTCGGAATACAAAAGTATACCCGCTTTGGGTCAAACAAGATACAGAGATAATATTTCTAGTCAAACTAGGTGGATAATAACAGTCTGCTAAATTAAATACATGCCCCGAGGGCAGTTCCAAAACAAAAGTCCCTACAGTCAAAACAACGACTCTGGTCTCGTTTCCAACTTGTAGGTCAATCTCGCCTGAGGCCATTCTCCTGCTAATCTGCAGATCCTGCACATCAGTACATATATGAGTACCACATCCAGAATCAAAAATCCAATTTTTAAAACTAGAAGTAGACGTTTTATTTCAATAAAAAAACATACCTGAAGCCGGAGCCTTGCCTGCCTTCAATTCCTTCATGTGCGCCTTATACTCACGGCATTCACGCTTCCAGTGACCCTGTTTTCCATACTGTAGGCAGACATCTTGGGTTATCCTTTGCCTTCCCAGAAGACTTTGATGATTTGGCATGCCCTTTCTTTTCATCTTATTCACACCTCCATAAGCCTTCGGCCAAGCCTTGGCCTTCTGAGATGTCGAAGTGAAGTGCGTCTCACGCTTCTTGCCCTTCAAAAGCTCTGGCTCTACCTCTTTCAGCATCACCATCAACTCTCAAATAGTCTTTTCTTGGTTCATCATATTGTAGTTCATGATGAACCCGCCCCAGCAGTCAGGTAGAGAATGTAAGATTAAATCAATGGAAGTCTCAGCATTGAAGATTATGCCCAGCTGACCTAGCTGTTCGATGTCAGAAATCATCCGCGACACATAGTGCTCGACAGATGTACCCTATGGCATTCGTGAGCGAAAGAGCTTCTTCTGCAATTCATACTTCTGATATCTAAGGTTAGATCTATGAAGGTCCTTCAATTTCAACATAATGTTGTAGAGATCCAATCCATTGTTTTGACGACGAAATTGAGGGGTCATTGCGGCAAGCATGACAGACTGAACAATTGAGTTGTCATCATTGTGAGTCTTCCAAAGCTCATAATCAACAACCCGCTCATGTCCAGGCTCAGGCCCGAGAGGTCTGTCTATTACATAGAGCAACTTCTCGGCTCCCAGGAAAATCCTGAGATTCATATCCCAGTCTGGAAAATTGGAGCCGTTAAAGACATTATCGCTCATGACGATGTCTCTGACGTTAATCTTTCCAGTCATCTTGATTGCAATAGTTTAACTATTCAATCAACGATATCGGGTATAGTCAAATGTAATGATTACTATAGTCCAACTATATAATCAACTACAAATGAAGTTATAGTACAGTCCAACTGTTCAAAGAAAATAATAAAATATTAGTCCATCTAATATAAATATATAACGACGAAAATAATTTGAAAGCGCGTATTTGAAATGTATTAAACGAAATTGCAAATTTAATATTGGCCTCCCACTATTTTTCGGCGAGCCTCTAACCCTCTGTTGAGTACTCGGGAAACCCAGTTTTCTAGTGGGTTAGGATCCCGTTGAATAACACACAACCTTGACTTTGGCCAATAAGCTGTATGAAACTTAACTAGGTAGATCTCTAAGATCAATTGGATCTCATCCAATTCCTAGATCTGGTAGGTGGACCTCCAAGTCCAAATATATATATATATATATATAATATAGATATATATATATATATATATATATATATCCTAACATTTTCTCTGAATCAACTAAGCCTTGGCTTTGGCTCAACAAGCTTAATGATTCCAGTTAAGCGCAACCCATTGACAGTGGGAAAGCTTCGTAATCCACGTCAATGTATATAAGTGACATTGACTTTGGCCAACAAGTCACAACTGCCCAAGACATGCGATATATAACAAAGCCTTCGTGGTTCAAACACATCCGCGATGGAAAATGATCTTGACTTTGGCCAACAAATCAAAGCCAATCTTGGATCTTGATAGAGAACCACTCAATAGAAGGAAAACACTTAATATAAAAGTGAGGGTTTTCCGCGTAAATTGGCATCCAATTTATTATCTTTGATTAGGTCTCATCATACACCATTAAGCTTGCATTCTAAAAGCATAATAAGGCGCGAATAAATTAATAATGATATATAGATGGATATATAACAAATTATTCCTAGAACAAATCTCTCAATTTCCTCTCTCCCGCTAGCACTATTCTTACTTCTACCCAATTACATAATACATTAAAGAAACCTCATTTACATTGAAGGGAATTGGTGAGAAGAGAAATACAAAGAGTAAAGAGATAATAGGCTGGACACGCAGGTTCAATTTAATAAATTTTCCCTCACCCTTCTAATATCCATCTGATATACATTATTCATACAAATACATCCAAGTATTCACACAAAGCATGTTATTCAATCAATCTAATCCAATTAATTAATCTTTGAATTAATGACCATCAAATGTTCAAACAACGATTTGATTTGCGCGAGTCCAACTCGTTTAAGAATAAATACTCAAAGTACGTATTCTTGAATTACATCAAACTACAATTTTAAATCCAATTTAATTTATATCCAATACTAATTTGTATTTAATTCTAAATTAAATAATTACACTTATTTTAGTGTCTTTTAGACTTAGATTCTAAATCTAATCTAAATGGGTCTTAAAGGCCCAATTAGTATCCAATACTATTTTAATTAAAGTCCAATGGGCTTTTAATTAATTCTTAAGGCATGAGCTTTGGCCAATATGGATCCAATCCAAGATGCCAAGGCCCAATAAGGAATCACCCTTTTGCCAAAAATCAATTTAGGCCCATTAGGCCCAATTAAATTATTTAAAGGCCTAAAAGTCATATTTGGACTTTATGGAAATGGTTTTGAGCCCAATTGGATCCAACCCAATTGTCCAAAACCAAACTTGGCCCAACCAAGCTCATTAAGCCCAATACAACAAATTAGTCCAATTTAATAAATTCTAAATTTAAAGACTAATACATATTAACATAATATTTTAAATATCACATTAATTTTTATTAAAGTGTAATTAGTACAATTAATCAATTAATCTAATATTTCCAAAATACTAATTAATTTAACTAATCATACTTTACATTTCAATTCATGTCCAACACAAATTGAAGCAAAATAATTCATTCCAACATGTTTAGGCTCACGACATTGACAAGAAATTATCATGCAATTTGATTTCAATCCAATTAAATCAACATCTAACATACATTTCATGCCAACAACACATCCAATTGTATAATTTTAAAAAAATCACCATGAGCATGCACTATGGTAGATTCGACCAAGCTAGATTTTTTGGGGAAAAATAGATCCAATTAATTTTTTCAAATCCAATCATGCATAACTCTAAGTTATCATAATCTAAGCATAACCAAACAAACAATTTGGAAAAACCATGCTCCAAGCAAAAATACCCAAATTAAAGTATATAAACCCTAGAAATAAATCATGCTTAGATATGGCTCATGATACCATTGTTAGTGTCATAGACATGCCACAAGATCACTAAGATGATTTGTGTTGAATATAATTGAAGTTTGCAGGAAAAAAAAACTTACAATGATCAGAAGTTGGATTTCAAAAATTTGTATGTTTGTTGGAGCTCCAAGCTTTGTTGAATGAATCCAACCTAAGGGTGAGTTTCCCTATCACCTCACAAGACTCCTTAAGTGCTAGCTTGCTTGATTTTGAAACAAAATCAATGGAGAAGAATAACCCTAGCTCACGACATTAAGGGAGAGGGAGAGGGAGAGAGATGAAGTTGTTTGATATTTTGTTTTTCAAAATCTAATACCAAAGTCAACTTGCAAAAAGTGTATATGCTTTTCAAAAAAGCAAAAGGCAAAGTGTATTGTGTAAGATACATTAAATGCTCTCAACTACCACCATCAACTTGTTGACAATTAATGTAAGTTAGTAGGCCCACCACTTAAATTCAAAATTCAAGTTGGTTTCCCCAACACACTTCGGGCTCGGGTTCGTTTAATCCAATTAAACGAATTTTCCGTCGCGACGTAATTAAATCCAATTTAATTAAATAATAATGCCTAGCAAAATTATTACGAAAGTCGCTTGCGAATTAATTCCAAATTAATTCGTTCGCCCGAATCAAAATCCAATTTTAATTCCACTTTGAAATCCAATTTCAATTAATATATCAAATATATTATTTAATCGATTAATTCCAAATTAATCGCATTCTCTCTTCTATTCGAATTTTATCCTAGATAAATTCTTGCCACAATTAATCCCAGATTAATTTTCTCTCTCTCATAATTAATCATAGATTAATTCTGTTCGAGTCAAATGTCATCGGTGAATCTTTGGGAAGCGTCCCAAGAGATCCCTGGATATGTTGGCAGTAAATCCGGTTGTTAGACTATCCGACACGTGCGTACCGCGTACCACGTACCATGTTCTCACCGATTTACAAGACATGGTTGGCTTTTAGCAAAACACCATGCCTACCCAATTCTCCAGAAATATTCAACGAAGAATATATAATCTATATCAGGCATAGTATACTATGTATTGCGTATTACGATCTAGTATCAGATGTCACATGGTAGGCCTGGGGCTGGAATTGTGTCTGCCCCGTACGAAGCATATATCGAATCACTAGCAACTAGTCTCTTTAATTAATTTTCATGACCTAGTCATACTATCCCGATAGCTGCAACATATTAGAGTACTAGTTCTGTATCTTTGCTTGATCATCTTCTCCATATGACTGAAGTGATACTTTCATCTTGACATCACACCCAATACACTATGATTCTCAGTAAACCCAAAAGAGGTGTACACGGAACATGTTAAAGCCCCGGACGACCAAAACCAAAGCGTACAGATTGTCGCAAGTATTAGCGATGCAAGTCTCAGGTTAAGACCACATACACCTACCCTGATACAGATTCCTATAGACACATAGTCATACTACCAATGGGATTCCGAGGGGTCTATCCAGAGCAAAGCTATTCCCGGTCCAACGGCTAACAGAACCTCATATCACACTTGCATAAGTATCCTATACTTAAATATATGAGAATTATGTCGTTAAGATTCCATAACGCGCACAAGTGTAATACTATTCTATTCCGCATTATCGATGTCCAGTCTCGATAATACTACGACTAGAGATATTTAATGATTAAACCGTTCGTGGATTAATATTGTCTCATATTTTATTAATCCGGAACTAATCATAAAGACTTTTATCATTTATATATTCAAGTAATCCAATTACAAAATGATAAAATAACAATTTCCTTTGTCACATAGTTAATTTGTTCAAAAACCACAATGTCTTTTACAAATAGTGACAACATATAAGACTAGTAATACATATATGGTTAGATCATAAATGAACCATTTATGGATTTTTTTTTCATGAAAATATTAGGGATGATGTTTACTAACATTGGTATCAGTAGCTTTAGTACATGTATTCTAGTTAGATTGCACACAAAAAGCATGATGATGCATAAAAAATGAAGAAAATGTATTTAGTTTTTAATTTTACAAAAATGGTTTTCTTCCAATTTTAGGCCTTCATATCTTATTGTACAAAATTGATAATAGTGTGTTCTAAATTATTTTGAAAACTATGACACGTGTTCGGTATATCATTTGCTTAATTTGTATTAAAAATGAAAAAGATATGGACCTTAGAAGTTGTCTAATTGAACCAGATTTTTTCAGGAAAACACTCCCAGAAGACCAAAACGACATGTCATCCGCATTCTAGAGAAGTAGACGACATATCGTCTAGAATCAACGTACGTCAAGTCATATTGTTCTATACTTTACGGCAGATATGTCATCTGGCTTGAACAACCGATACATCGATTACAAACAATGTCCAACATCGACATGTCATACACACATGCAAGAATAAGACGACAAGTCGTCTGACTGGTGTGACATGCACGTGTACGTGCAGCGTGTGAGAGTGTGTGACGCAAGTAGCCGGTGCGTAGCCAGCGCGTGAGCGCGCGTGGAGGCACATGCTACCTTCATGGTGGCACGTGGAGATGTATGTCGGCGCGTGTGGGTCATGTTTGTATCGATTTTCTTTGGTAATTATGATCTGTCATGATTGAATGTCTAATCTTTTTTTCATAGTGTTCTCACTATTGTAATCGGAAATGATAAATTTATTTTATCATATAAACTTTGTGTTTATGTAATTTAATGAATATCTTTGTGATGTTTATTTTAGCCAATGTAACTTTGTGTTTTCATTGTGCAGATTTTTCTTTGTGTTTGTTATAGAAAATCATGGCAATAGTTCGGAGAACTGCCATAATGATTACGACATTCGTAGACAAAGAAAGACTAATAGACATATTGTCATAAATGGATAGATATCGGATGAGTGAAAGCGATGATATGATTTCACATATCATCATCTTCAATAACATGTTACAAGAGTCGATCTGGGAAGGTAATTAGTTAGGACAGCCCGATAGATTCAGAATGCTAGGAAACACTTTCCCTGAGATATGATAAATACAACTTATTAATATTTGGAAATGAGTAAAGCTTATAGAAAAACTACATGTTCGTTATAATAAAGCTATCGAGAGGTTGACAATTGAGTATATCAGACATAAAGTAAAAAAAATACTATTTATCCTTTGATGTCTCGAAATCGTTACAATGATCATAAATTTACTATAGGATTTTGTGGCTGTCCAAGATCAATTACGAGTTACCCAAAGAGTTTGAAGATTCGTATCCCAAAACATATATGAGTTGGGACTATAAAATCAGAAAAATTATTATTGCTAAATATTAAAAATATTATTGTTATTACTAAGTGTAATTATTTGTTATTTCACGGCATGTAAATATTACTTTCATATTTTTATGAATGAATATTTTATGTTAAATTAAAATTATGTAATTAAATCATGGAGTGTTATGTACATTAATTGTCACATGATTAAAATTTTTAAAAATTTATGCAATTTTTTAGAAGTTGATTTTACATGATTGATTATGTTGATAATATTTTCACATTAGATGATGATTGGACACATAATTAGGGGTCTTTTGACTCTGACCCCATCGAAAAATTTTATTAAACATAATTTATTTCATGACAACATAAAGCAAAAATATTAACAATTGTGCATGAATGTCTGTAGAAAACTTTGTGTTTTTTGAAATCGCTTCCGCAATAAAGAATATTATCGTTGAACTCAACAAGGGTGAGAAACTGAATGACGATAATTATGAAATCTGGAGCATGAAAATCCAGTATATGCTAGAAGAATAAGAGATTCTTAAAACCTTGAGAATGAGCATGGATGAACCTGAACAGGGCACCATGGCCCAACACAGGCGAGACCGAGAGGCCTATGAGGCTTGGAAGAAGAAGAACTTCATTGCCCAGATTACGCTCATGAAAGAGTTCATGAAGTATGACATGGCTAAGGACATGTGGTCCACACTAGCCGAAAAGTTTGTTAGTACATCGATAACTAAACTTAGGTCACTCATAATCAAGTTTGACACATACAAGAAACACATTGAGTTCACTATGTCAAAGAACTTGAGGCAAATTTCAAATATGATTACTAAACTGACAGATACTGGTTATGTTCTTACAGATGAACAGAAAGTCCAAACAGTCATTCGTTCTCTTCTAAATAGCTGGGAGCATATGAAGATGCATTTAACCCACAATCATAGCATCAAAAATTTTGATGATGTGAAACGCCACTTAGAATTAAAGAGCGACTGCCTCACGGCTGTTAAGTCAAATATTGATATGTATATGACATAAACCAGCAAACCTGAGGGTTCAAGAAGTAAAGAAAATTTCATGGTGGTGGGTTCCAGTTCAGAAAAAAAAAATATTCTTCCAAGTCATGAAGGAAACAGAAAGTTAACCAACATGGGAAAGGAAAATATCTACCAAAAAGAAAAACATGGCAAATGTTAAATGTTTTAACTGGGACAAGAATGACCATTTTACTCGTGACTACACCGAGCCTAAAAAGACTCAAGAGCCACGGAGCATGTAACGAATGATAGAGATGCCTTCGAGGAATTTCGACGAATTTCACCTGGGGTGAAATAGATATATGTTGGCAACAAATCATGAGTTAAAGTCAAAAGAATAGGTACATGCAAGTTAGTCATGCATGGCGAAAAAATTCTACTCCTACATGATGTATTATTTGCTCCACAAATTCGTCGAAATTTAGTTTCTGTGTTGATTTTGGTTAATTTAGGTTTCAACTTGAACTTCTATAAATTTGGAGTTGATTTGTACTTAAGTATAATATATTATGGTTCTGGTTATTTTCTAGACGGTTTTATTGTATCAAATATTGAATGTTTTAATTGCAATTCCAGTTTTTCTTTTGGTACTTCTTCTATTAGTAATAATGGTGATGTAAATATATAGCATGCTAGACTTGGCCATATTGGCCAACAAAGAATGAACAGATTAGCCAAAAAATGCTTTCTGGGAAACATAGAGAAGGTAGATTTGTCAACCTGTAAATATTGTTTGGTTAAAAAAACTACGAGAAAATCATTTAGAAAATGAACTAGAGTAGAATATTCATTACAATTAATCCATTCAGATATATGTGATCCAATGAATATCAGAGCAAGACATGGAGCATCATATTTCATCACATTCATATATGATTTCACACATTTTAGTTATGTCTATTTGATTGCTCATAAATCTGAAGCGATGGAATGTTTTAAGAAATTTATGAATTTAACGGAAAATCAATTAAACAAGAAAATTAATGCGCTATACACCGATTGTGGTCGTAGGTACTTATCTGATCAGTTCATAGAGTTATGTGATAAAAAATAATTAGTCGTCAGTTGACTCTTGTTACTCCTCAATAAAATGGTGTTACAGAAAGAAGAAATATAACTCTTCTTGAAATGGTCAGGTCTATGATGGCACAAATAAATCTACCTATAATTTATTGAGGTGATGCATTGTTGACTGCCACATATATATTTAA
Organism: Zanthoxylum bungeanum; assembly: GCA_019454045.1. Taxonomy (NCBI): domain Eukaryota; kingdom Viridiplantae; phylum Streptophyta; class Magnoliopsida; order Sapindales; family Rutaceae; genus Zanthoxylum; species Zanthoxylum bungeanum. The sequence goes on from SKCR01030216.1 coordinate 507,141, forward strand.
CCGAGTGCTATCAAAATCGATTGCCACCACATCATATGAGTTATGGATAGGTCGCAAATCATATCTTCACTTTCGGAAACCTTGGGGTTGTGCTATCTATGTCCATGTGCCGATGTGCGTTCTCACGAACATGGAAAATTAAGCTCAATAGGAAAAAAAATATCTTCATAAGATATTATGAACAATAAAAAAGGTATGTTTGCATAAATGAACATAAAAGTGGAGGCATGTGTAGGAGCGAAGCGGGGTTTACCGCTATGCCTATGATGCTCGGCGACCACGACACTGTTGGGCTCGCAGCTCGTAGAGAGTACAGAGTAGCCTGGGGGGACTAAACCAGAGAATAAAGGAGTCGCCACCCAGTGTAAACTGAGAAAAGATTTAAGGCCGCACTCACCCCTAGCAAGGGAAGACCTCAAACCGTTGGGTTCAGAATGGTCTCTTACTTATGCCAATATAATGGGCGGGTTCACACAATGGTATAGCCAAGTATTATGCAATTCATGCAAGATAATTCAAATAAACACACAAATTTGCACACCCATTAACATTAATATAAATAAAAGCAAATTAAATTAAGAAATACAAGGTACGATAACAAGAATCATAATAATCAAAAGCAAATAAAGCGTCAATAAATAAATAGTAAACAAATTGGGGGTTAATCATGCATAAATGAGTATTTCCCGAGTGGTACGTGGAGTTGTATCCTAAGTACAGACCGCACTACCGTCCATTCGAATTCGGCTACGGAATTTATGTATGGGTTTCCATCCGATATATCACAATGGATAATACCATACGTAATCACTTATGCAATGTAAATGAAAAATAGACATGAAATAATATAATAATGCATATGCGGATAATGAACAAATAAAATAAATGGTGAAATAATAAAATAACGATAAATAGTGACAAGAACTCACTTGGGTTGGAAACTAAGCAAACCCCCAAGCATCTTTCTCAAAACCCCAAGAACTTTGAATACTGATTTTGTAGGAACAAAACCCAACCAAGATCAACCCCTAACCACCATGAAACTCACGTCCATGATAACCACAAGCATGAAATCAGATTGTATTTTTCTAGCAATGGAGACGCCACTAAGTTGCCAAGTTTAGATAAGTCAATTTGAACTTGAAAAGGGGAATCCCTCCCTCAACAAGGGTTCGGCCATAGTCATGGAAAGCTCAAGCTTTTCTCTCTTTCAAAATGTTGTATATTACGTTTTTTGTGATAAAATATACAAAAGAGAGTTATATAGTTAGGGTTACAAGAGAGTAAAATGACCCTAGAGCTAAAATTACCAAAAGCCCTAAGTCAAACACCTCAACCACGACCATTAAGGTCCTCTTGCACCTAAATAAACTTAAAACAAAGATTAGAAGCTAATCTCACTTAAGCTAATTGAGGTGCTTACATGCTATAGTAAATTGACGTGCTTCTGGCTAAGTAGAGATCTAAGCATAATTAAGCCTAATGGCATAGTCAAACATGCTAATTACATCATAAATAAAGTCAACATGTCGAGCACAAATGACAAAATGCCCCCATTTGGCCGAATTCAACATAGTCCAAAAATAGGTCAAATCGGGTCAAAATGGTGCTGGTGCTGAAGCTGCCCTGCTATGCTTCAGTCTGAGCTGATCTGGGTCAAATGAAATAGTTTGGGGACCTCTCTGGTTATGCCCATATGTGTCTCTGGGGTGCACTTGACTTGGTTGCTGCAACTGGTCACATAGCTCTGAGCTAGTCCCGCAAAGGCCTCTCTGATCTTCTTTACTCTTTGGCGTGTGATTGGACCTGTTGGCAACTGCATGGGTTCCTCCAAGTTGTTAGCTGCATCATGTAATGTCTCTGGTGTGGTTGGACTCATGTCATTCCCTCATTGTTGAAAAGGATTCGACCTCGAATCTGAACCTGCATTAAAAATAAAATAAGTCAGAAACATTAAACATTGCAGAAACGCCAAACTCACCAGGAAGATCAAGCTTGTAAGTATTGTCGTTGGTCCACTCCAAGACTTGAAATGGACCATCTCCTCTTGGTTGCGACTTGGATCTTTTCCTCTTGCATATAAAGCCACACCCAATTACCGGGGTCACAATGCGTTGGAAACCTATTATTCTCACCAACTCTGCATTTCCCTTATCATTCATACTCCCAAGCTTAATAACAATCAAAGATAATAAATCCATAGGAGTTAAAGAATTAGAATCATAATCAATCTCATAAGGCAAGTAAAAGCTAGAAGGATGAATGCATCTATTATATGCAAACTCTGGCCCCGCTATTGCGTCTGTGATCTTCTTGGCTCTTTGGCATGTAATTGGGCCTGTTGGCAATTGCAAAGGCTCTAATGTTCCTTGGGTGACTGCATTCATATCAAATGTTGTCCCTTGGATCATGTTAAATAGACAAAAAGATAAATAACGAAAATAAATGCTAAATAATAAAATAACGATGAGAGACAGAAAGATAAATAACAAACTAAATGCAAAATAATAAAATAATGATGAAAGAATAAATAGATAAAAATAAATAAAAATTTTAAAAATTAGATGTGGCCAAAGATTTGGCTATTTTGATGTAGGACTTCGCATACCCGGCTGGACGTATTTCACGTCCAGCCAGGCATGCCGCGTCCAGAACTATAAAAATAAATAGGGTGCCCTCAGGTTTTATCTTTTAAGTTACTTTCTCGGAAGTACGTTAGGCCGTCGCCGGAAGGATCGCTGGTTCACTGTTTCTGCCTGCTGTTTCTCTGTTTCTGCTTGCTGTTTTTCTGTTTTGCTGTTTCTGATTGTTATTTTTACTGTTTCACTGGTTGCTGTTTTTTCTATTTTCTGGTTGCTATTTTTACTATTTCGATGGTTGTTGTTTTTGTTGTTTCGCTGGTTGCTGTTTTTGGTTGTTTTTTTGGGATGTTTTTGGTTATTTTTTGCTGTTGTTTTTAGTTTTTTTTTTTGCTGCTGTTTTGTTTGTTTTGGGCTGCTATTTTTGGGTGTTTTGGTTGCTCTGATGTTTTTAAGTATTTTTATTAGTTATTTTCGGTGTTTTTTTGGGTGATTTTCTAGTTGTTTGTTCGGTGGTTTGTGGGTTTTTTTGTTTGTTGTGGTTCGATGATTGCTTGAAGAAGAAGAAGAGAAGAGAATCCTTAGAGTTTTTTGTGTTGTGTTTCACATCCAAAGCCTCCCCTTGTGATGATTTGGTCCCTAATTTATAGTGTCTTGAAGGGATCTCTAAATAAGGAAATAAATCACATTGATTTGGGGAATATCTTACCAAAATTATTTTTGGCATACAATCTCCTAAATTTGGTGATAGGAATCTCAAATCTTGTTATTTGGAAAGGATGAGATATCAAATCTTGTTAATTTGGAAAATGATTTGAGGGGATTTTAGCATGTGTTTTGCATGGGATTTTAGCTATTTTGGGAATGTTTGGGCGTGTAGATGGTGTCTTGGGCATGTGGATGGTGGATTGTTTGGGCCTTGGGCCGATTATGTGGGTTGCAGGGTAGTGGGCCGGTTGCAGGTGTCTGGGGTTTGTCCGAGGCTAAGGTTTGAAACAAAAACTGACTGAGCGAATCTGAGGCTGGCTAGTGAATCTGAATCCAATTAGGTGCTAATTTTAGAGGTTTTCTTTACTTCCGACATTCGTTTCCCGTAACTTCCGTAACTTTTCAGGTAGCGCCTCCATACGAGGATCATCATTAGGCTTATGCAAAAATGCATTGTCTGCAGTCGCCCCCACTTTGATGGGGCTTGTGCAGTGTGTGACAATGACAACCCTATCAAAGTCATGCATGCATTTTTACTTACCTGGTTCGTCGGTCGTTGCCGGACTTACCTGTTGTTTTGCTGCTGGTGTGAGATGATTCGACCTCTAAGGCGTTTCGACCTCTAGGCTTCATTCCCGAACCATGCTGGGTGTGAGATGCTTTGATCTCTGGGCTTTATTCCTGAACTGAGTTTATTTGATGGCGAGGTGCTTCGACCCATGGGATTCATCTCTATGAGATGTTTCGATCTCTAGGAGTTATTCCCGAACTAAAGTTGATAATGTAGGCCTCGATCTTGGGGTTCATCCCTGCGAGATGCTTCGATCTCAAGGATTTATTCCCGAACTGAAGTTGATAATATGGGCATCGACCCTGGGATTCATCCATGCGAGATGCTTCGATCTCTAGGATTTATTCCCGAACTGAAGTTGATTTGATGGCGAGGTGCTTCGACCCATGGGATTCATCCCTGCGAGATGCTTCAATCTCTAGGATTTATTCCCGAACTAAAGTTGATAACGTGGGTCTCAACCTTGGGGTTCATCCCTGCGAGATGCTTCGATCTCTAGGATTTATTCCCGAACTGAAGTCGATAATGTGGGCCTCGACCCTGGGATTCATTCCTGTGAGATGCTTCGATCTGTATAATTTATTCCCGAACTGAGTTGAGTTGATGGCGAGGTGCTTCGACCCCTAGGCTTTGTTCTCAAACCACCGAGTGTGAGATGCTTCGATCTCTGCGGTTCATTTCTGAACCATTCCTAATGTGAGATGGTTCATTTCTGAACCATTCCTGAGTTGAGATGGTTCATTTCTGAACCATTCCTAATGTGAGATGGTTCATTTCCGAACCGTTCCTGAGTTGAGATGGTTCATTTTCGAACCATTCCTAGTGTGAGATGGTTCATTCCCGAACCGTTTCTGGTGTGAGATGGTTCATTCCCGAACCGTTCCTGGTGTGAGATGGTTCATTCCGGAACCGTTCATGGTGTGAGATGGTTCATTCCCGAACCGTTCCTGGTGTGAGATGGTTCATTCCCGAACCATTCCTGGTGTGAGATGGTTCATTCCCGAACCGTTCGTGTTGTGAGATGGTTCATTTCTGAATCGTTCCTGAGTTGAGATGGTTCATTTCCGATGATTCATTTCCGAACCATTCCTGGTGTGAGATGGTTCATTTCAGAACCGTTCCTGAGTTGAGATGGTTCATTTTCGAATCGTTCTTAGTGTGAGATGGTTTATTTCTGAACTATTCTTGGTGTGAGATGGTTCATTCCAGAACCGTTCCTGGTGTGAGATGGTTCATTCCCGAACCGTTCCTAGTCTGAGATGGTTCATTCCCGAATCGTTCCTAGTGTGAGATGGTTCATTCCCGAACAATTCCTGGTGTGAGATGGTTCATTCCTGAACCGTTCCTGGTGTGAGATGGCTCATTCCCGAACTGTTCCTGTTGTGAGATGGTTCATTCCCTAACCGTTCCTGGTGTGAGATGGTTCATTCTCGAACCGTTCCTGGTGTGAGATGGTTCATTCCCGAACCGTTTCTAGTGTGAGATGCTTTGATCTCTGAAGCGCTTCATCTTCTGGGATTTGTTCCCGCACTGATGGGTGATGGCGTTTTGGTCCACCTACATGACTCTTCGATCTACTGGGGAGTTTTTTTTTCTACGATGATGAGGTGTTTCGACCTCTAGGGTTCATTCCCAAACTGTTGATAATGTGGGCCTCGCCCCATAGGGTTCATTCCCAAAAATATTGATAATGGTGGTGAGACACTTCGACCCCTGATTCGTCATTATTCCCGAGGTTGTTCTCCATTCCTAGAGTGCCATTCCGGGCTTGTTCGTCCTCATTCCCGAGGAGTTGCTCGTCCTCATTCCCGATGGGTTGTTTTTCCTCATTCTCGAGGTTGTTCTCCGTCCTCATTCCCGAGTTTATTCGTCCTCATTCCCGAGGTTGTTCTCCATTCTCGGAGTTCCTCTCCATTCCCGGAGTTCTTCTCCATTCCCGGAGTTCTTCTCCATTCCTGGAGTTCTTCGTCATTTTTTTTTCTTCAAAGTCTGCGAACACAAAACAAAAATTATGTGTATGTGACATGTATGTATGTATGCATGGATGCATTCCTATTCCGATGGGTTTTCTTTGTCCTATTGGCTTGATGTTATCCTTAGTTAGGCATTCCTTGCGCTAGATAGTCTTTTTCACTCCTTTTAGGAATCCTTTTGGCCTTTGGTGCCCTTTGCCTATAAGAAGCTTTGGTCGCCCCATTGGCCTGCTTACAGTTTCCTCATGTCAATTCTACTCCGATGATTGCTCAGTTCTCTTTGGTCTCATGGCTCAAGGTCTCGTTATGTCCCTTATTCATGGGGTGGTAGACTGGTCATCCTTAGACCTGGCTTACCTTTATGCTATTCGCTACCTTCACCGGGTTAAGGTGGATTACGCCTTTTTGAAAGCAACCTCATCCTTTTGGGATCATGTCTTCCGATTCTCAGGTTTCTAAATGTGCCATCTCCCTGAAATTGGACTCCATTGTCCGTCACTATATGATGTGGCATTCCGTATCGACATACTATTTTACGGGCTATGAAATAGTCCCAATAGTTACACATATTATTGTCCTCAAAGAATGCCCAGTAATGAAACCAGAGAAATTTCAAAACACTCAAGGCAACTCAAATCTAAGTCTTTGAATAAATCATCTAAGCCAGACTCACAGTGTGTGTGTGTGCAAAGGTTCATTTATAGCTTGATTCCTAGGTAAGCCAACTCAATGATTTCATTTCAAAAATTGGGATCGATGGGTCAAACCAACCTAGATATCTCAATTATGCTCTGCAATTGCTTTTTATGTGCTCAATATGGTATGATTTTCTTTTTTTATTTTCTTTTGTCTCTTTTTTTAACACACCTACCCTTTAAGGTAACATTTCTCCTCATGGTGGTCCTAATACTCGCTCATGGGTAACTTCACGCTTATCGGTTATAGGTGGTTTAATTTTTTCTTTACAGACTTTTCTTTTATTTTCAACCATACCACACATCATAACACAAGCAAATCAGGATAGACATCTAAGCAAACGATCATTCATTGACCTGCAATTTCTTCAACTAGTCACTTTGCCAACTACTCAAGTTTTCAATGCTAAAAACCTATAATTAAGTGCTTACGAGTCTGACATAGATCAACTACTCAAAGTATCAGATAAATGTACATTAAGAACTTATAGTTTCTAAGATTTCACCCTAAAGCAAATAATTTCATCATTGGACTTATGTTTAACTATTAAGGGCTAAAAACAAACAATTTTTTTGCCTGAGGCCTGACTATCCTTCCCGCGGCATACTCAGCTATGTCATCATCAAAAATATGGATTTCTTCGCTCACCCTATTCAGGGGCTCCTCACACCTTCCATCCTCATTGTTTTATGTTCCCAATGTGTGGGGTACTGTCAGATTGGCCATAGCATTAGTCAAAGCTTGTAGTTGCTCGGTAACTTTGGTGATGTTGGACTCCAATTGATCCATGCGAGAATTTTCACTGTCTGACGCATCCATGTTTGCTAACCTCTTCTTGACAAGTCTTCATTCTTCTCTAACCCAACAGATATATATGATGGCTTTTAAGTATAAGGGGGTCAACATGATGTGTGTATGCGTGCGATGCATGAGATGCACGAGGTTATCAAGACATCATATATCCTTCCGACCTTATTCCTCTCACACTCGTGGTAAGTCCATTTCTGCCCTAGGTATGGCTTATTTTATGACCAATATGGGGTACACAAAATCGTTCTCTCCTACGCTACATGGGTGAACCTTGGCTACCTGATTCCATTTTCATCAGTAACAGACAAAGACCGCCCATTTACAATATTGGCTAAGACTATTATGGGGATCGTGCCATTGTCTAGAAACGACGAATTGGGCCCTCGGTAATCACGGTTGTGGCGAGGATGGACTTGGAGATATCCAAAAGTATACAAATATTCCATAACAAGACGTATCATTCCTGGATGAAAGCCAGTGCGGATATCGGACTCATGCGTCTGGCATATTCGGATCATGTTTGGACCTTCTAAGCCCATCAAAGTTTTCATCAAGTTGCCTGATATCATTTTATAGTGTTCAATCAGATTATTGTGAGGTGTAAACTTGTCCCAGTTGAAAATGCCCAACAGGTTTACACTTTTGTGATAAGGTGGCTAAACAACTTCAAATGATATGGGGCTCTAACACAAGGTGGTCCATCGCCATTTTGAAAACTTTTGGCCCAATCATCATAAGATACAAACTCGTCCCAATTTAAGTGGCCCAACAAGTTTGTATCCTATGACGAGAGTTCCAAATGGATCCAAATGATAATGGTCCCAAGCACAAGCATATGGGTAGCTTCTATAGGACGTATAACTATGGTTCATATGTGGGCTTACCAGGGTATGGATAAGAGCTCTCATCGGTGAAGGGTTGCCCACAACTAGGTCTCCCCACTCAAGGGTTCGAGCGACCAAGTGAGCGCGCCTTTTTTTTATACCCTAGGGTACGTGCCAACGAGTGATGGTTATCATCACAAAACGATCTGCCACCTTGAGTGAAAGCGACTTCACAATACATGACGCCTTCAGGGTAAAAAGGGTATGCAAAATATATGAGACTTGGGTAACCAAAGCCAAAGCCACAGACACTACAAGGCATTATTTCGGGGCCGATTCTCTATCCCCAGTGGAGTCGCCATCTGTAGGAGCGAAGCGGGGTTAACTGATTTGCCTATGATGCTCCGCAACCACGATATTGTTGGGCTCGCAGCCCGTAGAGAGTACAGAGTAGCCCGCGGGGGACTAAACCGAAGAATAAAGGAGTCACCACCCAGCGTGAACTGGGAAAAGATTTAAGGTCGCACTCATCTCTCGCAAGGGAAGGCCTCAAATCGTTAGGTTCGGAATGGTCCATTACTTATGCCAGTATAATGGACGGGTTCACACAATGGTATATCCAAGTCTTATGCAATTCATGCAAGATAATTCAAATAAACACACAAATTTTCACACCCATAAATATTAATATAAATAAAAGCAAATTAAATTAAGAAATACAAGGTACGATAACAAGAGTCATAATAATCAAAAGAAAATAAAGCGTCAATAAATAAATAGTAAACAAAATGGGGGTTAATCATGCATATATGAGTATTTCCCGAGTGGTACGTGGAGTTGTATCCCAAGTACAGACCGTATTATCATCCATTCGGATTCAGCTACGAAATTTATGTTTGGATTTCCATCCGATATACCACAAGGGATAATACCATACGTAATCACTTATGCAATGTAAATGAAAAATAGACATGAAATAGTATAATAATGCATATGCAGATAATGAACAAATAAAATAAAGGGCGAAATAATAAAATAACGATAAATATACAAAAAGATAAATAACGAAAATGAATGTGAAATAATAAAATAGCGATGAAATACAGAAAGATAAATAACAAACTAAATGTGAAATAATAAAATAATGATGAAAGAATAAATAGATAAAAATAAATAAAAAAAAAATGCTAAAAATGAGATGTGGCCAAAGATTTGGCTGTTTTGATGTAGGACTTCACATACCCGGCTGGACGTATTTCACGTCCAGCCAGGCATGTTACGTCCAGAACTATAAAAATAAATAGGGCGCCCTCATGTCTTACCTTTTAAATTGCTTTCTCGAAAGTACGTTAGGCCGTCGCCGGAAGGATCACTGGTTCGTTGTTTCTGCTTGCTGTTTTGCTATTTTCTGGTTGCTGTTTTTCTATTTTTGGTTGCTTTTTTGCTATTTTTTGGTTGTTGTTTTTACTGTTTCACTGGTTGCTGTTTTTGCTATTTCGCTGGTTGCTGTTTTTGGTTGTTTTTTTTGGGCTGTTTTTGGTTATTTGTTGCTGCTATTTTTAGTTATTTTTTACTGCTGTTTTGGTTGTTTTGGCTGTTATTTTTTGGTGTTTTGGGCTGTTGTTTTTGGGTATTTTTGTTGGTTATTTTCGGTATTTTTTGGGTGATTTTCTGGTTGTTTGTTCGGTGGTTTGTGGGTTTTTTTGTTTGTTGTGTTTCGGTGATTGCTTGAAGAAGAAGAAAATAGAATCCTTAGGGTTTTTTGTGTTGTGTTTCACATCCAAAGCCTCCCCTTGTGATGATTTGGTCCCTAATTTATAGTGTCTTGAATGAATCTCCCCAAAATTATGTTTGGCATACAATCTCCTAAATTTGGTGATGGGGATATCAAATCTTGTTATTTGGTTGGAAAGTGATTTGAGGGGATTTTAGCATGTGTTTTGCATAAGATTTTAGCTATTTTGGGAAGGTTTGGGCGTGTAGATTGTGTCTTGGGCGTATGGATGGTGGATTGTATGGGCCTTGAACTGATTATGTGGGTTGCAGGGTAGTGGGCCGATTGCAGGTGTCCGGTGTTTGTCCGAGGCTAAGGTTTGAAACAGAAACTGACTGAGCGAATCCGAGGCTGGCTAGTGAATCTGAATCCAATGAGGTGCTAATTTTGGAGGTTTTCTTTCATTTCGACATTCGTTTCCCGCAACTTCTACAACTTTTCAAGTAGTGCCTCCATACGAGGCTCATCATTGGGCTTATGCAAAAATACAGTGTCTACAACATGATAAAATTTGAATCACGAGATATCATATTTTTAGAAAATGATTTTCCTAAGAATGGAGAGATATGTCAAGATTTATCTCTATATAAAACTAAGTATCATATAAATCCAATGATTGGTGAACACTCAGGTTTACCTAATTCAAGTTGGAGTGATATTGATTGGAAAAATTTGAGAAAATATGATGAATTAGTTTCACATGAACCTCAAAATGATGAATTAGTTTCACATGAGTCTCCTTTACGTGATCCGAGTTGGAGTGATGTATATAATCCAAGTATGAGTACTGTGTATGATCCAAATGAGAATAATATGGAAAATGAGGAATTAGTTCCACAACCGGAATCTTAGTTACGACGTAGTAATCATATAAGCATTCATCGACGTCGTTTCGATATCTAATTAGAGGCCTTTATGATTCTATCTCAATAGGATAAAGAGCCTAGAAACATAAAAGAGGCACTTCAGTGTCCTACTAATGAAAAATGGATGAAAGTAATGAAAGAAGAAATTGAGTCAATAAGGTCCAATCAATTTTAGGAACTGGTTGATCTACCCACATGACGTAAGGCTATCAAGAATAAATGGGTTCTTAAAATAAAGCGTAATGCTGACGGCAATATCGAAAGATATAAAGCACTACTTGTAGCAAAAGAGCATACACAACATGAATGAATTGACTACGAATAGACTTTTTCACATGTTGTAAGGTTTACCTCAATTCGATTGATTATGACTATAGTAGCTAGAATGGATCTATCAAATGGATGTAAAGACTGTTTTTCTCAATGGAGAACTTGATGAAGAAATGTACATGGAACAACCAGTAGGTTTCATAAAAGAAAATGAAAATGAGAAAGTATGTAGACTTTTAAAGTCTATATATGGTCTCAAGCAGTCGTCTAGACAATGGTAAATACGATTCTACAATACAATTCGTCGAATGATTTCACAATGATCGATGATTATCATTGTGTATACACCAAGAGAGATAAAGATAAGTTTATTATCTTATTTTTGTACGTGGATGATATACTTATAGTCGGAAATGATAAGGAGTTTGTAAAACACATAAAATGATGATTATCATCTAACTTCGAGATGAAAAATATGGGTGAAGCTGCATATATTCTTGGGGTTAAGATCTCAAGAAATCATTCAAAGAAATTATTATCTCTTTCACAAGAATCATACATAAAAAAAATTCTTGAACGCTTCCAAATGTAGGCTTGCAAATCCATTGATACTCCTATCACGAAAATTGAAGATTTAAGTCGTAGATTGTGTCTTGAAACTCCATAGAAAAATGAACAAATGAATAAAGTTTCTTATGCAAATGTAGTTGGAAGTTTAATGTACGTAATGTTGTGGACAAGACCTGATGTATGTTTTGTTGTTGGAATGGTAAGTATATACCAATCCAATCCAGAACAAGCACATTGGAAAGCGGTTAAAAGAATATTTAGGTATCTGAAAGGGACAACTGATTACTCATTGTGCTATCAAGGGAATGATTTGCGATTGAGAGGCTATACCAATGCTGATTAGAGATGAGATTTAGATGAAAGAAAATCTACCTCTGGTTTTGTTTCCTTACTAAACAATGGTGCCATATTATGGAGCAGTAAGAAAAAACTTGTATAGCCTTATCCATAATGGAGGCTGCATTTGTGGCATTTTCAGCTGCAGTACAAGGAGTTGTGTGTTTGAACAAATTCTTGGATCATTTGGGCATGTCAAATGATATTTCTAGCCCAGTATTAGTTAACTATGGTAGTGGAGCAACAATAGCCTACACAAAGGACCCAAAATTATATTATAAAATGAAACATGTAGATACAAAATATAACTTTGTAAAGGACATAATTTCACGAAAAGAGGTAAATATGAAGTATATTTCTACGCAAGAAATGGTAGCAGATCCATTGACCAAGCATGTTCCTAGAGATATCTTTATTAGACATGTTAAATCTCAAGGATTGAGTAGATGTTAATGTATTTACATATTATGATGTGTTGTTTTTCCCAAAAATGTTTACTAATGTTAATACTCATTGATATTTATGTTTAATGCTCTCATGTTACTATGTTGATACATGCTTAAACAAATATACTATTAGTTAGTATGAGAAATATGTCAGACAAGTGAAAGATTGGCCCTCTCACACGGGTAATCGCTTCAATTACTTTGTGTTAATGGGAAATGAGACAAATTTTTTAATCTAATTATCTGAGTGATAATTTATAGAGTTCAAGCTTAAAAATTAAGTAATGTCGTTATAAGGTCATTTTCTTTGTGATATGACCTAAGGTAGATAAGTTCATTTCACCTTACTTGTCTTTATGCCATATGTGAGTTAGATATTGTGTTTGTCTGAACTATCATATGTACTGTATTTTATGAGACACATGCTCCATGGGAAATGAGTGAATACCATAGCACATGATTTCATACCATGTGTACAATTGTAACTATTAAAGGTAACACAAGTAAAGATCTCGGTCTTGATATTGTATAAGACCCTTGAGATTATTTCAATCCTACGTTGTATTATTTAGACTCTTGTCTGCTTCTCAAAAATTAGAATTGATGATCGCTAATTGGAGTATTACTGAAGGATCATGAGAAATTCGATCCAAAAGAACATCTCTGGAAAAGCGAATTGAATAAAAATTGAGAGATTCGAGAAAAGAGAAAGACCATTGTATGAGTAATATCACATTAACTTGTATTCACTGGTCGACCAATTATATTGTTCTATGTGATTAAACATGATTGTGAATACAAAATAAATATTACATTCGAAAAAGAGATCGAGAGATATGTAATGTGATAAATGATTGATGATATTGCATACCTAATCAACTATGGTTCTATCTATTATTCGAGTAACTATATATTCTTAACAGATGTATAGCAAGAGAGCTCTCGAAGTATGCTGGTTGCACAACACAATTGTTAAGTATGAATTATTCTTGTTAAGACAATAAAAAATTTTGGTCCCATCATGTGTGAGTGAAAGATGTTAGAAAATGAACATAATCATTAGAAAATATTGACATAGAAAATGTTAATGGAGAACATGTAGTACACCCATGATGATAAAATTTTTGGAGAGGTTTGAGAAAGTCATTAAGCTACCAAATGCATGTGATTTAATAACATTCAAAATATTTAAATGCATGTGATTATATAGTAATCAAAGCTTATTTTAAAGTGCATGTGAGTGAATAGAAAGTCATACATGTGATGGTATAGTAACTTGACTTCCTTATCTATAAATATGAGTATTTACTCATTAAGATAAACAATCAATTAAGTTTGATTAAGTGTATCTATACAAGAAATAATATATGCAATTATGTTGTGAAATACTTAGAGATGATGTTTACGCAATTGGACCGTTTATGGATTTGTTCCATTAAAATATTAGAGATGATGTTTCCTAACAAAGAAAAAGATGAATTATGATAAAGAGAAAGCATAAGAAAAAAAACGTGTGTGTATTTTTATTAATGAGCTGAGAGAAATGAAAAGTGCGCGTTTTATTTTGTGTTGTATTTTTTGTAAAAGTTTGAGAGAATATAAAATTTTATATGTTCTGCTTAAGTACGGATTAAATGATTTGATGACAGATTTCCAACGTTAAAAAAAGTGTTGTATTCGTATTTCGTTGGAATTTTGTTCGTGTGAGCAGACTGAAAAGAAAGCTCAAGGGTGTTCCGCAGTAAACACACTTTACGCAAGCGCACGTATTGCACAAGTAGTATAAAAATATCGATCATACGATGACTTATTTCCTACGTTGTTAATTATTGATGCTACTTATTTACAAGTATCTAATTGGGGTTGGAATGAATTGTTTGCTGGTTGAATGTGGATTTAACTAATAAATAAATAAAAATACAAATAAATACAAAAGAAATAAAGAAAAGACAAAACATCTAGGGTTGTGAATCCGCCCAATATTACTCTAATGATGAATTGATTCTCCTATACATATGTAATATATCAGTTTGTTAACCTGGAACACGAAAATATGCATAAACCTTTTTCGATGGTCGAATGCAAACATCCAAAGTAACTCAATTAACTATATGTAAATGTTAACTAAGAAACCATGAATTCATTAAGGTCAAGTTCCAATTATGACTACACACGCCCGATAAGTATATGTCTATCCTGGAAGAAAATCACTAAGGTGAGATCGTGCGCTATTGAATCTAAGGCTAAACATAAAATCCCTTTGTCAAGTTCATTCTACGTTTACCACATCAATCTTATTGGTGATAAGACAACAAGAAGCATTAAGATCTAGATTCAATAAACAAGTCAATGTATCACACATTATATAAGAAAATCAATTATGAAACTTGTGAATATTGTGCTTTATCACTTCCCTCGATTAAAGATAAAATGGTGGGGTTGGAGGATCCACTTTTAATATTTCAAACCTAGAAATCTCACTTTTTATAATATATAAATTGTCATTTATTACTCAATTATTATTTCTCAATAATTAATAATGTCAAAACATATAAAACCAGCCATATAGGCTGTAACCAATTTTGTCCAGTAAAACCGACCATATAGGCGGTAATCCAAGTTTATCATATAAACCGACCATATAGGCGGTAATATAGTTTTGCCATTAATTAATCCATATTATTAGATTACAATTTATATGTTATAATGTAAGTGAGATTAACCTAAATTATTATATTAAAGGTCTCACATTTTTCCCCAGCGGAAATAATTAACTAAACATACAGAAAAAAAAAAAAACATACTTATTATTACTTAAAAATAAAAATACATAAATACAGACAAGATACAATCATTAATTCCTTAGAAAGGAACCAAGAAGATTATGAAAATTCTAATGAAATCAAATGACTATTTATAGGTAAAAATCTGGTCTCGGCGTCGCAACGCGTAAGGTCTTGCGCGTCGCGACGTGCCAGCTGGCTACACGTGTCACGCTGAATTGTGTGGGCGTCGTGATGCTGAAGGTCTTTGACGTCGCAACGCGATGCATAGTTGATGATGCGTGTCGGCAGAGCTGCTTTCGGTGCTGATAGTGATGGCGTCACGACGCGTAGGATGTTACGCGTCGCGACGCGAGCAGTAATTTCCATTTTTGCCCTTATTGCTTTATTTTTCATCGTTTTGATTCCATTGAGTCCGGATTTTATTTTTATATGTAAAATAAATAAAAACACATCAAAATATTTACGAAACTCGAGAAACTCATAAAATATTAAGTTAAAGCGACGTAAATATTGATATATATTTTGCTCCTCAAAGAGATGAGCAGATTTGATTATTGACCACAAATCATTTCTATTTCTATATTAACTTGCAGCCCAAGCCCAGCTCATTCACTACAATAATAATCATTTTTCAAGGTCATTTTGCCACCCCTAAAATAATCCAATCTAACTATTATCATTTAGGTTACTTGTGCCCATTGCTCGTTGATGGGTTTACTGGAGTGATCAGCTGTTTGGCTATACTTGTTATGCAGGAGAGGAGATAACATGAAATTTAAGAGCCTTTGTGAGCCAAATTTCAAAATCTCCAACGCTATGGGATAAGTTTTATATCATTTGAAATGAGTGAGTCAATTTGCCCTTGCAATCGAACCTTACAAGGAACGAATGGGAGGATACTGCCTGTTCTGGGGCCTTCAAAGAATATGATTCTTTGGGACAAACGAGTGGAAAATTACAGTGTTCCCTATCATTTGATGTGCAAAGGGTACTTGATAATTTTAAAAAATTTCTAGAAGCACCGTCAATTTATTATAGAAAAGAAGCTAGTTATGATTGTGTTCAACGTATAGGTACAAGATCATGTCTATCGTCCTTCAGGTTTCATGTCATTGAGATATTTTAACCCTGCTTTTCGCATGAATAGAAGGGAAACTATGCAGCATGCGAGACTGTTTCAGGCCTTGTTAAAACTTGCATTTCCCCCTCATACAGACCCTCTTATCAGTCGAAATTGACTTATGGCAACACCATTTCCACGAGCAAATGCAATGTTATAACATGGTAATACCATTACCATTTAGCTGGTATTCTGTATTTCATTGCGAGGGCTAAATGACCAAAAAAAAGATCATCAAGTCGAGAGCAGAGAATATACTATTAAATACTACAGAAATAAATCTTCTCAGTGAACGTAAAACAAACAACGATTGATTTGAAGGTTCACTTCAGTTGAAATCCTAGCACAGAACTCATTCACTTTATGTAAAGCTAGAATGAGTTCCGATGCAGATATACAAAGAGCACCAAAGATTGATACTACTCGTCGATATCAGCATTTCCTCCTCCCTTTAGATGCAAGTGCTTTTCCCTCTTCTGAAAATCTGTCAAGCCCTTTCCACTTCCTGTTACACCAACCTTACCATTCGGATCATCTGGAGACTTGAATATGCTCTCTCGTTTGCGCCCAGAGAAGAAACCAACCTGGGAGTGTATGTAGAAGAATGATCAATAAGTACACATTGAAAAGTGCAGAGAAAACAAGAACATTACCTTCTTAGTCTTGCCTTTTGTGGTCTGGAACTGCTGCCATGCATTTTGGCGTTTATTCTGGGAGACTTCAAGTTGCTCGAATCGCACCTTCGACTTAAAAGCATGTATCTTCTTACGCTTAGCTGCTTTCTGCAGATATATAATGATCAGAAAGCATCTTCAAATCTATGCTGTCAAAGGTGTTAGCCGGGGCAATGTGTTCTGGTAGTTAAACTCGCCCAAGCGGCGACTTTGACCAGTCAAAAAGGAGAGTTGACTAGTCAAACATGCATAAATTTATCTAACAAAATGTCATAACTTAAAAGAAACAATTCAAGTTCGCGAGGAGACTCTTTGAAAAGAGTGAGACACTTAGGTTTTGTTAGTTGTTAGTTGTGTGTTGTGATGATGTTAGTTGTGTTGTGTTATTAGTAGTTATTAGTTGATAGTTGTATAGATGTATTTAATATAGTAGTTATGCATTTATTGTGGTAGTTGTGTTTAAAGGCTATAAAAAAGCCTCTCATTGTAATTCAAAACTTAAGTAAATGTTAATATACATTTTCTTCTCTGATTCTCATATGGTATCAGAGCTTAGGTTCTTTCCAGAGGTGTAGAAATTCGGTTTTCGGGAATGGAAAAGTCAGATGCTATGCAACCCATTCCTACCATTCTCATAGGTTAACTATCGTCTCTGGGTTCAGGGAATGCGTAGTTTTCTCAAGGGTCGGAAACTATGGCGTTATGTTACTGGAGATGTCAAGCCCCCCACTCGGCTTACTGATGAAACTGAAGGACAGCTCGCTGATCGTCTCGAGGATTGGGATAGTAAGAATCACCAAATTCTGACATGGTTCCGGAATACTTCGGTTCCAGCTATTCATCATCAATTTGGGCGCTACGAAACTGCCAAAGAAGTTTGGGATCTGCTTGCATTAAGGTACACCTCTTCTGATCTCTCTAGTCAGTATCAATTATGGGAAAAGTTGCATAATTTGAAACAAGAGAAATGTCAGTCTATTACTGATTTTCTTGCACAAATGGAGAATATTTAGGACCAACTTGCTTTGTCAACCATCAATGAGTTGCACCGTTGATGCAACTAATTATACGACACACCGTGACCGTATGCGACTAATTCAATTCCTTATGGCCCTTACTGATGATTTTGAATCTTGTCGAGCTTCATTGTTACATCAATCTCCTCTACCTACATTAGCAGCTGCTGTCTCTCGATTATTGTCTGATGAAACTTGTCTCGGCTTACTTAAGCCATCTCACGATGATGTTGTGCTTGCCGCCGCGGATAAACATTTCTCAAAAGGTGAAGGCAAATTTTGTCGTACCTGCAACAAATCTGGTCATACTCTGATTGAATGTAGTCTTACTGAATGTCACAAATGCAAGAAAATAGGCCATATTGCCGCTCACTGTCCCACTAAGGTGAGTTGTCGCTACTGCAAGCTGTCTGGCCATTCTATTGAGCAGTGCCCCACTCGTCCCCCAAGATCTAATCAACCCTCCAAGATAGCAATTCCAATTGCTGCTGCTACCTCTGAGGTTACTGTCTCTCCAACATCCACTGGTAACTTAGAAGCACTCCTTAGACAAATACTCTCCACCCATCCCAATACTTCTACTGCCTTATCTGTCAATTTAAGTAATTGTCCTTGGTATTTTGACTCTGGTTGTTGCAATCATATGACTTCTCAATCCTTGTTATTTTCTTCCACCTCTCCTACCGTAACTATTTCTCCAATCTTCACTGCAGATGGCTCACAAATGCTTGTAAGTCAGTCTGGCCACATATCAACATCTACACTCACATTACCAAACACATTTCTTATTCCCAAACTTACATTCAACCTTATTTCTGTTAGTCAACTATGTGAACTTGGATTAGAATTGATATTCTCCACTAATGGTTGTCGTGTGCAGGATCCGCAGACGGGACAGATTCTTGGGACAGGCCGTAGAATTGGACGTCTGTTTGAACTCACCTCTCTGCATCTTCCTTCAAATCGTTTTTCCCAATTATGTGCTGTATCTACTCCATCTTCTCTTCACTTGTGGCATATGCGTCTTGGTCATGCCTCGATAAATAAATTTCATCCTTTAGTTTCTAATGGTTCACTAGGTTCTGTTAAAGACCAGCTTTTCCATTGTGTCTCTTGTCAACTTGGAAAACAACCAGCTTTGTCCTTTCAACATAATAAACATAATTCTGTTGCTCCATTTGATTTGGTCCGCTCTGATGTATGGGGACCTTCACCTACAGCCACTATGGGAGGATCTAAATATTTTGTCTTGTTTATTGATGATTATTCTCGATTTACATGGATCTTTCTTATGAAACAACGTTCTGAACTACCTCAAATTTATATTGACTTTGCAAACATGATCAAAACACAATTTTCCAAAACTATCAAAATTTTGAGGACCGACAATGCCAAGGAATATCTTGACTCCAAAATTCAACAATTTTTAAAAGCCCAAGGAACCATTTCACAACGATCATGCCCATATACCTCTCAACAAAATGGACGAGCCGAAAGAAAACATCGTCATATTTTAGATTCCACTCGATCCATGCTCATTTCATCATCTTGTCCTGAACGCTTTTGGGGTGAAGCTGCCCTTACGGCTGTTTATGTTATTAATCGTATTCCTTCTTCAGTCACCAAACACAATTTGTCTCCTTATGAGTGCCTTTATGGTGTTTCCTCTCCTTATGATCTTCTCAAGGTTTTTGGGAGTGTTTGTTTTGTTCTTCTTCATCCCACAGAGCATCACAAGTTAGAACCCCGTGCCAGACTTTGTTGTTTCTTAGGATATGGTATTCAACACAAAGGGTATCGTTGTTGGGATCCCGTGTCAAAGAAACTTCGCATCTCTCATGTTATTTTCTGGGAACACGTTATGTTCTCTTCTATTTCTAAGTTCACAGTGTCACCTTCAGATCCTCCTCCACTTTTCACTAATCCATCTATTGAGTTGTTTCCATCTGATGCAAGTACTTACGGTGAACATACAGATGTCCAACCTCCATCACCGCCTGTTCTTGATGATGCCCCTCTTGCAGATACTGCACCAGAGACCATTGGTGACTCATCTCCACCCTATCCTACCCGAGTAAGAAATCCTCCCCCTTACCTTCGAGATTATCATTGTTTCTCTGCTCTTGTTTCTTTGCATGAACCTCAGTCCTATAGGGAGGCTTCTTCTAATCCTCATTGGCAGCAAGCTATGCAAGATGAATTACAGGCATTGACAAAGACAGGTACTTGAGACTTGGTTGATCTTCCTCCTGGCAAAAATCCAGTGGGATGCAAATGGGTTTACAAAATCAAAACACATTCAGATGGATCTATTGAGCGTTATAAAACACGACTTGTTGCCAAAGGATTCGCTCAAGAGTATGGGATTGATTATGAGGAGACTTTTGCTCCTTTTGCTCGTCTTACCTCAGTTCGCACTTCGCAATCTGCTTGCTATTGCTACTCCTCGGCAATGGAGTCTGTTTCAGATGGATGTCAAGAATGCCTTCCTCAATGGTGATCTCACTGAAGAAGTTTATATGACGCCTCCTCCAGGTCTTGATCATCCACCAAATACAATATGTCGTCTGCGACGTGCCTTCTATGGTTTGAAGCAAGCTCCTCGTGCATGGATTGCCAAATTCAGTACCGCTGTCAGACAAATTGGATTCACCACCAAATACAGTATGTCGCCTGCGACGTGCCTTATATGGTTTGAAGCAAGCTCCTCGTGCATGGATTGCCAAATTCAGTACCGTTGTCAGACAAATTGGATTCACCTCCAATCCACATGATTCAGCCTTATTTCTTCGAAAATCCGAAAAGGGTATTGTGATATTACTTCTTTATGTTGATGATATGATTATTACTGGAGATGATATTTCAGGCATAGCAGATCTCAAGCAGGCTCTTAGTCAACAATTTGAAATGAAAGATCTTGGTCATTTGAGTTATTTTTTAGGCCTTGAGGTTATTTGTTCTGATGATGGTTATCATCTCTCGCAAGCCAAGTATGCCTCTGATCTTCTTTCTCGAGCTGGCCTTACAGATAGCAAGACAGTTCCAACTCCAATTGAGTATAATACTAGTCTTACACCTATAGATGAAGATAGCACTCCCCTTGATGATCCTACTCTCTACAGACAATTGGTTGGAAGCCTCATTTATCTTACAGTCACTTGGCCAGACATTTCTTATGCAGTTCACATTGTCAGCCAGTTCATGACCGCTCCCCGTTCCACTCATTATGCTGCAGTACTTCGCATCCTTCGTTATGTTAAAGGAACTCTCTTTACAGGTCTCCATTTTTCTGCTACTTAATCATTGGTTCTTCGAGCCTATTCTGATTCTGACTGGGCAGGAGACCCTACTGATCGTCGATCAACTACAGGTTACTGTATTTTTCTTGGTGATTCACTTATTTCTTGGCGCAGCAAGAAACAGACATTGGTTGCCCGCTCGAGTACTGAGGCTAAATATAAAGCTGTTGCTGCTACTACAGCTGAACTTCTATGGTTACGTTGGCTTCTAGAAGATAGGGGAGAACCTCAACCATCATCTCCCACTCTTTACTGCGACAACAAAAGTGTTATTGCAATAGCACATAATGATGTTTTTCATGAGCGCACCAAACACATTGAGATCGATTGTCATTTCATTCGCCAACACGTTGCTTCTGGCACTATTTCCTTGAAGTATCTCAAATCCACTGATCAGCTAGCTGATGTCTTCACCAAATCCTTTCTTCTGGGACGTTACACTACACTTGTTTCCAAACTCAATTTGATTTCATCTAAACCACCTTGAGTTTGAGGGGGGATGTTAGTTGTTAGTTGTGTGTTGTGATGATGTTAGTTGTGTTGTGTTATTAGTAGTTATTAGTTGATAGTTGTATAGATGTATTTAATATAGTAGTTATGCATTTATTGTGGTAGTTGTGTTTAAAGGCTATAAAAAGGTCTCTCATTGTAATTCAAAACTTAAGTAAATGTTAATATACATTTTCTTCTCTAATTCTCACAGGTTTTTTATTATTTTTTTCTTTGAGAATCTGGCTGCCTGTTCACAGTTAGAAATTTCTTTAAATATTCTTGTTGATGTCTTATTAACATTCAAGTATTGTTAGGGTTCACATTTAATAATTAAGTGGCACCTTTTTTACCCGCCTATTAGAAGGCGCCCTCCCAAGCACAAAGACAGGTAAGGGGCAGGTTGAGCAAGGCAAAGTGGATGCCTAAAAAACCCGCCCAAGCATCGCCTTAAACAAGCATAGCTTCAAATGGACGAGCAATTATCAGTTAGATCCATCAAGTAGGAAGACAGATTGATCAATCATGAGGTTAAAAAAAAAAAGCAATGGGCTCTAATTTTTTCTGATAATTTAGGGAGCTTGGTAAAGACACAGAACCAGGAAGTTGGCAGAAACCACATAAAACTTTGCCGTAAACCACTTACAACATCCTCTGGATCTTCAGGATTTATACGAAGCTTTGGTGGTAGACTTTTAGACTGAAAGTCAAATGCAGCAGCTTGCTCAATCTTCCTTTTGATATCCTGTTTAGTAGCTTCAGCTACCTTCTCAGCTTCCATCAATAGATTGACTTCAATTGGCCTTACATTTGCAGGGTCCACCTGGAATTAGCAGCCGAAAAATATAATCACACCACCTTCCTTTTTGTTCAATAATGTAATCAAAATATAGAGACAATTACCTCTTCCTTATTTCCCCAACCATCATAAGTAACATAATATCCATTTGGTGTGATTGCCTCAATAGTTGCCTCATACCTAGACATTCAACTAATCAAACACAGAAAAGGAAAAACAAGGTAAAGGAAATGAAAAGTAAAAGTAAGTAAGATTTGGATAGCTTTTTATACAAACCATTCCCCGTCTTCGCTCCAAACAGCTTGAACTTTTGTGCCACCACGAACTTTTCTTGATTATCAGAGACGCTTCCTGACTCCTACACGGGGAAAAGACATCATTTGTACACATGTAGCTTAGTAGCTGAAATGTATCAGTCATGTTTATCATAAAAGACAAAGTGTACACATGTTTTCAGCTGTAGCACCTGCAGCAGTATTAAAAATTCTGCTACTGACAGCCACAAAATGAACAAATTTTGCTGCCATTGCACCATGATGATACGCGAGAAGCTATTATATGTATGCCATGACCTATATACCAATAGCCATGTAATATGACAAACTTGCAAACCCAAATATATGCATATAGCTGTTAGCTCAGGTAAATTAAGCTATTAATTTGGAATTAAAAAAATCTGAAACGTAATTTTTTTTTTAATTTCTACCACTCCAGGCACTGTAAATTTTGCCTCCATGAAAATATAAAGCATATTACTAAAGAACAAAACACTAATAGCACCCAAAGGACGTTAACTTACCGTTATATTTTCCTTAAACTGGAGCAAATTAGGAGATGCACTGACAATTGTCCCAGTTTCTGATCCAGAAATAGCATTATGCTTTGCAGTTGCGAGGAGTTCCTCTGTCAAAGCAATAACCTGCATTCTCAAATCTTTTAGCTCAACTGTAATACAAGAAAAACACAATTACTAACATAGTAAAGACCATATCATTGTCAAAATTTGAACTTAGAATCTCAGTGTGACATCTGAAATCAGGTGAGAGAGAAGCAGGCTGGCCATCACCACAAATAGCACCACCTGCACAGAACCAAGATAAAAGTGATGTGCATCTTGTTGGACCTCCAAAACTTTTACATAAAGCTCCAATAGTTCTTTTTTCATTCTCCATGAAATTCCCATTTTCGGAGAATAGGAACTTTATTTTATTCAACATAAAAACTAACCTCACCTTTTCAACACTTAAATGAAAATAAACCTCCATGAAAGCCACTTGCAGTTAAATTGTTGCTTGTTTGAGCAACATGGTGATCCTTCAAAAGAGAGAGGGAAGAGAGATGATAGAAAGATCTACATAGAAAACCTAAACATCCAAACAGCATCTAAAGTGACTTCATGAATTTTTTGTGCTACAAAGTTACCACCTATTCCCAATACAGTACGCTAACTAACAATGACAATAAGCAGCAGATCCAAAGGGAGAGAATCCCACACATAGTTGTTAAGGCGCACCTCAGGCTCAGGCTCGGCTCAATCTTCGACCAATGCACCTCACAAAAGATCAGGCGAGGCGACCTTCATCAGGTGAGCATGCGCCTTTTAGGTCTAGGCACGTAACTCCGAGATGCATCTCACAAAAATGGGTGAGAAAAAACCTACCCAAATTGCCCGAAACAACTCGAAATCAAGTTGTATAATATTTCTTTAATAAACTAAAATAGGTTTTGGGTGAGCTTTAATTTTCGTTTTTCGATAAGCACATTAATTTGTATTATCAGTATTTGTATTATTATATATTTATTTTCCATGATTTCTCTTTGTTTTAGTTGTTTGCAATTTACACCTCACCTTTATCAGGCATGCGCCTAGGCCATACGACCCTTTGCGCCTTAGTGCGCCTTGCGCTTTTAGCAACACTGATCCCACATACTCTTAAGATGTGAGAAACCAACAATTCAAAAAAGATAATTTTACCAGAGAGAAAAATGAAAAAGGGAACAACCATAAGAGTCACCTCAGTCAGCTCATTTTCCATGTCCGCATATTCACAGTTTCCAGGATCATCATCCAAAAGCTGTCTTACCTAATTTCACACATGGAAGAGGTCATTATCCAATAAAAATATGTAGGCAACAAAAAGTAATTTTAGCCAGTGTGATGCACACATGTACTTGGCTTGTGGGGTTAACTTGGGGGTTGGGAAAAAGAGAGTGATACATAATAAGGAATCACAGCATTCCAGAATGCCAAGTTTAATCGATATTCGATAATCATTAAATTACAAGCTAACAACTACCTAATATGACCATAAGACGCCAATAAAGATATATCGTGAGAAAAACAGTAACACCATATAATTAAACAAAATAGAAAAAAATATTTTATGTAATTAAAACATCAGAAAAAGCAAATACTTTTAGCAATTTAGTTGGGAAACACTTCAAAAAGTTCCAATAACTTCTCACTCACAGATTAAAATACCAAATTGAAAAGTTCCCCGAAGGGAACTCCTCGAACATAATTGATAATTACTTAAGAATCTCAAACAAAGCATATTAAATTACCTAATTATTCATTTATAAACAATTCCAATAATAGCACATACTAATGTGTAATTAAAAACTGCATAATTACTCATCAGAAACCCTGATTCAGTCAACCTAAACATAGGAGACCCATTTGTATAAAACCCGAAACACCGTAATCCAAATTCAAAAATTCTTTGATATCCATTAAAAATTTAAAGTAAAAATAAAATTAAAATTTTCATATCACCCACGAAATAAAAACAAAAAGTTAAAAAAAAAAAACATGAGTTATATAGTACCTGTTGAAGCTGCTCTTTATACGTGGAAAGATTTGAAAAGAGCTCTTCAATGCTAAGCTCTTCTCCTCCTTGCATTTTTTTTTTTTAATAATTCGATTAAAGTTGATGAATCGAAAATTAAAAAAGATGCTACAACACAATAGAGATAGAACAAAAAAAACAAAACAGACAATAATTGAAGCAGATAAATCTCGAAGTCAAAACTCCAGTCGAAACCCTTATTGAAAGAAAGTAAATTTCACTAGATGTTATATTAATTAAAAAGGGTGGGCAGAAAAGTCCGGATTCGTTCCGGTCCGATCTGATCAGATCGGATTTTAAAATATTTATATAATTTTTTATTATTAAAATATCAGACCGGATAAAACCCGTCCCGGACACTCGAATCGGGCTTTTCCCAAGCCGAGCCCGGTCAATTGCCATCTTCGTGTTTTGGCCCAATCATTTCCGTATTGGACCCGACAAATGTTATTTATGCCCTATACAATAACTGATTGGGCCTCCAAAATATGCCCATATGGCTAATAGTGGTAGCAAATTTGGAGTCATTTTAAGTTTTTGGCATACAAAATTTAAATATCATCTCAATTTTTCTAGTTATACATCCAAATTATTATTTCACATACATAAGAAATAAAAAATCACAATAAAAATATATAAAATATAGATTTATGTGCTAAATTAATGAGATTAATGAAATTATAAAATATATAAAATATAGATTTACAGCATGCCGGATTTTAAGGCATTTGTGACTTCGGCCACATATGCTCCTTCGTGTAAGTGGCATGCAACTTTGGGAAAGGTTGGCAGGCACGTGGGCTTTGGTTGGTTTTGCAACTGGACTAACGTGGGCTTATGCGCTCATTGGGCTCGTTTTTGGCCTGCTTAATCAAGAGGACAATTTTGGGTGGCCCAGATGGTCACTATGTGCAGGTTCGGCTTGATTCTGGTGGGCCTCGGCTCTTGGCAATTTTGTTTTGCCATTTTACTGGCTCTACAACAGCGACTTGGTTTCGATTGACATGGGCCGTATGGTGATGTGGTCCAGGCGATCATGATCCAACTGTGGGAGCTTTGAGTTCAAATGCTCATATGCTCGCGGATCGTGGCTGTGTTGGCATTTTGTCAATTTTTCGTGGTTGCTTTGCATGAGGTACTGGGCTTTGGATTTGGGCCTGCTTGTGAGTAGGCTGATCTTTATGGCATGGTCTATTTGCTTGGAATTCCCTTGGAGTTGGGCTGGCTTACAGTACTTGGGCCGTTCCTTGAGTCGTCTTCGCGCCAGGTCATGAAAGTAGTTTGGGCTATATTTGATTGCGGATAGGATATGATCAAAATGGCAGAATGGTTTGATGGTCCATTACCTTGCTGTACGTGCTATTAGGATGCTGACGTTGAGCGTGGGGAGTAGGCTGTGTAATGGGTCTGCTTTCGTAGGTCTTGAGTGTGTGGGCTGGGCTTCTTCTAGTCAGGTTTGCATAGGGGTGGCAAAACGAATCAACGAATCGAATTCGTGACGAATCATAAACGAATCGAATTGTAGTGCACTAAATTCGAATTCGATCCGCTTATTAAACGAATCCTGATATTAGGATTCGGATTCGATTCGTTTAATAAACGAATATTCGTATTCGATTCGTTTAATAAACGAATATTCGTATTCGATTCGTTTATTCGTTTACATAAATCAAACGAATTGAATCGAATTTATTATTCATTTACTATTCGCATCCAATTCGTTTACTATTCGCATATGATTCATTTATTATTCGCAAACGATTCGATTCGTTTAATTCGATTCGTTTAATTCGTTTCGTATTCGATTTGAATTCGATTAGTTTAATCAAATTAAAATATAAAATCTAAGTATCCAATCCATACCATATTCAATAACATATTCGTTGTTATAGTCTTAAAATCCTTACAACAATCTCCAAATTTCAAATTACAAATCAATTGCACAATAACACTTAAAATCTTCAAAATACATTTGATCAAAATCTCGAATACAAGTTGAGACGGTAAAGGCAAACTTCTTTATCATTATCATATGAGATGAAAATCCTGCAAATAAAATAAAATTATATTATTGAGTGGTAATGAAATAGAGTTTAGGTCAACAAAGACATAATAAGAACTAGATCCAAATCCAAAAATTATGCCAATAAGAACTTGATCCTAAAAATTAAAAACAAACTTAAAACTGCAGCTCTTCAATCAAATAAGGTAAAAAAAAAAAAGAAGAAGAAATATTCTAGTAAAGAACAAAATTCATGGAAGATTAAGCACGAATTAAATTCATCTTCAAATAAGATGAATAAACAATCCGAAAATCTCATCGTATCTTCTATCTAACAAAAAAGACCAACATCAAACACTCATCAATGCAAAATGTTCATCAGTGCAAAATGATCTGGAAGATATTAACAGACCCTTAATATCATCAAAGAAACTAAGCGCACAAAATATCTTGAAATCCACTCAGACAATAGCATTGGCAGCACTTGCAATTCTTGGCCACATATCAGCACACTCCTTACCAATTGGGCCAGTTATAGCAGATCCTAACAATCACCAAAGTACACATCGAATTAAATCCACAACTAATCGAAATTATTAAATGCAAGACAACTAGAAAGAAAACATCAAACCCAGAATGAACTAATTTTTACTCAAACAATTTAAAAGTTTTAATCATTAAAAAAAACGAAACATATCAATATAATGATGGTAAAGAAAATGATGAAAATGCTTCTTTTTTGATGAATAAGAGTCGGCGACTTAGTCGAGATTTAAGAGAGATAAGGTTTGGAAACTTGAATTCATTTGATGAAGAAGGAGAGGAGAGTCGGCGGCTTAGTAGTTAGTTGTTTTAGGTTGATGAATGAAGAATCTGTTTTAGGTTTAGTTTTTATTATATATTAATATTTTAGGTTAAATGGGTAATTACTAAAATAACCTTAGTGTTAAACACTTATATTCAAAAAACGAATGATAAATTTATAATTTAATTAAACAGATATTAAACGAATTCGATTCAGATTCGATTCGTTTAATAAACGAATTCTAAACGAATAAAGGAATTGACAAGCTCAAATTCAGATTCGATTCGTTTAATAAACGAATCGACCAGAGATATCAGAGAAGTATATCTCAGTAATAAAAAGTATTATTCGGTTTGTGTCCGTGGACGTAGGTGAGATCTGATCCGCCGAACCACGTTAAATCTCCTTGTTGATTGGTGTATTTATCTGTCTTTTGCTAAATTTGCTTTTGGTTCCCCCATAACCAAACAAATTCACTATTGAGGGAGAATTTTCTCGGGAGTAATATTCTCATATTACCCTGAGACCAAAATCAGTCGTCAACATTTATTAAACGAATCCAATTCAACGAATCCTGACCCAAATTGCCACCCCTAGGTTTGCACATTTTGGAGAGGTTCCTCTCTCTTTTTTGAAGAGAGAAAATTCTCTAAACTCATTAGAGATGCCGCACCACGCATAATAACCCACTTTGACTTCGGTCAATCCTAGCCGTGTGTGCATCTCTTATTTCCACCCCCCACTCTCTCTCTCTCTACTCGGTGTGGGAGATTTCTTCTTTTCTCTTGTGTCACATTTTTGCAGCTGTTGTGTTTTAACGTTTGGAGTTTGTTCTCTTGCCTCTACCCCGTGCTTGACATTTTGGGATTGCTTGAGGATAGATCATTTTGTTCAACTGGCTTTGTGATTCAAGTATTTTGACAGATGACGGATAGAAAATTCTTGTATGATGTTCATTTCATTTTGGATTCCATACATGGAAACTTTTGTTGTTGCTAGATAGTGTGCTTTCGACGGCCTTTTTGGTTTTTGTGGGGGCGACGTAGCAGCTTGGAGAAGGCAAGTACCATGAACAGTAGCGTATGATATTGGTTTGGGGCCAGGAAGTACGAAGAAATCAGGGGCTTTGGCTCTAGTCTCCAAGGACTCAACTTCAACACTTTGGGCAGTGCGCTAATTGAATTTGCAAAGCTCTGACACGTAAGGCTTGGAAACTGTTGATGGTGTTTTTTAAGCACTATGATATTTAAGCGGTACGATATGGGTAAAAGGGTAATTCCCTTCTCGGTCGAAATCATTAATGCCGACCCGGCCACTAAAAGCCAAACAGTAAGTGACCGAGCACTTTATGATCGGTAACCGAGCACTTGAATTCAGATGACCGGGCAATTATCAGATCAACCGCATCATTCTCATTTCAAATGACTATCATGACCGACCTCATGAAGACCGACCATATAGCGAGATATGCTCCAGAAGATGACACCCTATTCTTGCAGATAATATGACAAGTTATCTTATTTTCATGGGGAAAACTTGTGAGTCAGAGTCCTAGTAGGATAAAGAAAGTAAATGTAGTTTTGATTAGGAATCCTTATGAGAAAATAGAATAATTTTGACTAGAAATCCTTATGGGAAAATGAAATTGTTTCAACTAAGAAATTATTGTAGGAGAGAGAATCTGATTTCTACACTATTATAAATATGAGGGTAGAGTATGCGTAAGGGGGGTAACAAGTTGAAAGTTGAGAGTTGATATCAGAATCAATATCAAGATCATTACGATCCGACTTGTAAAAGACAAGAGATATCAGAGAAGTATATCTCAGTAATAAAAAGTATTATTCGGTTTGTGTCTGTGGACGTAAGTGAGATCTGATCCGCCGAACCACGTTAAATCTCATTGTTGATTGGCGTATTTATATGTCTTTTGCTAAATTTGCTTTTGGTTCCCCCATAACCAAACAAATTCACTATTGAGGGAGAATTTTCTCGGGAGTAATATTCTCATATTACCCTGAGACCAAAATCAGCCGTCAACAGTTGGCGCCGTCTGTGGGGACCTCCAACAAAAAGCAGCTCGCGTAGTAAGACAATGGCAGAAGGTGGAAATCACCGGTCGTCAAGAAGTTCAACAGCAGAATGGATGGAGAAAATAGAAGAAAATATAAGGAAAGAAAATGAGGAAAATCAAAACCTTCTGAAATCCATGATGGACAGACTGAAGAGGACGGAAGAGACGAATAATGAGAGACTAGAAGCCGGAGCCAGTCGGAGGAGAGGCGAAAAAGCGGAAGGAAAAAGAGTCGCAGATATGTGTGATGACGATGAACTAATGAGGAAAGGTCCCTACGGGATGAGGTCCGTAGTGGTAGAAAAAGATTTATAAACGGAGGATACGTGGGAAGAAGAAGAGGGGAGACAGTCGCCAGATTCTTCCTATGATAACCCCCGCGACACCATAAGGGAAGATAGGAAGCATGGTGAAACTGGACGGGAAGTCTCAAGTCATGAAGAACGCCACACCCGTGGTGAAAGACGCGAATGAGGCCGCGGGAGGCGGCATAGTGACACAGATGGCAGTATAAAGTCTTGGTTAAGAAAAGAAATGGCCAAGTGGGGAGTAAACCCCAAAACGGATACAGCAGATGCTCGGGACGGTGAGGTTGAATCTCCCTTCACAGAAGAAATAAGGTCGGCAAAATTCCCAAGACATTTCAACATGCCATCCATGACACCCTACAAAGGCCATTCAGATCCAAAGTCTCATATTGAAAGTTTCGTCCTATTGATGGAGATCCAAGGGGTAGTAGGGGATGTCATTTGCAAAGTATTCCTCCTAACCTTGGGCGGGTCTGCCATTCTGTGGTTCAGAAGTCTTGCCTCGAGAAGCATCAGTAGCTTCGCTCAACTCAGAAGGTCATTTGTTCGACACTTCAAAGGGGCATGCGTCCCAAAGAAAATGGTGGGAGAATTGAGACTGATGAAACAAGGGGATGATGAGCCCCTGATGAATTTTATTGAAAGGTACCACAATTTGGTGCTCGAGGTCGGAGCGTACGAGTCATCGGAAGCGTTAGAAAGTCTCAAGGGAAGTCTGAAGGTCGGGAAGTTGTGGACTCACCTGAGAATTCAAGACGTATCGGATTATGCCACTGCCTTGGAGTTGGCCAGAAAGTTTATCTTAATAGAGGAGGAGAAAAAGATTGCCCGATGAGTAGATACCCGAAAGGCTAAGATATTCAGGTTAGACAATCAGTGGGATTCGATCAGAAATTTGAGGAGATCAGTCCCGGAGCAGAAGAAACTCATACCGACACCTCCGAGTAGTCATGTTCAAGAGATAAAATCATCTGTCCAAGTCAACCGTGTCGCATGGAGGACAATATACACCCCCTGAACAAACCTATGGCCCAGATAGTTCGGGAAATCTAGGATAAAGGTCTGTTGGCCGAGCCTAATTTGAGGAGGTTCCCGATTTAGGAGGGAAATAATAGGGCTTACTGTATCTACCATAACATAAGGGGACATGTCACGAATGGGTGCAGAGACCTGCGGGAGCGGGTGGAAGACTTGGTGAAAGAAGACTATTCAGTGTGTACATAGACCATTCAGTTTTTTGAGGTTGACCAAAGTTGATAGCGGAAGTCATCCAGTCGGATGCGTGGAATGCTGAGATGCAGAAATGATGTATTAAGAAGAGCCTTGCTTGTAGTGACCCTGGTAGAGTTGCAAGAAAGGCAACGGATCCCAAAAATGTGAGTAAGACTTCTTATGTCTTAGGCTGACATTTGATTATGCTTGTTTATAATGACCCACACAATGGTTTTGATATATGTTTTACGGCTCGGGTCTCTTCTTGTACCGCCGAGACCGATGTTTCTTTCCGAATCGGGTATGCTCTTGTACCGTCGAGACCGATGTTTCTTTCCGTATCAGGTCTGCTTTTGTACCGCTGAGACCGATGTTTCTTTCCGGCTCGGGTCTGCTCTTGTACCACCGAGACCGATGTTTCTTTCTGGCTCGGGTCTGCTCTTGTACCGCCGAGACCGATGTTTCTTTCCGGCTCGGGTCTGCTCTTGTAACGCCGAGATCGATGTTTGTTTCGGCTCGGGGCTGGATTTCATTCCGCTGAGGCCACTTGTTTATTCGGCTCGGGGCTGGATTTCGTTCCGCCAAGGCCGTTTGGTTATTCGGCTCGGGGCTGAATTTCATTCTGCCGAGGCCGTTTGGTTATTCGGCTAGGGGCTGGATTTCGTTCCGCCGAGGCCGCTTGGTTATTCGGCTCGGGGATGGATTTTGTTCCGCCGAGGCCGCTTGGTTATTCGGCTCGGGGCTGAATTTCGTTCCGCCGAGGCCGCTTGGTTATTCGGCTCGGGGCTGAATTTCGTTCCGTCGAGACCTTATGGTTTATTCAGCTCGGGGTCGGGTTACGTCCCACCGAGTCGGCTTCTTTGGACTGAGGATGTAACATTCCCCCAGAACCAAGTCTTTCTTTTAGCTCGGGGTCGGGTTACGTCCCACCGAGTCGGCTTCTTTGGACTGGGGATGTAATATTCCCCCAGAGCCAAGTCTTTCTTTCAGCTCGGGGTCGGGTTACGTCCCACCGAGTCGGTTTCTTTGGACTGAGGATGTAACATTCCCCCAAAGCCAAGTCTTTCTTTTAGCTCGGGGTCGGGTTACGTCCCACCGAGTCGGCTTCTTTGGACTGGGGATGTAATATTCCCTCAGATCCAACTCTTTATTCAGCTCGGGATCGGGTTACGTCCCACCGAGTCGGTTTTTTTGGACTGGGGATGTAACATTCCCCCAGTGCCAAGTCTTTCTTTTAGCTCGGGATCGGGCTACGTCCCATCGAGTCGGCTTTTTTGGACTGGAGATTTAATATTCCCCCAGAGCCAAGTCTTTATTCAGCTCGGGGTCGGGTTACGTCCCACCGAGTCGGCTTCTTTGGACTAGGGATGTAACATTCCCCCAGAGCCAAGTCTTTCTTTTAGCTCGGGGTCGGGTTACGTTCCACCGAGTCGGCTTATTTGGACTGGGGATGTAATATTCCCTCAGATCCAAGTATTTATTCAGCTCGGGGTCGGGTTACGTCCCACCGAGTCAGTTTTTTTGGACTGGGGATGTAACATTCCCCCAGTGCCAAGTCTTTCTTTTAGCTCGGGGTCGGATTACATCCCACTGAGTCTGTTTCTTTGGACTGGGGATGTAATATTCCCCCAGAGCCAAGTCTTTCTTTCAGCTCGGGGTCGGGTTACCTCCCACTGAGTCGGCTTCTTTGGACTGATGATGTAATATTCCTCCAGAGGCGTCTTTCTTCAGCTCGGGGTCGGGATACGTCCCACCGATAGACTTATCATCGGCATGAGATCGGAGCATCTCCCCCACGGTCGACCCTCTATTGGTTTGGGGAGGTGACATTCCACAGAGCCAAATGTTATTCTCAGCTCGGGGTCGGGTTAAGTCCCACCGAGTCGATCGTCATCAGCATAAGGGCAAAGCATTTTCTCCACGGGTAGATATCGGGATCCTCGTTGACTGAGCACATGAAGGTGGCATGAAGGACCAGATTTGCAGCCAAGGTATTTTTCTCTGCGGTTCATGGAGTGACCACCGACGGATTCATCGGCGCACCATCTTTTTTTATAGTTCCCGGCATCAACTCGCAAACTCGTTGTTACCGAGAACTAGGGGATAGATGTTGATGGTGTTTTTTAAGCACTATGATATTTAAGCGGTACGACAGGGGTAAAAGGGTAATTCCCTTCTCGGTCGAAATCATTAATGCCGACCCGGCCACTAAAAGCCAAACAGTAAGTGACCTAGCACTTTATGATCGGTAACCGAGCACTTGAATTCAGATGACCGGTCAATTATCAGATCAACCGCAACATTCTTATTTCAAAGGACTATCATGACCGACCTCATGAAGACCGACCAGATGACGAGATATGCTCCAGAAGATGACACCCTATTCTTGCGGATAAGATGACAAGTTATCCAATTTTCATGGGGAAAACTGGTGAGTCAGAGTACTAGTAGGATAAAGAAAGTAAATGTAGTTTTGATTAGGAATCCTTATGGGAAAAGAGAATAGTTTTGACTAGGAATCCATATGGGAAAATGAAATTGTTTCAACTAGGAAATTCTTGTAGGAGAGGGAATCTGATTTCTACACTATTATAAATAGGAGGGTAGAGTATGCGTAAGGGGGGGGTAACAAGTTGAAAGTTGATATCAGAATCAATATCAAGATC
This sequence comes from Zanthoxylum bungeanum, assembly GCA_019454045.1. Taxonomy (NCBI): domain Eukaryota; kingdom Viridiplantae; phylum Streptophyta; class Magnoliopsida; order Sapindales; family Rutaceae; genus Zanthoxylum; species Zanthoxylum bungeanum. The sequence goes on from SKCR01030216.1 coordinate 541,663, forward strand.
ATTATGATCCGACTTGTAAAAGACAAGAGATATCAGAGAAGTATATCTCAGTAATAAAAATTATTATTCGGTTTTTGTCCGTGGACGTAGGTGAGATCTGATCCGCCGAACCACGTTAAATCTCCTTGTTGATTGGTGTATTTATCTATCTTTTGCTAAATTTGCTTTTAATTCCCCTATAACCAAACAAATTCACTATTGAGGGAGAATTTTTTCGAGAATAATATTCTTATATTATCCTGAAACTATACGTGTGGGGGCTGTTTTTCTGGGCACCCTGAGCATGACAGCATTTTTGATTCTTCACGTTTGCTGCTTTCGCTTTTGTCTCCTTCTGGCTGTGCAACATCCGATGTGGGACACTTTGGTGGAGCTCGTGGGTTTCATTTGGTTTTGGAAAGATTTGGGCTTATTTGGGCCATTTCCATTTTCAATTATTGCATTGGGCTTGCCTTTCCAAGGCCTGATTAGCTTTATGTTTCGTCCCAGGCGATGTGGGATCTTCCTGAGGCAGATTTGGGTGCAACTTGTCTTTTCTGAGCGAGCAACTTTTGGCGCTGTGAAGGAGCAAGCAAGTTTCGCCTTTGGTTTGGGCTGCTGTTGCCTCGTGTATGGCGCAATTTCGTGGGCCGACAAAGTGGGCTGGCTACGTGAGGCTTGGGCCACGTGTCGTAAACTTCAAGTGGAGTGCGCCACCTGTGAGACGTGGCTTCATGTGGACTGCTCATGAGTCAGTCTTGATTGTGCCAGAAGGGCGTATTTCTTGCTGCGTTTGGTGGGCCTCTCCTTGATCGGCCTGCGCTTTTTGCGAGTGTACGCATTTCTTTTTTTTCTCGGCTCAAGACTACTTTTGCGAATGGCCCATCAATTGCATGGGCTTTTGTTGTTTTATTGCATAAATGTACTGTGTTTTTTTTTTTCTGTATGCCCTTGGGCTTTATTATCATATTGGGCATACGTGTCCATTTTCTAATTGTGGCCTGCGTGCCACATCAATTACCAATTACATTGCGTGGCTTTCTTGTGGGCTTCATCATCTTGATTCAAGCCTTGCGCATGGGCTTCGAATGTGGGCAGTCAGTGGGCCACTTTGCTCGGTATGCGTTGTGGGTTTCCCTCGGCGTTTTATGCGCTTTCTCCATGCTGTACAGGCGAGGATTCTCCTTCAAATTTGGCTAATGGGCCATTGCTCTCATGCATATTGGGCTGCCTTTTGGTTTGTCTTTTTTGGGTTTCTGGCTATTGGGCTATCTTATAAGGGCTTTGGCATTTGCTTCTACAAGCAAGCAATTGTTACAGCACAAAATGGGCTCCAGTTTCGTTCGGCCTAGTGTGAGTGGGCTTCTTTCATGAGGAGCATGTTGGCGAATGGGCCTTTTTCTTATGGTTTCGTGACCAGAGCTGCAAAGATCAGTTTGTCTTGGCGTAGCCAAGTATGATATTCGGGATTTGGTGAAGTGACATTATTGGTGGTGACGGTGCGTTGTGGGGTTTGATGATTTTCATCAATGTGTTTTTGTAAATCGTAGCCGATGAGAATGGCTTCAATTTGGGTTTTCCAGGAGAGATAATTTGTTGAAGTGAGTTTGATTGAGTTGTGGATGACAACTATATCAAAGGTTTTGTAGGTTCTTGGGTGTTGGGGATGACATTTTGGGTACCGTCGGAGGCCATTGGAACGGAGGTTGGAGATTGTGGAAAAAAAAAAAAAATTAGAGAAGAGATCTGGCTCTGATACCATGCTGAATTGAAGAGGACAAGTTGAAGAAGAATATATTTTCTCTTATTATTTACAATGACATTTAGTACTATAAATACACAATGATTGAAATTTGAAATAGGAAAGAGATTAACTACTAGATAAAAGATATAATTACAAAGGATTCAAAAAAGATATTCCTTGATTTTCTCCCTTCAATTATCTTGATTATGGAATCTTATCATCGTGTGGCTTTTGCCTGTGGCAGCTTGCGTTTTGGCATTTTCTGGGTTGCTTTACTAATCTAAGTTGGAACATGCTTTGGTGGACTTATCACGTCTAGCATGCATGGCTTTCGGCTTTTAATTTTTGCGGCCATGTGAAGAGTATGGTCTCAAGTTGACGTGATGGGCTTGGTGTGGCCGTCTGGGCGATTTTGTTTGTCTTCAGCGTTTTGGTTGGCAACACAAGGGCGATTGGGCCATCTTGGTTTGTGGACTGGCTGCATAGCTTCGACAATTTTGGGCGTTGGAGCACAGTCTACGTAATTTTCATATGGATTAAGGCGATAGCCTTCCTTTTTATTTTCTAGATCTAAAATTTAATTTCCCATTTGGGCATGCATTAGGGCCTGCGTGGGGAATGCCCCTTAGCACTTGTATCTTATTACAATTGGAATATAGTTCTTAACTTTTCCAAAAAAAAAAGAGTTTATGGTTTAGGGTTTAGGGTTGAGGGTTTTAGGTTTTGGGTCTTAGGGTTTTAGGGTTTGTGGTCTTAGGGTTTTAGGGTTTAGGGGTTTAGGGTTTTGGGGTCTTTGGGGTTTTAGGGTTTTTAGGGTTTAGGGTTTAGGGTTTTTAGGGTTTAGGGTTTAGGGTTTTTAGGGTTTATGGTTTAGGGTTTAGGGTTTAGGGTTTAGGGTTTAGGGTATTTAGGGTTTAGGGTTTATGGTTTAGGGTTTAGGGGGTATGGGTGCTGTTGCTGTTAGTTTTAGGGTTTAGGGTTTAGGGTTTAGGGTTTTAGGGTTTAGGGTTTTAGGGTTTAGGTTTTAGGGTTTTAGGGTTTTAGGGTTTTAGGGTTTAGGGTTAGGGTTTAGGGTTTAGGGTTTAGGGTTTAGGGTTAGGGTTTAGGGTTTTAGGGTTTAGGGTTTAGGGTTTCGGTTTAGGGTTTAGGGTTTAGGTTTTAGGGTTTAGGTTTTAGGGTTTAGGGGAGAAGGCTTGCAGTGGGCTGGTTGGTGGTAAGGTTTTTTTTGAGTGGATTTTGGGCTAGCTATAGCTTCAAGAATGGCCTTGTTTTGGCCTTTTCTCGTTCTTTTTGGACTTTAATCACTGGGCAAACAAATCTCAACCCCCCCTGCCGGGCAAATTGTTAGGCTTGGCAGTGAGATTTGCTGAAAACGGTTTGATAATAGTCTGTGTTAGGGTATTGGACTTCGTCTGGGCTTGTTGGATGTCTTTTGATGTCTGACGGCTGAGCATGAGCTGTGGGACCCATGGTAGTTTATCAAAATTCAATTTGCTAGTTGGGCTTGTTAAGGCCCAAGTATGCTGACGATTGCTTGAGCGGCAATGGACATCAATTTCTGCGATGTGGGATGCACATGGGTTTGAGGTTGAGGTGACTGTATGGGTCTTGGATTTGTTGGTTCACTTGCTTTGGATATGATCAATTGCTTGCTATTGGGACTTGTGAGCAATTGGTCTTGTGAGTTTTCTTTCGTTTCCAAGCAATGTGGGATTCCAGGATGCATGGAATAGTGATTTTTTAAGTATGCAAATTATGGGCAGCTACGCTGCTGAGGCTTTTGGGCCGTTTTCTTCTTCTCGTGTGAAGAATGCTGGGCTAATTCAGTGAACCGGGCCTCCCTATGGGCTGATTTAGGGCTGATTTTCGTCGGGTCGTTTGTGGCTTGGCTTTGGGCTGCAGTTTCTGTGCTTGTGGGCTGTGGTCCGTGGG